>ML781178.1:112320-130288 GCA_009831015.1 Picea engelmannii | reverse complement strand
TGAAACAAGGTGACGACTAGATATTTGGTGACCCCAAGACATTGCACTCTCCTTGAATCAAAATAATACAAATCATGATAAGCCTTTGTGATTTCTAACCCGAGATCTTCCATGACAGTTTTGGGCATAAGATTATGAGATGCCCTTGAATCGATCAAAAAATTATACAACACCTTATCATGTATGTTCAGTGATGTATAGAAGGGAGGGGATGAATCATATCTATCTTCTACCATAGTACCTAAGATGGCTGCTAGATTTTCATCTTGAAGATTTACTGAGCCTGTGGAATGGAAAGACGGCTCAGAATGCAACAACTTAGAGGGATTTTTTGAAATCTTCATGCTTGACTAGATATGAAAGGGGCATAAGGATTCTGATATTTTGAATTTTGTGCTCAAAGCTGAAGGAGGAAAGGGGCTTTTGAACTTCTCTCACTTCTGGGACAAGGTCTTTGGGTATCGGTGAGGGGTTCTAAGATTTATTTTCTTTCCTGCTATTTGTTGCATCTTTAAAAGGCTTATATTCTCTGAAAAAGGAAAAAAATTCCATGCTCTAGTCAAGTAGATAGAAATTCATCATTGCATCAACATAGATATCTACTAATCTACCCAAGTGTAATGCACTGGACCCCCTTTTCATCCTAGGGAAGTGGGGTGTCAATATTTTCTCTCCTTAAACACCCTTCTAAACATAACCTCGAGATCATAGATCTATTCTAGTCTTTAAGATATTTTCAACAACTATAAATATGTTAAAATCTAGGTTTAGGGTTATACGTTATAGTATCTTAAAGTTTCGAGGTATTTCCTTCCCACTATCAACTTAACCTCCATGTCCAATCCATGTGGATCCTCATCATATGTACCAAATGACAAGGTAGGCATGTGTCTGTTGATGTGGCAAGTGACGTTCTATTGGACATGGCACACAACGGGTTTGTAACTAGGGAAAACCCAATAGAACCTAAAAACTGAACTCAAAACTAAATTCTGGATCTCAACAACATCAGACGGTTGAAACTTATTGAAATAGACGGTCCCCATACCTTTCCAAATAATATTTGTGTGGTGGATAGTAAGTTGGTTTAACTTGCTCAAAACATAAGTCGCTACCAAACTTTTCGACTGACTTCTCCCAAGAACCCCATTCTTCATGGGATCTGATGACTCTTCCCAAACCACATGACATTTAACAGACATTCCCAAAGTTCAATAAATCCAACATAAAAGATCCACCATGATATTTAGCTCAAATACTCTGCTATGACACTTTTTTTCCACTTCGGTTGTAGTGCATCATGCTTCTCTAAGTGAAATGAATCAAAGGAAATCTATTACCATCCTTCATTGTGTAGATTTAAAGATATCATTACCTATGAAAGTGGTCTATTATCTGGAACCTTTCATGATAAATATTTCTTTTTTTAATCTTTTTTATTTTTAGAAAGTTAATGGATCGCTTTAAGGAAAGAAATTTCAATCCCTTCATAGAATACATAGAAGCATAAATTACATAGGATAAGTTATTTGTTATCTTGAACCTTCAATGATAAAAAATTACTATTGTTATTATTTTAATATCTAAAAATATATTTTTGAAGAAAGATCGTACTTAAATGACTTGAAGGAAATAATTTCTATCCCCTAGTAGAGTACACAGAAATCCATCAATGCATAAACATAGATATTCCCTAATCTGCCCAACTGTAACACACTCGACTCCCTATGCATCCTAGGGAAGTGGGGTGTCGATATGTCCTCTCCTTAAACACCCTTCTAAACATTAATTTGAGATCATAGATCTATTCTACTCTTTAAGAGCTTTACAACGACTATAAATATGATAAAATTTGAGTTTAAGGCTATAAGTTATAGTCTCTTAAAGTTTATAGGTCTTTCCCACCCACTATCCACTTAACTTCAATGTGGAATCTATGTGGATCCTCACCATTTGTATCGGATAAAAAGGTATGGATGTGTGTGTTGATGTGTGGACCAATAAAGAAGGATGTCAACCTTCCTTAGGAAGTGCACAACAGAGTACAAGTCGTTTCCAACAAGCAAGGAGAGAAGGAGAGGTAATGCTATGATAGTTTTCTGATCGTTTTCAATGTTGGTTAGTATTTATTGTAATAAAGCATTTGTCAGTCTAAGTAGATAATGGTGATGTCTATTTTAGTGAACAGTTAGCTGTGTCATTAAACATTGCGAGAAATTTCTCTTTCCAATCTGATTGTGTAGAGAAATAAATAACAATAAAGAAGAATTTACCGTTTGTAGAAGATCGCCTTGATTTTTTAAGAAGGGAGACAATCCTCTAATACATTTGATGAATTTTTGTGAATCTTATGCTATCTATTTTTCTTGTGTAACATTGATTTTCTCTTTTGCTAAGACGAGTGAGAGAACAATCTTGTGTTTTCGTTTTTACTCTCACGTGAGGATTGAGAGAGAAAATGTGCACCAAAGGAACTATTGCGCATCTCTTATTATGCTAAGCATACGAGAAATACACCCCTTCAATTCATTGGTGGACAACATAAGGCATATACAAGGCGTCTATATCTAGAAAGTGGCGTTTTCCTTCTTCCTTTATTGCACTAATCTTCCAATTCGCTTAGTCTACTGAGAGGGTCCCTCACTCATATCTATAAGAGCATGCATTTAGAGAAAAATGAGTCTCTATGGTATAAGACACCCTCACACTATCATATCCACAAAACTTTATCAAATGTATTAGTGGATTATATCCCTTCTTAAACAATCAAGGCGATATTCTACAAACAATCAATTTCTCTTTATTCTTCTTCATTTCTCTACGCAATCAGATTGGCAAGAGAAATTTCCCACATCGTTTATTGACACAACTAACTATTCACTAAAATAGACATTGCCATTATTTACTTAGACTCGCGAATGCTTTATTACAATAAAAGACTGACTGACGTTCACAACGATCAGAAAACTATTATGGCATTACTTCTCCTTCTCACCTTTCTTCCAATTCGCTTAGTCTACTAAGAGGGTCCCTCACTCATATATATATGAGCGTGCATTCAGTGAAAAATGAGTCTCCATGGTATAAAATTCCCTCACACTATCAGATCAATTGGTATCAGAGCAAGTTCTTTCCTTTGGACAAAGAACTTCATCCTCCATATTCAATTTTTTTTTTGGGATCTTCATACTTATTCTCACGCTTTTGCTCAGATTCAATTTTTTTTTTTGGGATCTTCATACCCTCCAGTGAGGAATCCAATGCAACCACATCAACTCCAGTTACATACTTGGCATTGGCTCTCCAAGAAATGATTCAACTTCAAAAACAAAGACCTCCACTGACCATTGAGTTGGACACCCATTCTCAGTTACCAAATTTTTTCGACCAAATGAATCCAGAGACAGTCAATTCTTGGATTCGTAGCCTCTCCACTTACTTCAAGACCTCGCATAAGGTGGAAGATGCCACCAAATTATAGATATCCATCCTTCAACTAGAAGGAACAACACAAACCTAGTGGGACACATAATTGGAAAGGTCTGAATTGATCGTTGAGCTCAGTACACTGTCTTACCGACAAATGACCGTATTGCATCGTGGGATACGTTCTATTAGGCATTGAGGGATCTCTTCTACCTTCCAAGATATCTTCATAATTTTCTTTCCAAGTGGTTATAACTCCGTCAAGTTTCGAATCAATCAGTTCAAGGATAGATTGATGTCTTCTGCAAGATATGCATCCAACTGCATAACTCAGTCAACTTTCGAGCCATTAAAAATAGCCACCCCCATCATAAGTTGTCTACAGAGGCCACACCCACTGATTTTCTCGAGAAACCAGAATTCATCTCTCTCACCAACCCCACCGAAGTTGACCCACCCCTCATTCTGATGATTCTGCAAGAACCAGGTCTCCATAACGTTCCCCTATTCACTCACATTTGCCAAATTAAAAATGAACTTGCCACTCTTAGTATGGACAGTGACAGTAAAATGAATCTGATATCACAAGAATTAGTCCAACATCTGCAACTTCCCTTGACCCCACACCCCCATATACATCATCCTGGATGGGTACAGAAGGGTGTTCCTCACATTACTATTACTCGCAGTTGCACCGTCGCTTTGACCATCGGTCCTTCTCGTGTAAATGTCATCTAGGACATGTCACCATTAGATTGTATTGATATCCTTCTCAGTCTTATTTACAAACAAAACCGACAAGCGGTGTATCATGCCAAGACTCATCCTTACCACCTTAAATAGGTTGGGTGCACCTATGTACTTACTTCATATTCTATCACTTCACCACAGCCACGAACCAATACCCTAGCTACTCACCATGTATTCAATACCAACAATGTCTCTGTTTGCTTGACCCACCATGTTCAGCCCGAGAACCTCACTAATACGACACCTCCCACAATACTCCCTCTACTCCCCACATTTGGCAATGTCTCGTAGTCTCCATCAAGGCTCCCACCCTCTCGATCCCTTGCTCCATTCATTGATCTCATTCCTGGCATATCATTACCCAATGATCCATCATCTCTCCTGTTTACCCAAGACACTATCGAACATCCTCTAGTTATCTCTTACGATTCCAACACCCAATAAACAATTAAAGATCGTTATCCCTTACCCCATATTGCCTCTCTATTTTCTCTTGGAGCAATGCATAAACAGGGAGGTCACCCAGTGACTTACAACCAATATGCCAAAGAATTCCACCTCCTGATATCAGATTTGCAGAGGTGGCACCCTTAAACAAGGCCACTCACTCCTCCACATACTTCTAACATTTCGAGCTCTCTATTGGATCTCAGTATCGGGTGCCTACAAAGATGCCTCTCATTTTGACTACGTTGGGATCAACACATGAACATCGAGAGCAATATCCTGACCATAGTGGCGTTCATAATTTATCATAGAAACACACTCCAGTCACATCTTCCTTGCAAGTAACACAAGATTGTGCCAAGCAACATCCTATTTCATACCTGGATGATCAACAATCGAAAACTCTAGAGACAGGACAAGTGGACGACAGTCGAGATAGTGCAACAAAAGTTCCCTCTGTTGGTGGCAGAAGGAGGGATGCTTCTGGATCTAAACAGGAAAGAATTGGACCAATAAGGAAGGATGCCACCCTTCCTTAGGAAGTGCACAACAAAGTACAAGTCATCTGCAGCAAGAAAGGCGAGAAGGAGAAGTAATGCCATAATAGTTTTTTGATCGTTTTCAACGTCAGTCAATCTTTTATTGTAATAAAGCATTCACAAGTCTAAGTAAATAATGGCAATGTGTATTTTAGTGAATAGTTAGTTGTCTCAGTAAACGCTGTGGGAAATTTCTCTTGCCAATCTGATTGCGCAGAGAAATGAAGAAGAATAAAGTGACATTTACTGTTTGTAGAATATCACCTTGATTGTTTAAGAAGGGATACAATCCACTAATACATTTGATGAAGTTTTGTGAATCTTGCATTATCTATTTTTCTTGTGTAACATTGATTTTCATTTTTGCTAATACGAGTGAGAGAACAATCTTGTGATTTCATTTTTTATTGTTAGGCGAGGGTTTAGAGAGAGAATGTGCACCAAAGGAACTAGTGCGCATCTCCTATGATGCTAAGCATATGAACAAGGCGCCACTTTAGTTCATTTGTGGATAACGTAAGGAGGTAAACTATATTTTGGATCTCGACAACACCAAATGGTCGAAATTAAGCACCCAAATTGGAAATTATAACCGAAAAACACCCAATTCTCAAAAACTTATTTCCCAACTTCGCGTTTTCACCCGATAATATTGAATCCCGTTGCATTAAATTTTTAAGAAAAATGCTAAAACACATAATGACATGTAGAAAAATTAAATTAAATGAATATGTGTGCATGATGAGGACTTCTTCGGAGGGGAAAAACATTTATTTTTGGAATGTTAATTATCTGAAGTCCATACTAGTATTTCAGATTAATATTAGGAATAAGATAAATGTGTAGAAATTGATAATTGTGTAGAGTTTTTTTTTTAAATAAAGAGTTATGTTATAGTAACATAGACTCTTGTTTTTTTAAGTCGAATAATACTCATCCTCTAAAGCTTCATGAATATGGAATATGACCACTTGCAGGATAAATGATGAAATCAATCAATTTTTTTTGTTGGTGGAGAGAAAGGGGAGTGTAACAAGCCATAATGTGAATATGGCCAAATATCAAGAAAGATATTTTCAAATGTGAATTTAAACTCAAGAAACTTGTTGAGCCAAGGGAAGCAGGTGCAATTGGGGTGATGTTTACTTCTGGAGAACATTAGGGATTTAGATATGCATGGGGCAATGGGGACGCTGCCAATAATAAGTGAGAGGCAATAGAAATTTACGAAGGTCTAAAACTTCTCACAACTTTTGTTCGATAAATAGGGTATTTCCATCCACAGACATTAGTACACCAATGTATTACATGGAATGCATGACCTTAGCCAACATGGCCAATTGAGGCAATATATTAATGCAAACCAAAAATATTTTAAATATGAGCTTCTCAAAATCAACACATGACCATCCACGTTATTTAAATAGAAAGTATGGACTAATTAGGATAGATGAGAAGATGAACAACTAAATTACTTTATAAAATGTTTAAAAATATTTTATGAATTAGATAAATAAAAATGTGAGATTAAAAAAATAACAATAATAATTTGCAATTCACAAAATAACTATATTAATTTTTATTATCTATAATAAGTAAAATTATTTAGCAAATTAATTTTCTTTTAAATCAATTAATCAATAATTAATGCAATAATAATATTAAGTAATATGTTTTTAATTAAATTAATTCGATATTATACAAAAAAATATTTTAAGAGACTTAAGTTTTATATCAATGTGAGCTTTATATATGAAAACCAAAATCTTTCTTAATTTATCAAAAAAAAAAAAAAACTTTACAGTCATCCTCGACCAAAGGTTCAGTTTTGTGTACTTTCAACCATTTGGTGGAATTCATCAACCAAAGGCAAACTGGCCTCTCCAGTTTCATGTACTTCCCCCATTTGGTGCAACTTAAACTTTGCTGCAATTGCGATATGATCAGAAGAGCGAGTATGTGAAGGAAGAGCACTGTCCTTCACCTCCTCCTCGTCGACCAACTCCATCAACGACACCACTTTCAAATTAGGGGTAGTGTAGAAATTTATTTGCACAATCAGATTGGCAAGAGAAATTTCCCATAGCGTTTACTTACACAATTAACTATTCACTAAAATAGACATTTCCATTATTTACTTAGACTCGCGAATTCTTTATTACAATAAAATACTGACTGACTCTCTCAACGATCAGAAAACTATTATGGCATTACTTCTGCTTCTCGCCTTTCTTATAATTCTCTTAGTGTACTGATAGGGTCCCTCACTCATATCTATCTGAGTGTGCATTCAGAGAAAAACGAGTCTTCATGGTAAAAGATGCCCTCACACTATCAGATCAATTGGTATTGGAGAAAGTGCTATCCTTGGGACCAAGAACTTCATCCACGAGATTCAATTTTTTTTTGGAGGTCTTCATACTTATTCTCACGCTTTTGCTCAGACCATTCATTTCACCCTTCTTAGGGTTACCCTCACACCCTCCTCAGGGTATACTCACTTCCTTCCAACCATGTCACCTCGAAGAGAGGCCTCCAGTGAGGAATCCAATGCAGCCACATCAACTCTAGTTGCATACTTCGCGTTGGCTCTCCAAGAAATGATTCAACCTAAAAAAAAAAACCTCCACTTAGCATCAAGCTAGACACCCCTTCTCAGTTACCAAATTTTGCCGACCAAATGAATGCAGAGACGGTCGATTCTTGGATTCGTATCCTCTCCACTTACTTCAAGACCTCGCGTAAGGTGGAAGACGCCACCAAATTGTAGATTTCCATCCTTCATCTAGAAGGAACAACACAAACCTGGTGGGACACATAATTGGAAAGGTTTGAATTGATTGTCGATCTCAGTACACCGTCTTACCCGATAAATGACCACATTGCATCGTGGGATACATTCTATCAGGCATTTAGGGAACCCTTCTACCCTCCAGGATATCTTCATAATTTTCTTGCCAAGTGGCTATAACTCCATCAAATTTCAAATCAATCAGTTCAAGGATACATCGATGTCTTCTGCAAGATATGCATCCAGCTGGATTTGAGCGAACGAGGCAAGGTATTAATAATTAAGTTCAATTCTGGTTTATTGTTACCTCTCCGATGGGAGGTACATATTTTTGTCAGCGCTTATCTAGACAAGGATTTCTTACGGGCCGTATCCATAGAAAGAAAGGTGTCTCCTCATGTTTGATATCTGCCAAATCGAACCCAGGTTGATAACACACCTCCTTCTCATTCTCAACCTTATCCTTCTTCCTCGTCGGCAAACAAAAATGTAGTTTGGTGTAATTTTCACAAGACCTACTCCCATAACTCTGTCGACTGTCGAGCCATTAAAAATAGCCACCCCCATCATAAGTTGTTTGCAGAGGCCACACCAACTGATTTTCTCGAGAAACCATAATTCATCTCTCTCACCAACCCCAAAGAAGTTGACCCACTCCTCATTCTGATGATTATGCAAGAACCAGGTCGCCATAACTTTCCCCTAACTACCAAATTAAAAATGAACTTTCCATTCTTAGTCTGGACAATGACAGTAAAACGAATCTCATATCACAAGAATTAGTCCAACATCTGTAACTCCCCCCCACCCCACACCCCCATACATATCAGCTTGGATGGGTACAAAAGGGCAGTCCACACATTACTATTACTCACCGTTGCACCGTTTCTTTCACCATCGGTCCTTCTCGTTTAAATTTCATATGGGACATGTCATCGTTAGATTATGTTGATCTATTTCTTGGTCTTCCTTACAAACAAAACTGACAAGCAGTGTATCATGCCAAGACTCATCCTTACCACCTTAAACAGGTTGGGCACACCTATGTACTTACTTCATATTCTATCACTTCACCACCGCCACGAACCGATAAGATAGCTACTCACCATGTTATCAATACCAACAATGTCTCTCTTTGCTTGACCCACCATGTTTAGCCCAAGAACCTCACTAATACGACACCTCCCACAATACTCCCTCTACTCCCGAAATTTGCCAATGTCTCGCAGTCTCCGTTAAGGCTCCCACCCTCTTGAGCCCTTGCTCCATCCATTGGTCTCATTCTTGGCACATCATTACCCAATGCTACATCATCTCTCCCGGTTACCCAAGACACTATCGAACATCCTCTAGTTACCGCTTATAATTCCCGCACCCAAGAAACAATTAAAGATCGTTATCCCTTACCCCATATTGCCTCTAAGTTTTCTCTTGGAGCGATGCGTAAACAGTGAGGTCACCCAGTGACTTACGACCACTACGCCAAAGAATTCCACCTCCTGATGTCATATTTGCAGAGGTGGCACCCTTACAACAGGGCCACACACTCTTCCACATACTTCTCACATTTCGAGGTCTCTATTGGATCTCAGTATCAGGTGCCTACAAAGATGTCTCTGATTTTGACTACGTCGAGATCAACACATGAACATCGAGAGAAACAACCTGACCATAGTGGCATTCATAATTTATCATAGAAACACACTCCAGTCGCATCTTCCTTGCAAGTAACACATGATTGTGCCAAGCAACATCATGTTTCATACCTAGTCGGTCAACAATGGAAAACTCTAGAGACAGGGCAAGTGGATGACAGTCGAGACAGTGCAACAAAAGTTCCCTCCATTGGTGGTGGAAGGAGGGACGCTTCCGGATCTAAACAGGGAAGAATTGAACCAATAAGGAAGGATGTCAGCCTTCCTTACGATGCCCACAACAAAGTACAAGTCATCCGCAGCAAGAAAGGCGAGAAGGAGAAGTAATGCCATAATAGTTTTTTGATCGTTGCCAGCGTCAGTCAGTCTTTTATTGTAATAAAGCATTCACCAGTCTAAGTAAATAATGTCAATGTCTATTTTAGTGAATAGTTAGTTGTGTCAGTAAACGCTGTGGGAAATTTCTCTTGCCAATCTGATTGCGCAGAGAAATGAAGAAGAATAAAGCGACATTTACCGTTTGTAGAATATTGCCTTGATTTTTTAAGAAGGGATACAATCCACTAATACATTTCATGAAGTTTTGTGAATCTTGCATTATCTATTTTTCTTGTGTAACATTGATTTTTGTTTTTGCTAAGACGAGTGAGAGAACAATCTTGTGTTTTCATTTTTTACTGTTAGGTGAGGGTTTAGAGAGAGAATGTGCACCAAAGGAACTAGTGCGCATCTCCTACGATACTAAGCATATGAGCAAGGCACCACTTTAGTTCATTTGTGGATAACGTAAGGAAGTAAACTATATTTTGCATCTCAACAACACCAAACGGTCGAAATTAAGCACCCAAATCGGAAATTATAACCGAAAAAACCCCAATTCTCAAAAAATTAATTTCGAACTTCACGTTTTCACCCGATAATATTGAATCACCTTGCATTAAATTTTTAATAAAAATGCTAAAACACATAATGAAATGTAGAAAAATGAAATTAAATGAATATGTGTGGACAATGAGGACTTCTTCGGAGGGGAAAAACATTTATTTTGGAATGTTATTTATGTGAAGTCCATACTAGTACTTCAGATTAATATTAGGAATAAGGTAAATGTGTAGAAATTGATAATTGTGTAGAGCTTTTTTTTAAATCAAAGAGTTATGTTAAAGTAACATAGCCTCTTGTTTTTTTAAGTCGAATAATGCTCATACTCTAAAGCTTCATGAATATGGAATATGACCACTTGCAGGATTAATGATGAAATAAATCAATTTTTTTTGTTGGTGGAGAGAAAGGGAGTGTAACAAACCATAATGTGAATATGGCCAAATATTAAGAAAGATATTTTCAAATGTGAATCTAAACTCAACAAACTTGTTGATTCAAGGGAAGCAGGTGCAATTGGGGTGATGTTTACTTCTGGGGAACATTAGAGAATTAGATTTGCATGGGGCAATGGGGAAGATGCCAACAATGAGGGAGAGGCAATAGAAATTTACTAAGGTCTAAAATTTCTCACAACTTTTGTTCGATAAATAGGGTATTTCCATCCACACAGATTAGTACACCAATATATTACATGGAATGCATGACCTTAGCCAACATGGCCAATTGAGGCAATATATTAAAGCAAACCAAAAACATTTTAAATATGAGCTTCTCAAAATCAACACATGGCCATCCATGTTATTTAAATAGAAAGTATGGACTAATTAGGATAGATGAGAAGATGAACAACTAAATTACTTTATAAAATGTTTAAAAATATTTTATGAGTTAAATAAAAATGTGAAATTAAAAAAATAACAATAATAATTTGCAATTCACAAAATAACTATATTATTGTTTTTTTATCTATAATAAGTAAAATTATTTAGCAAATTTATTTCCTTTAAAACAAGTAATCAATAATTAATGCAATAATAATATCAATGCAATAATAATATTAAGTAATATGTTTTTAATTAAATTAATTAGATATTACACAACAAAATATTTTAAGAGACTTATGTTTTTTTTATCAACGTGAGCTTTATATATGAAAACCAAAATCTGTCTTAATTTATATAAAAAAAATAACTTTACAGTCATCCTCGACCAAAGGTTCAGTTTTGTGTACTTTCAACCATTTGGTGCAATTCATCAACCAAAGGCAAACTGGCCTCTCCAGTTTCGTGCACTTCCCCCATTTGGTGCAACTTAAACTTTGCTGCAATTGCGATATGATCAGAAGAGCGAGTACCTCGAGATCATAGATCTATTCTAGTCTTTAAGAGATTTTCAACAACTATAAATATGTTAAAATCTAGGTTTAGGGTTATATATTATAGTCTCTTAAAGTTTCTAGGTATTTCCTTCCCACTATCAACTTAACCTCCATGTCCAATCCATGTGGATCCTTTTCATATGTACCAAATGACAATGTAGGCATGTGTCTGTTGATGTGGAAAGTGACGTTCCATTGGAGATGGCACACAACGAGTTCGTAACTAGGGAAAATCCAATAGAACCTAAAAATGGAAATCAAAACTAAATTCTGGATCTCAACAACATTAGATGGTCGAAACTTATTGAAATTGTCGGTCCCCATACATTTCCAAATAATATTTGTGTGGTGGATAGTAAGTTGGGTTAACCTACTCAACACATAAGTCCCTACCAAAATTTTTGAATGACTTCTCCCAAGAACCCCATTCTTCGTGGGATCTGATGACTCTTCCCAAACCACATGACATTTAACAGACATTCCCAAAGTTCAATAAATCCAACAGAAAATATCCACCGTGATCTTTAGCTCAAATCCTCTGATGTGACACTTTTTTTCCACTTCGGTTGTAGTGCATCATGCTTCTCTAAGTGCAATGAATCAAAGGAAATCTGTTACCATCCTTCATTGTGTATATTTAAAGATATCATTACCTATGAAAGTGATATTTTATCAGGAACCTCTCATGATAAATATTTCTTTTTTTAATCTTTTTTGTTTTTAGAAAGTTAATGGATCGCTTTAAGGAAAGAAATTTGAATCCCTTCATAGAATATATAGAAAACATAAATTATATAGGATAAGTTATTTGTTATCTTGAACCTTCAATGATAAAAAATTACTATTGTTATTATTTTAATATCTAAAAATCTATTTTTGAAGAAAGATCATACTTAAATGACTTGAAGGAAATAATTTCTATTCCCTAGTAGAGCACACAGAAATCCATGAATGCATAAGCATAGATATTCCCTAATCTGCCCAACTATAACACACTCGACTCCCTATTTATCCTAGGGAAGTGGGGTATCGATATTTCCTCTCCTTAAACAACCTTCTAGACATAACTTTGAGATCATAAATCTATTCTACTCTTTAAGAGCTTTACAACGACTATAAATATGATAAAATTTGAGTTTAAGGTTATAAGTTATAGTCTCTTAAAGTTTATAGATCTTTCCCACCCAATATCCACTTAACTTCCACGTGAAATCTATGTGGATCCTGGCCATTTGTATCAGATAAAAAGGTATGGACATGCATGTTGATGTGTGGACCAATAAGGAAGGATGTCAACCTTCCTTAGGAAGGGTACAATAGAGTACAAGTCGTCTCCAGTAAGCAAGGAGAGAAGGAGAAGTAATGCTATGTTAGTTTTATGATTGTTTTTAGTGTCGGTCAGTATTTTATTATAATAAAGCATTCATTAGTCTAAGTAAATAATGGCGATGTCTATTTTAGTGAATAGTTAGCTGTGTCATTAAACACTGCCGGAAATTTCTCTTTCCAATTTGATTGTGCAGAGAAATGCAGAGCAATAAAGAATAATTTACCATTTGTAGACGATTTCCTTGATTGTTTAAGAAGGGAGAAAATCCTCTAATACATTTGATGAAGTTTTGAGAATCTTACGCTATCTATTTTTCCTGTGTAACATTGATTTTCCCTTTTGCTAGGATGAGTGAGAGAACAATCTTGTGTTTTCGTTTTTACTGTTAGGTGAGGATTGGGAGAGAAAATGGGCACCAAAGGAACTGTTGCGCATCTCTTATTATGCTAAGCGTACAAGAAATACACCCCTTCGGTTCATTGGTGGACAACCTAAGGAATAGACAAGGCGTCTCTCTCTAGAAAGTAGTGTTTTCCTTCTTCCTTGATTGTGCCAATCTTCCAATTCGCTTAGTCTACTGATAGGGTCCATCACTCATATCTCTCAAAGCATGCATTCAGAGAAAAACGAGTCAGCATGGTATAAGAATCCCTCACACTATCAAATCCACAAAACATCATCAAATGTATTAGTGGATTGTATCCCTTCTTAAACATTCAAGGCGATATTGTACAAATGGGAAATGTCGCTTTATTCTTCTTCATTTCTCTGCACAATCAGATTGGAAAGAGAAATTTCCCACAGTGTTTACTGACACAACTAACTATTGACTAAAATATACATCGCCATTATTTACTTAGACTCACGAATGATTTATTACAATAAAAGAATGACTGACACTCACAACGATCAGAAAACTATTATGGCATTATTTCTCCTTCTCACCTTTCTTCCAATTCTCTTAGTCTACTTAGAGGGTCCCTCACTCATATCTATCTTAGCGTGCATTCAGAGAAAAACGAGTCTCCATGGTATAAGATGCCCTCACACTATCGGATCAATTGGTATCAGAGCAAGTTCTGTCCTTGGGACCAAGAACTTCATCCACTAGATTCAATTTTTTTTTTGGGGTCTTCATACTTATTTTCACGCTTTTGCTCAGACCATTCATTTCACCCTTCTCAGGGTTACCCTTAGACCCTCCTTAGGGTATATTCGGTTCCTTCCAACCATGTTTCCTCGAAGAGAGGCCTCCAGTGAGGAATCCAAAGAAGCCACATGAACTCTTGTTGCATACTTGGTGTTGGCTCTCCAAGAAATGATTTAGCTTAAAAAAAAAGGACCTCCACTAACCATTGAGCTGGACAACCGTTCTCAATTACCAAACTTTTCCAACCATATGAATGCAGAGACGGTCGATTCTTGGATTCGTAGCCTCTTCACTTACTTCAAGACCTCGCGTAAGGTGGAAGACGCCACCAAATTGTATATGGCCATCCTTCAACTAGAAGGAACAACACAAACCTGGTGGGACACATAATTGGAAAGGTTTAAATTGATCGTCGATCTCAGTACACTGTCTTACCCGATAAATGACCACATTGCATCTTGGGATATGTTCTATCAGGCATTGAGGGAACCCTTCTACCCTCCAGGATATCTTCATAATTTTCTTTCCAAGTGGCTATAACTCCGTCAACTTTCAAATAAATTAGTTCAAGGATACATCGATGTCTTCTGCAAGATATGCATCCAGCTACATTTCAGCGAACCAGGCAAGTTATTAATAATTAAGTTCAATTCTGGTTTATTGTTACCTCTTCGACGGGAGGTACATATTTTTGTCAGCGCTTATCTAGACAAGGATTTCTTATGGGCCTTCACCGATACCATAGCTACTCACCATGTTATCAATACCAACAATGCCTCTCTTTGCTTGACCCACCATGTTCAGCCCAAGAACCTCACTAATACGACACCTCCCACAATACTCCCTCTACTCCTGGAATTTGCCAATGTCTCGTAGTCTCCATCAAGTGTCCCACCCTCTGGAGCCCTTTCTCCATCCATCGATCTCATTCCTGGCACATCATTATCCAATGCTCCATCATCTCTCCCGTTTACCCAAGACACAATTGAACATCCTCTAGTTACCGCTTACCATTCCCACACCCAAGAAACAATTAAAGATTGTTATCCCTTACCCCATATTGCCTCTCAGTTTTCTCTTGGAGCGATGCATAAACATGGAGGTCACCCAGTGACTTACGACCACTATGCCAAAGAATTCCACCTCCTGATGTCAGATTTGTAGAGGTGTCACCCTTACAATAGGGCCTCTCACTCTTCCACATACTTCTTACATTTCGAGGTCTCTATTGGATCTCGGTATCGGGCGCCTACAAATATGCCTCTCATTTTGAATATGTCAAGATCAACACATGAACATTGAGAGCAACAACCTGACCATAGTGGCGTTCATAATTTATCACAGAAACAAACTCAAGTTGCATCTTCCTTTTAGGTAACAAAATATTGTGCCAAGCAACATCATATTTCATACCTGGTCTGTCAACAATGGAAAACTCTAGAGACAGGACAAGTGGATGACAGTCGAGACAATGCAACAAAAGTTCCCTCCATTGGTGGCGGAAGGAGGGATGCTTCCGGATCTAAACAGGGAAGAATTGGACCAATAAGGAAGGACGTCAACCTTCCTTAGGAAGCCCACAACAAAGTACAAGTCATCCGCAATAAGAAAGGAGAGAAGGAGAAGTAATGCCATAATAGTTTTTTGACCGTTGTCATCTTCAGTCAGTCTTTTATTGTAATAAAGCATTCGCCAGTCTAAGTAAATAATGGCGATGTCTATTTTAGTGAATAGCTAGTTGTGTCAGTAAACGCTGTGGGAAATTTCTCTTGCCAGTCTGATTGCACAGAGAAATGAAGAAGAATAAAGCGACATTTACCGTTTGTAGAATATCACCTTGATTGTTTAAGAAGGGATACAATCCACTAATACATTTGATGAAGTTTTGTGAATCTTGCATTATCTATTTTTCTTGTGTAACATTGATTTTCGTTTTTGCTAAGACAAGTGAGAGAACAATCTTGTTTTTTCATATTTTACTGTTAGGTGAGGGTTTAGAGAGAGAATGTGCACCAAAGGAGCTAGTGCGCATCTCCTACGATGCTAAGCATATGACCAAGGTGCCACTTTAGTTCATTTGTGGATACCGTAAGGAAGTAAACTGTATTTTGGATCTCGACAACACCAAACAGTTGAAATTAAGCACCCAAATTAGAATTTATAACCAAAAAAAACCCAATACTCAAAAAATTATTTCCCAACTTTGTGTTTTCACTCGATAATATTGAATCACGTTGCATTAAATTTTTAAGAAAAATGCTAAAACACATAATGACATGTAGAAAGATGAAATTAAATGAATATGTGTGCACAATGAGGACTTCTTCGTAGGGTAAAACCATTTGTTTTTGGAATGTTAATTATCTGGAGTCCATACTAGTACTTTAGATTAATATTAGGAATAAGATAAATGTGTAGAAATTGATAATTGTGTAGAGTTTTTTTTTTTAATCAAAGAGTTATGTTAAAGTAACATAGACTCTTGTTTTTTTAAGTCGAATAATGCTCATACTCTAAAGCTTCATGAATATGGAATATGACCACTTGTAGGATTAATGATGAAATCAATCAATTTTTTTTGTTGGTGGAGAGAAAGGGGACTGTAACAAGCCATAATGTGAATATGGCCAAATATCAAGAAAGATATTTTCAAATGTGAATCTAAACTCAAGAAACTTGTTGAGTCAAGGGAAGTAGGTGCAATTGGGGTGATGTTTACTTCTGGGGAACATTAGGGAATTAGATATGCATGGGGCAATGGGGAAGTTGCCAACAATGAGGGAGAGGCAATAGAAATTTACTAAGGTCTAAAATTTCTCACAACTTTTGTTCGATAAATAGGGTATTTCCATCCACATAGATTAGTAAACCAATATATTACATGGAATGCATGAGCTTAGCCACTCTAAGTAAATAATGGAGATGTATATTTTAGTGAATAGTTAGTTGTGTTAGTAAACGCTGTGGGAAATTTCTCTTGCCAATCTGATTGCATAGAGAAATGAAGAAGAATAAAGCGACATTTACCATTTGTAGAATATCGCCTTGATTGTTTAAGAAGGGATACAATCCACTAATACATTTGATGAAGTTTTGTGAATCTTGCATTATCTATTTTTCTTGTGTAACATTGATTTTCGTTTTTTCTAAGACGAGTGAGAGAACAATCTTGTGTTTTCATTTTTTACTATTAGGTGAGGGTTTAGAGAGAGAATGTGCACCAAAGGAACTAGTGCGCATCTCATACGATTCTAAGCATATGAGCAAGGTGCCACTTTAGTTCATTTGTGGATACCGTTAGGAAGTAAACTATATTTTGCAGCTCGACAAGACCAAACGGTCAAAATTAAGCACCCAAATCAGAATTTATAACTAAAAAAAACCCAATTCTCAAAAAATTATTTCCCAACTTTGTGTTTTCACCTGATAATATTGAATCACGTTGCATTAAATTTTTAATAAAAATGCTAAAAAACATAATGACATGTAGAAAAATGAAATTAAATGAATATGTGTGCACAATGAGGACTTCTTCGGAGGGGAAAAACATTTATTTTTGGAATGTTATTTATCTGAAGTCCATACTAGTATTTTAGATTAATATTAGGAATAAGATA
>ML781178.1:61725-72079 GCA_009831015.1 Picea engelmannii | reverse complement strand
AATCAAAACTAAATTCTGGATCTCAAAAACATCAAATGGTCGAAACTTATTGAAATTGTCGGTCCCCATACATTTCCAAATAATATTTGTTTGGTGGATAGTAAGTTGGGTTAACCTGCTCAAAACATAAGTCCCTACCAAACTTTCGACTGACTTCTCCCAAAAACCCCATTCTTCGTGGGATTTGATGTCTCTTCGCAAACCACACGACATTTAAAAAACATTCCCAAAGTTCAATAAATCCAACAAAAAAGATCCAACATGATATTTAGCTCAAATCCTCTGCAGTGACACTTTTTTTCCACTTTGGTTGTAGTGCATCATGCTTCTCTAAGTGCAATGAATCAAATGAAATCTATTACCATCCTTCATAGTGTAGATTTAAAGATATCATTACCTATGAAAGTAATCTGTGATCTATTCTACTCTTTAAGAGATTTACAATGACTATAAATATGATAAAATATGAGTTTAAGGTTATAAGTTATAGTCACTTAAAGTTTATAGGTCTTTCCCACCCACTATCCACTTAACTTCCACATGGAATCTATGTGGATCCTCGCCATTTGTATAGGATAAAAAGGTTCGGACGTGTGTGTTCATGTGTGGACCAATAAGGAAGGAAGTCAACCTTCCTTAGGAAGCACACAATAGAGTACAAGTCATCTCCAACAAGCAAGAAGAGAAGGAGAAGTAATGCTATGATAATTTTCTGATCGTTTTCAGTGTCGATCAGTATTTTATTGTAATAAAGAATTCGATAGTCTAAGTAAATAATGACGATGTCTATTTTAGTGAACAGTTGGCTGTGTCATTAAACACTGTGGGAAATTTCTCTGTCCAATATGATTGCGTAGAGAAATAAAGAACAATAAAGAAAAATTTACCGTTTGTAGAAGATCGCCTTGATTGTTTAAGAAGGGAGACAATCCTCTAATACATTTGATGAAGTTTTGTGAATCTTGTGTTATCTATTTTTCTTATGTAACATTGATTTTCTCTTTTGCTAAGACGAGTGAGAGAACAATCTTGTGTTTTCGTTTTTAGTGTCACGTGAGGATTGAGAGAGAAAATGCACACCAAAGGAACTGTTGAGCATCTCTTATTATGCTAAGCATACGAGAAGTATGCCCCTTCAGTTAATTGGTGGACAACATAAGGAATATACAAGGCTTCTATATCCAGAAAGTAACGTTTTCCTTCTTCCCTGATTGCGCTAATATTCCAATTCACTTAGTTTACTGAGAGGGTCCCTCACTCATATCTATCAGAGTGTGCATTCAAAGAAAAATGAGTCTCCATGGTATAAGACACCCTCACACTATCAGATCCACAAAACTTCATCAAATGTATTAGTGGATAGTATCTCTTCTTAAACAATCAAGGCAATATTCTACAAATGGTAAATTTCTCTTTATTCTTCTTCATTTCTCTACGCAATCAGATTGGCAAGAGAAATTTCCCACAACATTTATTGAGACAACTAACTATTCACTAAAATAGGCATTGCCATTATTTACTTAGACTCGCAAATGCTTTATTACAATAAAAGACTGACTGACGCTCACAACAATAAGAAAACTATTATGGCATTACTTCTCCTTCTCGCCTTTCTTCCAATTCGCTTAGTCTACTGAAAGGGTCCCTCACTCATATCTATCTGAGCATGCATTCAGTGAAAAGAAAGTCTCCATGTTATAAGATGCCCTCATACTATCAGATCAATTGGTATCGGAGCAAGTTCTTTCCTTGGGACCAAGAACTTCATCCTCCATATTCAATTTTTTTTTTGGGATCTTCATACTTATTCTCACGCTTTTGCTCAGACCATTCATTTCACCTTTCTTAGGGTTACTCTCACACCCTCCTCAGGGTATACTCGGTTCCTTCCAACAATTTCACCTCAAAGAGAGGCCTCCAGTAAGGAATCCAACGCAACCACATCAACTCCAGTTGCATACTTGGCGTTGGCTCTCCAACAAATGATTCAACTTCAAAAACAAAGACCTCCACTGACCATTGAGCTAGACACCCATTCTTAGTTACCAAATTTTACCGACCAAAAGAATGCAGACACAGTCGATTCTTGGATTCGTAGCCTCTCCACTTACTTCAAGACCTCGCATAAGGTGGATGACACCACTAGATTGTATATATCCATCCTTCAACTAGAAGGAACAACACAAACCTGGTGGGACACATAATTGGAAAGGTCTAAATTGATCATCGAGCTCAGTAAACTGTCTTACCAACAAATGACCACATTGCATCGTGGGATACGTTCTATCAGTCATTCAGGGAAGCCTTCTACCCTCCAGGATATCTTCATAATTTTCTTGCCAAGTGGTTATAACTCTGTCAACTTTTGAATAAATCAGTTCAAGGATACATTGATGTCTTCTGCAAGATATGCATCTAGCTGCATTTCAGTGAACCAGGCAAGGCATTAATAATTAAGTTCAATTCTGGTTTATTGTTACCTCTCCAACGGGAGGTACATATTTTTGTCAGCGCTTATCTGGACAAGGATTTCTTACGGGACTTCGCCATAGAAAGAAAGGTGTCTCCTCACATTTGATATCTACCAAATTGAACCCAGGCTGATAACACACCTCCTTCTCATTCTGTTAGCGCTGGAACTCACTCTTGGATTGCTTGCAGGAGCAGAGCCCAATGCCCATCGGTTTAATGTCACGATTTGTTTAAAGGATGATCAAATGGAGGTAAAGACTCAAGGAAATATCATTCTAATTCAGGGACTGAGTCTGGTATGTAAAGAACAAAGGAGGTCTGGAATCCTAACTTCAGCCAGTGAGTTAATTTAAAAGATGAACAGGTGGAAGACTTAGTAGGAAAAGTGAACAAACAACTTTGGGCAACAAGATTTCAGTAGTTTGTAGAAGAAAGACTCTGAATGCAAGATCCGCTTGGTTCAGGGTCTCAAGGAAATAAGAGGGGAATTGACTAGATTCTCCAATTCCAAGTCACTCAGCGCTGGGGAAATCACAAGAACTGATTAGAGACAGCGCAACTATTACAATGATCCATTACAACATCATCCTATAATAGCTACAACTCGACTGGATCCTCAAATTATGAGTTGCTCTAACACAGTATAACAAAGATGTAAAGAAACTGGCATTCATAAGGCAAGAAGTCTTAGAAGTCTAAAAATAACCAGAAAACAATGCTTCATTAAAGTTTTACAACTGGGAGCTCTGTTCAACCATCGATCCCTACAAAATGGAAAAAATTCCTACATATACTTCGAACTAACTCCGGCCCCCAAGGTGCGATAATATCATGAATTCAATGCTTAATGTTGAGGAGCTTCTCTATCAGAATGGGTTGTCGGTCTGCCTCAATCAAATATGCCCTCTACTCCCTTGTCATGTGCCTCTTTAATTCAGCATGGCTCGCGCCAGGGGGTAGTTGAGCCCTTTGAATATTGAACTGGCATGTGCAGGCTTCTCTGGTGAGTTGGAGACTCAGCATGGCTTTCCTGAAGAGAACCGACACAAAGGACCCTTCTGGGTCAATTTTAGCCGGAACCTCCATACTCTGCAATAAATGGGTGACACGAGGATTCACCCACCCTCATTCTCCTTTTCTGCTGAGTCGAAGCGGATTTTTGGATCCCCGAGTGAAATCCCGACCTAGTTCACAGGTCTCTTCTCCTTTCCTCATGATCTCCTGAATTTCACTGAGACCTTTTCCCAACTCTATATCGGGTCTTGGGGTTTCGCGTTCCCCGTTGTCAAGAGTTCTTGACCCTTCGAACTCCCGATCACCGATCCTCCAATGAGAGCCTGTATGGGTTATCCCTCTTGGATATACTATGGTCCATACGACCACCTCTTATATGACCTAAGTCAAACCTCTGTCGGGGTTTCGGCGTTTTCGATGTCTCGATACACAAGTCCCCAGGACTCGCGATTGTTCGACTGCCGATGCACCTTCCGTGCTAGCCCTCCGACTAAGCCCTGGTCCAAGTGACCACTACCATATTCCCTCGGCCATACTCTCCATCGGGGTTTCGCAGTCTGCGATGTCAACGAGCACTCATCCTCAGGACTCGCGATTCCCCGAAACCTGATGGCTCATGGCCGTTGACATGTCAACGGTCCGTTCTCCGTCGTGAAAGCCTGCCACCTGTCTTCCACTTGCGGTCCCACATGTTAACCAATGGTTTCCGAGATATCACTTCTCGTGATCTCTCAACTCTGGACGCAAATCTTTGCAGCTCCAACTCACAAACCTCCGAGTTCACGATATGCCGATGCCACTTGGCGTTGTCTCCCTACAAGGATTGACCTTCCGACACCTGTCCCCCACTATGGTCCTTAACTCCGTCGGGAAATCACATATCGAGATATCGTGATTCCTGTTGTTATGTGCACGGGACTTTCAGTTCCCCGATCCCTGACTCTTTGAGATCTCTCACCACGTGTCCCTGCTAATGGACGGTTCTGATCGAGTCGGGAAATCGCGGATTGCGATTCCTAAATGCAGGAGTTTCTTGTCTTCGAAAACTCCGATTCTCCGAGGAACTAAAACCCAACTCTCCTCCTCTGCACACTAGGGATTAACCCAAACGCAACTTCTCGAGATCAAACGGCTGTCGGGATTTCATCGATCTCCTCTGTAATATTCTGGCCGTCGATTTGCTTTGAGGATGGTTCTTGACTGCTGAAGACAAAAATTTGCCCACTCGCTTGCTTGACTTGCTGCTACAAAATGGGACTCTCTCGTGATATGCTCAGGTGATTCCCGTACAAACTGAAGACCTGGGTACGCCTAATCCCGAGACAAGAAATATCGCTAACATTAGGCTCCATGGGGGATAGAGTCGTCCCTACGATGCTCTAAGAACTCATTTCGCAGCTTCAGTGCCTTGCTGTTGGGCTATGGAGTCATTTATTAAGCCGAAAACATACAAAAAGAAACTAATCAAAGAAGTAAAAGACAATATTTACAAACAGAGGAGCCGTCTAAGGCTCAAATAAAACATTTTTTTAGAAAATGCCCATTCATTGGGCTTTTGAAAACCTCTTCACCCTCCAGATTCTGCAACCCATAGGTGTTGCTGGATAAAATCTCAATGATTTTAAAGGGGCCGATCCAGAGGGCGTCGAACTTGCTATTCTTTCCTTTATCCTGTCTGGGTGCGTCCCATTTAAATACTAAGTCCCTGATCTCGAATTCCTTTTTCTTGACCCTCCTGTCAAAAGCCTGCTTGATCTTTTGCTGATGATCGTGGTCCCTGTTCATGGCCTGTTCCCTGGTTTGTTGCACTTCCACCATCTGATGAATCCTTCTGACCATATGGTCAGGCTCCTCTTCAAGTTCCTGGAGGAATTTTTCCACAGGTAAGGCGAGATAAGTAGGAAAAACGACCTTTGTTCCGTAAACAAGTTGGAAGGGTGAAATGCCTAGGTACTTCTTTGTTGTCACTTGGTCAACCCATAGAGAAAATTTGAGTTTTTCATCCCAGGCCCTTTTATTGTCTTCCAATAATCTTTTAATGAGCTTGATCAAACCTTTATTGGACGATTCCGCCAGTCCATTCCCTGAGGATAATAGGGGGTAGAGTGAATCAGTGAAATCTCAAACTGTTCACAGAACTTGACCAGAGGCTCAGACCTAAAGGGGGTGGCATTATCACTGACAATGCTGCTAGGGTAACCAAATCTAGCCATGACATCCTCCAGGAGGCTGATAATTACTTTGTGAGAAGTGCTTCTGGTGGGAACAACCTCTATCCACTTGGTGAAGTAATCTGTTGCAGTGAGGATCCATCTGTGCTAGCCACTTGAGGGAGGATGAATTTCTCCAATGAAGTCCAATCCCCACTACTGAAAAGGTGCTGAAACTATTACAGGCTTTAATGGCAGAGATTTGAGCTGCTGCTTTCCTGAGAACCTATGGCATTTGATGCAAGCTCTAATTTGTTTGCAGACATCAGGGAATAAAGTGGGCCAATAGTACCCAGCCCAGAGGACCTTGTGAGCTGTGGTCTTCCATAAATGATGACCTCTGCAGAGATAGCTATGGAAATCAAACATCACCTTCTGGGCCTCTTGTGGATCCAGGCATCTTAATAATAACCCTAGGGGGTCTTTCCAATACAGGGTTTGGTCAATGAGGCAATACTTGACCACCTTGAGCTTTAGAGCTCTCGCCTTGCTTTTTCCCAATCCATCAGGAGGCTTTAGTTCTTGCAGAAAATACAAGATATCCTTGTACCAGTCGCAAGCTGCTAGTGGTAAGGCACCCTGAAAATGATTGTTGGATGACTCATCTTGCTCATTGACGAAGTTAATCCCCAAGGCTTTGCAGTTGGATTCAGCTAGCAATTTAGCTAAAACCTGTCCCTTTATCAACTCTGTGGGCTTAATTTCTAGATCAAATTCTAGAATCTTGGCAATCCACTTACCTCTTTTCCCATCCATGTCAGGCTGTATAATAATGTCCTTCACAGAGGCCAAAGGAACATATGCAATGATCTTCGAGTGCAAGACATAGACTCTGAAATCTTTGAGAGCTTTCACCAATGCATAGGCCTTCTTTTCCATGATCTCGTACCGGAGTTCTGCATCTCTTAATGCCCTGCTATAGAAGGCAATAGGTTTCTCTTTCCCTTGATCATTTTTCTGCAACAAAACTTTCTCCACTGTATCACAGGAAGCAAAAGAAAATATCAGGAAATCTTTGGAATAATCGGGGCTGATTAGCATAGGTGCCTCAGTCAATGACTTCTTTATTTGGACGAAAGATTCCCTGGGTTCAGTGGTCCATTTTACTTCATTTCTCTTCCCGAGCATGGTTTTGATGTGTTTCACCAACTCGACAAAATTCGAGATGAATCTCCTCAGAAAATTTATCTTCCCCCAAAATTCCTGAACCTCTTTTTTAGATCTGGGAAGTGACAGGGTCTGAATTGCTTCCACCCTGCTAGGGTTAATACTTACTCCCTCTGCTGATACTATATGGCCTAGCAGCTTCCCCTCCTTCATAACAAGCAAGGATTTCTTGGGGTTTAAGGATAAGCCATACCTCTGACACTTCATGAAGACCTTTCTCAAGTGGTAGCAGTTCTCCTTGTTTGTCCTGGAGAAAATTGTGATATCATCTAGATAGATTACCATAAACTGATCCTTCTCCCCTATGAATGCTATATCCATAGCTCATTGAAATGTTGCTCCTACATTCATCAATCCAAATGGCATTTTGGCATACATGAATGTACCCCAAGGAGTGGTGAAAGCTGTCTTTTCTCTGTCCTCAGGAATGACTGATATCTGATTGTAACCAGAGAAACCATCAATCATGGATATTCTAGATGCACCAGTGACGTTCTGCAATATGTGTTCCATGTTGGGCAGGGGATAATGGTCTTTCTTTGAACTTCTATTCAAGTTCCTAAAATCAACACAGAGTCTGATTTCCCCACTTTTCTTTCTTACTGGGACCAAATTGGCCACCCACTCAGAGTACCTCAATGGGACAATGATTCGGGCATCTAACAATTTCTTCACTTCTTTCTCCATGACATGTAGCAACATGGGATTTATCTGCCTCAGCTTCTGCCTGAATGGTTTGGCCTCTTCTTTCAGTGGGATTTTGTGCTCAATGACAGATGTGTCATACATCTTAAGGTCTTTGTAGGTCCATGCAAACACATCAGCAAACTCTCTCAGCAACTCGGCATACTCGATCCTATGCTCCTTGGTCAAACTCGTTGACAACTTGACAAACTTAGGCTCTTCTGGTGTGCCAATGTTGCACTCGGCTGTGTCAGCATCATCACCCGAAATTATCCCCTTTATTGCCACATCATTCCCATCGAACAATATCTCCAATGGGACTAGTCCCCTCGGGATGTGATTGCGAGGCAGTTGAATAATGTTGTGATTTTCTATTTTACTCAGCAACTCACCCCCATCAAACTCTTCCTCAGAGATGGAATCTTGGTCGATATGCATCTCTGAAAATTCTCCGATAGTCTCCAAGAATCTCTTGATCTCAAGATCGTCCTTAAACACCTTCCAATGCTTGACATTTGCAGGTATGGAGGGCCTGTATTTTACTTCTACATCATACCTCAGTTTGGGCGGCAAGGGTACCTTAAAAATGCTTGTTGATGAAGCCAAGGAATCTACCACTGTGTTTTCTTCTCTCGGGATGAAAGAAATGTTGAACGCTAAGAAGAAACTGTCAATTAGGTCCCATACCTCATTTTGATAACTCTTGAGTCGAGGATGCTTGGCCTGATAAGTGTTTTTGACCTGCTGGACTACCAACTCGGCATATCTGAACACTGCTATCTCCTGGATTCCCATTTCCCTTGCGGCTCTTAATCCTAGTATAAGAGCTTCGTACTCTGCCACATTGTTGGTAGCTTCAAATTCTAATTTGTATGACAGAGATGTGGTCTCCTGAGTAGGTGACACAAAAACCACTCCAGCTCCGGTTCCTTCTCGGGAATAGGCTCCATCAAAAAACATTTTCCAGATTGGGGTGATGGAGGGAGGAACTTCAGGGGAAATAGTGGGCGGCTTTCTGAGTTTCAGAGGAGGCTCAGGGGCATGGGTGAGCTGTAGTAAACTGGAGCCTAATTCAGTATCCAAAGAAAAGATGGGATGATTGGTAGGGTTGGCTTCATCACTGATTATGTAGGCCAGTTGGGCTTCCCTGTATAGTCTTCTATGCTCCCCTCCAAACACTGGGATGGTAGCATATGTGAGGTCCATCTGCAAGGTTCCCCCCAGTCTTTTTATCCAAGATCTTGATAATAGCATACCGAACTTGGGGGGGACGTCAGCTACTACAATATCCATGACTGCACTCTTCATGGGTAGTTGAAACAAGGTCACAACCAGGTCTTTGATCACTCCAAGACACTGGACTCTTCTGGAGTCAATGGAATAGAGGTCATGATAGACTCGGGTAACTTCTAGTCCTAACTCTTCCATGAAATTTTTGGGCATGAGGTTATGTGAGGCCCCTGAATCCATCAAGCAATTGTGTAGCACTTTGTCATGTATGTTCAAGGAGGTGTAGAAGGGAGGGGATGAGTCATCTCTGTCTTCTACCATGGGACCTAGGACGACAGCTGGCTTTTCATCTTGGAGGTTTATGGAATCTACAGGAAGGCTTGAGGCTTCAGACTGTAAAAGCTCAGAGAAGCATTTTTTGAATTCGTCATGTTTAATCAGCTCAGTGAGGGGCACAGGGACTCTAATCTTTTGGATCTCATGCTCGAATTTAAAGGAAGATGTAGGCTTTGGAATTTATTTTATTTCAGAAACATGATTATGGACAACAGGAGAGAGGGTTTGGGCCTTTTTACCTCTGTGACCATCTACTGCTGCGTTAGCAGGCCTTTCTGCTCTAGTGGACTGCTCAGGAATATTAGGTGTTGTTGTCTTTCTGTCGGACCTCAGGTTATACCTGCCCTGGCCACCGCTAACCTTGTCTCCCTTGCTCAATTCATTTAGTTGACTATCCATGAGAGACTCCTCGTAAGCTTTTTGAGTGAGATGGGGAAAAGGAGGAGTGTCCTCCAAGCAGTGGATTTCACGGTCAATCTCATTTGTTTCTCTTTCTTCCTCATTGGCGACCAAGTTGTTCTGAAAAGGGGCCCGAATTCTTTGGTCTTCTCTGTCTTTGTCTCTTTGTTCCCTCGGGAAAGCCCATGGCCCATGGTTATTAGATCGTCTAAAACCTCTATTATCAATGTTCTGGGGGTTTTTGTACATGGGCTTCCCCTCTAATTCCAACCTTTCTATCTTGGCAGCAAGCCATTTTAGTGTTCTAGTTGTCTCATCTGCCTGAAGGGGCAGGGGAGAAGAACTGGATGAGTCAGCTTCAGGCCTCTTCCTAGATATGGTCCTACCAGCAGCATGCCTGAGTCTGTCAACAACCAATATATTAGACTCTACTTCCATGGCTGCATCCTGCATCTGAGCCAGAGTAGTGGCTCTTCTTTCCCTCAACAAGAGACAGAAATCGGGATCAAAGGTGCTAGCATAAGTAATCTTTGCAGAGGCTTCAGAGGGTTTTATCTCAACAGGGATTCTTTTGTACATTTTATTAAATCTCTTGGAGAAATCGAAGATGGACTCTCCTTCCTTTCTCTTCAAAGACCCAAACTCTGTCATGTAATACATGAAGTCTTTCTTATCTCCCCACTGTCTTAAAAAGGCATTATCTAAAGCTTTGATCCCATCAATAGATCTAGAAGGCAGGGCCTTAAACCATTTTCTAGCCTCTCCTTGGAGGCTATGGACGAAAATCCTCATCCATACGTCTACATGCATGATGTTATTATCATCTGTGAAATTGTAAAAGG
>ML781178.1:36930-49190 GCA_009831015.1 Picea engelmannii | reverse complement strand
ATTAAAGAAAGAAACCATTCATGCACCCAAGAAACAATTAAAGATCGTTATCCCTTACCCCATATTGCCTCTCTATTTTCTCTTTTTGTGATGCGTAATAAGGGAGGTCACCCAGTGACTTACGACCACTATGCCAAAGAATTCCACCTCCTAATGTCAGATTTGTAGAGGTGGCACCCTTACAACAGGGCCACTCACTCTTCCACATACTTCTTACATTTCGAGCTCTCTGTTGGATCTCAGTATCGGGCACCTACAAAGATGCCTCTCATTTTGAATACATCAGGATCAACACATGAACATTGAGAGAAACAACCTGACCATAGTGGCATTCATAATTTATCACAGAAACACACTACAGTCGCATCTTCCTTGCAAGCAACACAAGATTGTTCCAAGCAACATCCTATTTCATACCTGGTCGGTCAATAATGGAAAACTCTAGAGACAGGACAAGTGGATGACAGTTGAGACAGTGCAGCAAAAGTTCCCTTCATTGGTGGCAGAAGGAGGGACGCTTCCGGATCTAAACAGGGAAGAATTGGACCAATAAGGAAGGACATCAACCTTCCTTAGGAGGCACACAACAAAGTACAAGTCATCTGCAGCAAGAAAGGCGAGAAGGAGAAGTAATGCCATAATAGTTTTTTGATCGTTGTCATCATCAGTCAGTCTTTTATTGTAATAAAGCATTCGTCAGTCTAAGTAAATAATGGTGATGTGTATTTTAGTGAATAGTTAGTTGTCTCAGTAAACACTATGGGAAATTTCTCTTGCCAATCTGATTGCGCAGAGAAATGAAGAAGAATAAAGTGACATTTACCGTTTGTAGAATATCGCCTTGATTGTTTAAGAAGGGATACAATCTACTATTACATATGATGAAGTTTTGTGAATCTTGCATTATCTATTTTTCTTGTGTAACAATTATTTTCCTTTTTCTAAGACGAGAGAACAATCTTGTGTTTTCATTTTTTACTGTTAGGCGAGGGTTTAGAGAGAGAATGTGCACGAAAGGAACTAGTGCGCATCTCCTTTGATGCTAAGCATATGAGCAAGGTGCCACTTTAGTTCATTTGTGGATAACTTAAGGAAGTAAACTATATTTTGGATCTCGACAATGCCAAACAGTTGAAATTAAGCACCCAAATTGGAAATTATAACCGAAAAACACCCAATTTTCAAAAACTTATTTCCCAACTTCGCGTTTTCACCCGATAATATTGAATCACGTTGCATTAAATTTTTAAGAAAAATGCTAAAACAAATAATGACATGTAGAAAAATGAAATTAAATGAATATGTGTGCACGATGAGGACTTCTTCGAAGGGGAAAAACATTTATTTTTGGAATGCTAATTATGTGAAGTCCATACTAGTACTTCAGATTAATATTAGGAGTAAGATAAATGTGTAGAAATTGATAATTGTGTAGATTTTTTTTTTTTAATCAAAGAGTTATGTTAAAGTAACATAGACTCTTGTTTTTTTAAGTTGAATAATGCTCATACTCTAAAGCTTCATGAATATGGAATATGACCACTTGCAGGATTAATGATGAAATCAATCAATTTTTTTTGTTGGTGGAGAGAAAGGGTAGTGTAACAAGACATAATGTGAATATGGCCAAATATCAAGAAAGATATTTTCAAATGTGAATCTAAAATCAAGAAACTTGTTGAGTCAAGGGAAGCAGGTGCAATTGGGTGATGTTTACTTCTGGGGAACATTCGGGAATTAGATATGCACGGGGCAATGGGGAAGCTGCCAACAATGAAGGAGAGGCAATAGAAATTTAGTAAGGTCTAAAACTTCTCACAACTTTTGTTCAATAAATAGGATATTTCCATCCACACACATTAGTACAACAATGTATTACATGGAATGCAGGACCTTAGCCAACATGGCCAATTGAGGCAATATATTAAAGAAAACCAAAAGTATTTTAAATATGAGCTTCCTAAAATCAACACATGACCATCCATGTTATTTAAATAGAAAGTATGGACTAATCAGGATAGATGAGAAGATGAACAACTAAATTACTTTATAGAATGTTTAAAAATATTTTATGAATATAGGGGCTTCCACAGTGTAAGATATTAGATATTATTATTGGGATTAATTGCGTAGTTTAAGTCATTAATCTATGACCCATATTCAGTTGCCACTAATACTCATGAATATGGGTCATAGATTAATGACTTACACTACGCAGTTAATCCCAATAATAATATCTAATATTTTATGAATTAGATAAATAAAAATGTAAAATTAAAAAAATAACAATAATAATTTGCAATTCACAAAATAACTATATTAATTTTTATTATCTATAATAAGTAAAATTATTTTCTTTTAAATCAATTAATAAATAATTAATGCAATAATAATATTAAGTAATATGTTTTTAATTAAATTAATTAAATATTATGCAACAGAATATTTTAAGAGACTTAAGTTTTATATCAACATGAGCTTTATATTTGAAAATCAAAATCTGTCTCAATTTATATAAAAAAAAAAAACTTTACAGTCATCCTCGACCAAAGGTTCAGTTTTATGTACTTTCAACCATTTGGTGGAATTCATCAACCAAAGGCAAACTAGCCTCTCCAGTTTCGTGGACTTCCCCCATTTGGTGCAACTTAAACTTTGCTGCAATTGCGATATGATCAGAAGAGCGAGTACGTGAAGGAAGAGCACCGTCCTTCACCTCCTCCTCGTCGACCAGCTCCATCAACGACACCACTTTCAAATTAGGGTTAGTGTAGAATATGTAATCCAACGTTCCCTTAAAATTTGTCGTTCCCTTAAAATTCTGGACGAAGTTAGTGAAACAGGGCTCCCTTGTTTCACTGTTCATTTTCTTCTCGATGTCTACCTGCACAACATCACATTAAAAATAGGAAGAATAAGCACTTGCTAAAGGTAGTGTATGGTGAATCCTTTTAGCAAGCTGCTTTGAATCATAATACAAATATTTCTTGTTTGAGGGATGGGCATAGCCTTTGGTCATAAGTGAGTGGGGAGCGCTTCCAGGAAAATAATTGAAATCCCCACATGTTACACGTGGAACATCATATTTCTCCATTTCCTTGAGCAAGCAATAAACCTGCCCTAGCTTTTCTTCACTGTTATTAGGATTTGCATGGATGTGGGTATTGGCTATGCACAAATGTTGACTAGTGTTTTTTAATGAAAGGATGGTATTAAGGGCAATGTTGTCAAAATGATATCCGAAAAGATGCATCCACCACTGTTTTACCAAGTCAAAATGATTTTTTTTATAAAACGTTGCACAACCATCATTAGGCCTAGCCAGCCATGTTCTCTCCTTTCCCTTAAACAATCCTTCATACCCTATCTCGGCCAATTCCCGATAGAAAAATTCATAATAGTGGTTCACTTGGACCTCCTGGAGGAAAATGGTGTTAGCGCCACACTGTAATATTTCTTTCAGCAAGTTTTCTCAGCGGTATTTTCAACTGAGCAACACACTTAGTATCATAAAAAAGGGGGATCCATAATTGGTATGCCCCTCCCTTGTTCAATAAATTGTTAGGTCAATCCATTTACAATATTACATTCATTAGGTAATTTTTCCAGAGGAAGAACCATATGGAGTTAGTTCAAGATTAATGGGTGTCTTGTTTCGATGCATTTCCAACATATCCCCTAACATATGACTCAATTCATGGTGGAGTTATAAGCATTTACCAAGATAGGTGATTTATTGTCTTGGACCATGAAGGACACATGGATTTTTTTTTTTTTTTCTCAACCCCGGATCTATTAAGAACTAAGAGGTATCATAGAAAACAAAATATGTTTACAATGTAAGCTTCTAGTTGTTTAAAGGATCTCGATTAAGATGGATATTTTGATTTTAAGATTGGAGGATGGAAATTAAAAAATAGTTATCTATTAGACACCTAACCTCAAACTTTTTTCCATTTTAGTTCATATTGTTTCCTTTGGACATGGCACTTTTTTTCCACTTGGGTTGTACTGGATAATGCTTCTTTAAGTGCAATGAACCAAAGGAAAGAAATTTCCATCCTTCATTGAGTAGATATAAAGATATCATTACTTAAGAGTTCGTTATCTTTGCATGATATAGATTAATTTTATAATCTTTTTTGTTTTTAGAAAGTTGTGGGATGACTTTAAGGAAACAAATTTATGTCTCTTCATAAAATACTTAGAAAGAACTAATTATATAGGATAAGTTATTTTTTATCTTAAAATTTTAATGATACAAAATTACTATTATTATTATTTTAATATCTAAAAAAATATTTTTTAAGAAAACTGATACTTAAATCACTCGAAGGAAAAAATTTCCATGCTCTAGTAGAGTACATAAAAATTGATCGTTGCATCAACATAGATATCTACTAATCTACCCAAGTGTAACGCACTCGACCCCCTTTTCATCCTAGGGAAGTGGGGTGTCGATATTTCCTCTCCTTAAACACCCTTCTAAATATAACCTCGAGATCATAGATCTATTCTAGTCTTTAAGAGATTTTCAACAACTATAAATATGTTAAAATCTAGGTTTAGGGTTATATGTTATAGTGTCTTAAAGTTTCTAGGTATTTCCTTCCCACTATCAACTTAACCTCCATGTCCAATCCATTGGGATACTTGTCATATGTACCAAATGACAAGGTAGGCATGTGTATGTTGATGTGGCAAGTGACATTCCATTGGACATGGCACACAATGGGTTAGTAACTAGGGAAAACCCAATAGAACTTAAAAAATGAACTCAAAACTAATTTCTGGATCTCAACAACATCAGAGGGTCGAAACTTATTGAAATTGTCGGTCCCCATACATTTCAAAATAATATTTGTGTGGTGGATAGTAAGTTGGGTTAACCTGCTCAAAACATAAGTCACTACCAAACTTTTTGACTGACTTCTCCCAAGAACCCCATTCTTCGTGGGATCTGATGACTCTTCCCAAACCACATGACATTTAACAGACATTCCCAAAGTTCAATAAATCCAACAAAAAAGATCCACCATGATATTTAGCTCAAATCCTCTGTTGTGACACTTTTTTTCCACTTCGGTTGTGGTGCATCATGCTTCTCTAAGTGCAATGAATCAAAGGAAATCTATTACCATCCTTCATTGTGTAGATTTAAAGATATCATTACCTATGAAAGTTATCTGTTATCCGGAACCTTTCATGATAAATATTTCTTTTTTTAATCTTTTTTGTTTTTAGAAAGTTAATGGATCACTTTAAGGAAAGAAATTTGAATCCCTTCATAGAATACATAGAAAGCATAAATTACATAGGATAAGTTATTTGTTATCTTGAACCTTCAATAATAAAAAATGACTATTGTTATTATTTTAATATCTAAAAACAAAACCGACAATCGGTGTATCACGCCAAGACTCATCCTTACCACTTTAAATAGGTTGGGCGCACCTATGTGCATACCTCATATTCTATCAGTTCACCACTGCCACGAACCGATAGAATAGCTACTCACCATGTTGTCAATACCAATAGTGTCTCTCTTTGTTTGACCCACCATGTTCAGCCCAAGAACCTCACTAATACGACACATCCCACAATACTCCCTCTACTCCTGAAATTTTGCAATGTCTCACAGTCTCCATCAAGTCTCCCACCCTCTCAAGCCCTTACTCCATCCATTGATCTCATTCCTGACACATCATTACCCAATGCTCCATCATCTCTCCTGGTTACCCAAGACACTATCAAACATCCTCTAGTTATCACTTACCATTCCCGCAACCAAGAAATAATTAAAGATCGTTATCCTTTACCCCATATTGCCTCTCTATTTTCTCTTGGAGCGATGCGTAAACAGGGAGGTCACCTAGTGACTTACGACCACTACACCAAAGAATTCCACCTCTTGATGTTGGATTTGTAGAGGTGGCACCCTTACAACAGGGCCACTCAGTCTTCCACATACTTCTTACATTTCGATCTCTCTATTGCATCTCAGTATCGGGCACCTACAAAGATGTTTCTAATTTTGACTACGTCGGGATCGACACATGAACATCGAGAGCAACAACTTGACCATAGTGGTGTTCATAATTTATCACAAAAACACACTCCAGTCGCATCTTCCTTGCAAGCAACACAAGATTGTGCCAAGCAACATCCTATTTCATATCTGGTCGGTCAACAATGGAAAACTCTAGAGACAGGACAAGTGGATTACAGTCGAGACAGTGCAATAAAAGTTCCCTCCATTGGTGGCCGAAGGAGGGACGCTTCCAGACATAAACAGGGAAGAATTGGACCAATAAGGAAGGACGTCAACCTTCCTTAGGAGGTGTTCAACAAAGTACAAGTCATCCATAGCAAGAAAGGGGAGAAGGAGAAGTAATTCCATAATAGTTTTTTTATCATTGTCAACGTCAGTCAATCTTTTATTGTAATAAAGCATTCGCTAGTCTAAGTAAATAATGGCGATGTCTATTTTAGTGAATAGTTAGTTGTCTCAGTAAACACTCTAGGAAATTTCTCTTTCCAATCTGATTGCGCAGAGAAATGAAGAAGAATAAAGTGACATTTACCGTTTGTAGAATATTGCCTTGATTGTTTAAGAAGGGATACAATCCACTAATACATCTGATGATGTTTTGTGAATCTTTCATTATCTATTTTTCTTGTGTAACATTGATTTTTGTTTTTGCTAAGATGAGTGAGAGAACAATCTTGTGTTTTCATTTTTTATTGTTAGGTGAGGGTTTAGAGAGAGAATGTGCACCAAAGGAACAAGTGCACATCTCCTATGATGCTAAGCATATGAGCAAGGTGCCACTTTAGTTCATTTATGGATAACGTAAGGAAGTAAACTATACTTTGGATCTTGACAACACCAAATGGTCGAAATTAAGCACCCAAATTGGAAATTATAACCGAAAAGCACCAATTTCTCAAAAACTTATTTCCCAACTTCGCATTTTCACCCGATAATATTGAATCACATTGCATTAAATTTTTAAGAAAAATGCTAAAACACATAATGACATGTAGAAAAATGAAATTAAATGAGAATTTGTGCATGATGAGGACTTCTTCGAAGGGGAAAAACATTTATTTTTGGAATGTTAATTATCTGAAGCCCATACTAGTACTTCAGATTAATACTAGGAATAAGATAAATGTGTAGAAATTGATAATTGTGTAGAGTTGTTTTTTTAATCAAAGAGTTATGTTAAAGTAAAATAGACTCTTGTTTTTTTAAGTCGAATAATGCTCATACTCTAAAGCTTCATGAATATGGAATATGACCACTTGCAGGATTAATGATGAAATCAATCAATTTTTTTCATTGGTGGAGAGAAAGGGGAGTGTAACAAGCCATAATGTGAATATGGCCAAATATCAAGAAAGATATTTTCAAATCTGAATCTAAACTCAACAAATTTCTTGAGCCAAGGGAAGCAGATGCGATTGGGGTGATGTTTACTTCTAGGGAACATTAGGGAATTAGATATGCATGGGGCAATGGGGAAGTTGCCAACAATGAGGGAGAGGCAATAGAAATTTACTAAGGTCTAAAACTTCTCACAACTTTTATTCGATAAATAGAGTATTTCCATCCACACAGATTAGTACACCAATGTATTACATGGAATGCATGACCTTAACCAACATGGCCAGTTGAGGCAATATGTTAAAGAAAACCAAAATTATTTTAAATATGAGCTTCTCAAAATCAACACATGACCATCGACGTTATTTAAATAGAAAGTATGGACTAATTAGGATAGATGAGAAGATGAACAACTAAATTACGTTATAAAATGTTTAAAAATATTGTATGAATTAGATAAATAAAAATGTGAAATTAAAAAAATAACAACAATAGTTTGCAATTCACAAAATAACTATATTAATTTTTATGAACTATAATAAGTAAAATTATTTTCTTTTAAATCAATTAATCAATAATTAATGCAATAATAATATTAAGTGATATGTTTTTAATTAAACTAATTAGATATTATACAACAAAATATTTTAAGAGACTTAAGTTTTATATCAACGTGAGCTTTATATATGAAAACCAAAATCTGTCTTAATTAAAAAAAAAAAAAAAAATTTACAGTCATCCTCGACCAAAGGTTCAGTTTTGTGTACTTTCAACCATTTGGTGGAATTCATCAACCAAAGGGAAACTGGCCTCTCCAATTTCGTGCACTTCCCCCATTTGGTGCAACTTAAACTTTGCTGCAATTGTGATATGATCAGAAGAGCGAGTACATGAAGGAAGAGCACCGTCCTTCACCTCCTCTTCATCAACCAACTCCATCAACGACATGATTTTAAAATTAGGGGTAGTGTAGAATATGTAATCCAACGTTCCCTTAAAATTCTGGATGAAGTTAGTGAAACGAGGCTCCCTTGTTTCACCGTTCATCTTCTTCTCGATGTCTACCTGCGCAACATCGCATTGAAAATAGGAAGAATAAGCACTTGCTAAAGGTAGTGTATGGTGAATCCTTTTAGCAAGCTTCTTTGACTCATAATACAAATATTTCTTGTTTGAGGGATGGGCATAGCCTTTGGTCAGAAGTGAGTGGGGGGCGCTTCCAGGCCAAGATTTGAAATCCCCACATATTACACGTGGAACATCATATTTCTGCATTTCCTTGAGCAAGCAATAAACTTGCCCTAGCTTTTCTTCACTGTTATTAGGATTTGCATGGATGTGGGTATTGGCTATGCACAGACATTGACTAGTGTTTTTTTAATGAAAGGATGGCATTAAGGGCAATGTTGTCAAAATGATATCCGGAAAGATGTATCCACCACTGTTTTACCAAGTCAAACTGATTCTTTTAATAAAACATTGCACAACCATCATTTGGCCCAGCCATCCATGTTCTCTCCTTTCCCTTAAACAATCCTTCATACCCTATCTCGGCCAATTCCCGATAGAAAAAATCACAATAGTGGTTCAATTGGACCTCCTAGAGGCAAATGATGTTAGCGCCACACTGTAATATTTCTTTAAGCAAGTTTTCTCTGCGGTATTTCCAACTGAGTGCGAAGGTAGGATAGTTGGGATACTGCTATGGTCTAGCACATTCATCTGTCAGCACGTTGAATGTTACAACTATGAATGATGGACCCGTGGAGCTTGGAGCATTGTTGCTATTGTTTTCTTGAATCATTTGCTGAGGATTTGGGGGAAGCGGGAATCGAATAACAGGTTCAATATGGAAAATTGTCTCCCCTGCCCATTCAAGAAATAATACCTTGCCTACATCGTGGGTGGTGGGTGTATAAAACTCGAACTCTAACAACAAATGATTGTTGATACCATGTCCGAAATCGAGGTGTTCCCATCTCTGCTCGCTAATTCTCCTCCTCGATTCATCATCAAGGAAGCGGTCAGATACCAAATCCTTTGCACTCAACACTTTACGAAAATGACTTGAAGGAAATAATTTATATCCCCTAGTAGAGAGCACAGAAATCCATCAATGCATAAACATAGATATTCCCTAATCTGCCCAACTGTAACACACTTGACTCCCTATGCATCCTAGGGAAGTGGGGTGTCGATATTTCCTCTCCTTAAAACCCCTTCTAAACATAAATTTGATATTATAGATCTATTCTACTCTTTAAGAGCTTTACAACGAATATAAAAGTGATAAAATTTGAGTTCAAGGTTTTAAGTTATAGTCTCTTAAATTTTATAGGTCTATCCCACCCACTATCCACTTAACTTCCATGTGGAATTTGTGTGGATCCTCACCATTTGTATCAGATGAAAAGGTATGGACGTATGTGTTGATGTGTGGACCAATAAGGAAGGACATCAACCTTCCTTAGGAAGTGCACAACAGAGTACAAGTCGTCTCCAGCAAGCAAGGAGAGAAGGAGAAGTAATGCTATGATAGTTTTGTGATAGTTTTCAGTGTTGGTCATTATTTTATTGTAATAAAGCATTCATCAGTCTAAGTAAATAATGGCGACGTCCATTTTAGTGAACAGTTAGCTGTGTCATTAAACACTGCGGAAAATTTCTCTTTCCAATCTGATTGCGCAGAGAAATGGAGAACAATAAATAAGAATTTATGGTTTGTAGAAGATTGCCTTAATTGTTTAAGAAGGGAGACAATCCTCTAATACATTTGGTGAAGTTTTGTGAATCTTGCGTTATCTATTTTTCTTGTGTAACATTGATTTTCTCTTTTGCTAAGATGAGTGACAGAACAATCTTGTGTTTTCATTTTTACTATTAGGTGAGGATTGAGAGCGAAAATGCACACCAAAGGAACTGTTTCACATCTCTTATTATGCTAAGCATATGATAAATACACCCCTTCAGTTCATTGGTCGACAACATAAGGAATACACAAGGCATCTATCTCCATAAAGTAGCATTTTCCTTCTTCCTTGATTGCGCCAATCTTTCAATTCACTTAGTCTATTGAGAGGGTCCCTCACTCATATCTATCAGGCTGTGAATTCAGAGAAAAATGAGTCTCCATGGTATAAGATGCCCTCACACTATTAGATCCACAAAACTTCATCAAATGTATTAGTGGATTGCATCCCTTCTTAAACAATCAAGGAGATATTCTACAAATGGTAAATGCCACTTTATTCTTCTTCATTTTGCTGCGCAATCAGATTGGCAAGAGAAATTTACCACAACGTTTACTGACATAACAAACTGTTCGCTAAAATAGACATCGCCATTATTTACTTAGACTCGCGGATGCTTTATTACAATAAAAGACCGATTGACGCTCACAACGATCAAAAAACTATTATGGCATTACTTCTCCTTCTCGCCTTTCTTCCAATTCGCTTAGTCTACTAAGAGGGTCCCTCACTCATATCTATCTGAGCATGCATTCAGAGAAAATGAGTCTCCATGGTATAAGACGCCCTCACACTATCAGATCAATTGGTATCGGAGCAAGTTCTGTCCTTGGGACCAAGAACTTCATCTACCAGATTCAATTTTTTTTTGGAGGTCTTCATACTTATTCTAATGCTTTTGCTCAGACCATTCATTTCACCCTTCTCAGGGTTAATCTCACACTCTCCTCAGTGTATACTCGGTTCCTTCCAACCATGTCGCCTCGAAGAGAGGCCTCCAGTGAGGAATCAAATGCAGCCACATCAACTCCAGTTGCATACTTGGCATTGGCTCTCCAAGAAATTATTCAACTTCAAAAACAAAGACCTCCACTCACCATCGAGTTGGACACCCGTTCTTAGTTACCAAATTTTTTCGACCAAATGAATGCAAAGACTGTCGATTATTCGATTCATAGCCTCTCCACTTACTTCAAGACCTTGCGTAAGGTGGAAAATGCCACCAAATTGTAGATATCCATCCTTCAGCTAGAAGGAACAACACAAACTTGGTGGGACACATAATTGGAAAGGTATTAATTGATCACTGAGCTCTATACACCGTCTTACCCAAGAAATGACTGCATTGAATCGTGGGATACATTCTATTAGGAATTGAGGGAACCCTTCTACCGTCCAGGATATATTCATAATTTTCTTGCCAAGTGGTTATAACTATGTCAACTTTTGAATCAATCAGTTCAATGATACATCAATGTCTTTTGCAACATATGCATCCAGATGCATTTCAGCGAACCAGGCAAGGTATTAATAATTAATTTCAATTCTGGTTTATTTTTACCTCTCCGACGGGAGGTACATATTTTTGTCAGCGCTTATTTGGACAAGGATTTCTTACGGGCCTTCACCCTAGAAAGAAAGGTGTCTCCTCACATTTGATATCTGCCAAATCAAAGCTAGGCTGATAACACACCTCCTTCTCATTCTCAACCTTATCCTTCTTCCTCACCGGCAACCAAAAGTGTAGTTTCGTGTAATTTTCACAAGACCAACTCCCATAACTCTGTCGACTGTCGAGCCATTAAAAATAGCAAACCCCATCAGAAGTTGTTTGCAGAGGCCACACCCATTGATTTTCCCAAGAAACCAGAATTCGTCTCTCACCAACCTCACTGAAGTTGACCCACCCCTCATTCTGATGATTCTGCAAGAACCAAGTCACCATAACGTTCCCTTATTCACTCACAACTGCCAAATTAAAAATGAACTTGCCACTCTCAGTCTCGACAATGACAGTAAAATGAATCTGATATCACAAGAATTATTACAACATCTGCAACTCCCCCCCACCCCACACCCCCATACATATCAACTTGGATGGGTATAGAATGGAGGTCCAC
>ML781178.1:20733-32441 GCA_009831015.1 Picea engelmannii | reverse complement strand
CCAAGACTTTTTATCCAAGATCTTGACAAGAGCATGCCAAACTTGGGGGGAACATCAACCACCACAATATCCATGACCATGATCTTCATGGGAAGTTGAAACAAGGTGACGACCAGATATTTGATGACCCCAAGACATTGCACTCTCCTTGAATCAAAATAATACAAATCATGATAAGCCTTTGTGATTTCTAACTCGAGTTCTTCCATGACAGTTTTGGGCATAAGATTATGAGATGCCCCTGGATCCATCAAACAATTATGCAACACCTTATCATATATGTTCGGTGATGTATAGAAGGGAGGGGATGAATCATATCTATCTTCTACCATAGTACCTAAGATGGCTGCTGGATTTTCATCTTGAAGATTTACTGAGCCTATGGAATGGAAAGACGGCTCAAACTGCAACACCTTAGAGAGGGATTTTTTGAAATCTTCATGCTTGAATACCTATGAAAGGGGAATACGGATTCTGATATTTTGAATTTCATGCTCAAAGCTAAAGGAGGAAAGGGGCTTCAGAACCGCTCTCACTTCTGGGACAAGGTCTTTGGGTATCGGTGAGGGGTTCTAAGATTTCTTTTCTTTGCTACTATTTGCTGCATCTTTAGAAGGCTTATCTACTCTGAAAAAGGAAAAAAATTTCATCCTATGGAAGTGGGGTGTCGATATTTCCTCTCCTTAAACACCCTTATAAACATAACCTCGAGATCATAGATCTATTCTAGTCTTTAAGAGATTTTCAACAACTATAAATATGTTAAAATCTAGGTTTAGGGTTATATGTTATAGTCTCTTAAAGTTTCTAGGTATTTCTTTCCCACCCACTATCCACTTAACTTCCATGTGGAATCTGTGTGGATCCTCGTCGTTTGTATCGGATAAAAAGGTATGGACGTGTGTGTTGATGTATGGACCAATAAGGAAGGAGGTCAACCTTCCTTAGGAAGCGCACAACAGAGTACAAGTCATTTCCAGCAAGCAAGGAGAGAAGGAGAAGTAATGCTATGATAGTTTTCTTATCGTTTTCAGTGTCGGTCAGTATTTATTGTAATAAAGCATTCGTCAGTCTAAGTAAATAATGGCGATCTCTATTATAGAGAATAGTTAGTTGTGTCATTAAACACTACCGAAAATTTCTCTTTCCAATCTGATTGTGCGGAGAAATGCAGAACAATAAAGAAGAATTTACCGTTTGTAGAAGATTGCCTTGATTTTTTAAGAAGGGAGACAATCCTCTAATACATTTGATGAAGTTTTGTGAATCTTACGTTATCTACTTTTCTTGTGTAACATTGATTTTCACTTTTGCTAAGAAGAGTGAGAGAACAATCTTATGTTTTTGTTTTTACTATTAGGTGAGGATTGAGAGAGAAAATGTGCACCAAAGGAATTGTTGTGCATCTCTTATTATGCTAAGCGTATGATAAATATGCCCATTCAGTTCATTGGTGGACAACATAAGGAATAGACAAGGCATCTATCTTCAGAAAGTAGCATTTTCCTTCTTCCTTGATTGCGCCAATCTTCCAATTCGCTTAGTCTACTGAGAGGGTCCCTCACTCATATCTATTAGAGCATGCATTCATAGAAAAATGAGTATCCATGGTATAATACGCCCTCACAGTATCAGCTCCACAAAACTTCATCAAATGTATTAGTGGATTCTATCCCTTCTTAAACAATCAAGGCGATATTCTACAAACGATAAATGTTGCTTTATTCTTCTTCATTTCTCTGCACAATTATATTGGCAAGAGAAATTTCCCATAGCATTTACTGACACAACTAACTATTCACTAAAATAGACATAGCCATTATTTACTTAGACTCACAAATGCTTGATTACAATAAAAGACTAACTGACGATCACAACGATCAGAAAACTATTATGGCATTACTTCTCCTTCTCACGTTTCTTCCAATTCTCTTAGTCTACTGAGAGGGTCCCTCACTCATATCTATCTGAGTGTGCATTTTGAGAAAAATTAGTCTCCATGGTATAAGATTCCCTCACACTATCAGATCAATTGGTATCGGAGCAAGTTCTGTCCTTGGTACCAAGAACTTAATCCACCAGATTCAATTTTTTTTTTGGGGTCTTCATACTTATCCTCACGCTTTTGCTCAGATCATTCATTTCACCCTTCTCAGGGTTACTCTCACATGCTCCTTAGGGTATAGTCGGTTCCCTCCAACCATGTCGTGTCGAAGAGAGGCCTCCAGTGAAAAATCCAATGCAGCCACATCAACTCCAATTGCATACTTGTCATTGACTCTCTAAGAAATGATTCAACTTAAAAAACAAAGACCTCGACTGACCATCAAGTTGGACACCCATTCTCAGTTACCAAATTTTGTTGACCAAATGAATGCAGAGATGGTCTATTCTTGGATTCGTAGCCTTTCCACTTACTTCAAGACCTCAGGTAAGGTGGAAGACACCAACAAATTGTAGATATCCATCCTTCAACTAGAAGGAACAACAAAAACCTAGTGGGACACATAATTGGAAAGGTATGAATTGATCGTCGAGCTCAGTACACCGTCTTACCCGAGAAATGACTGCATTTCATCATGGGATACGTTCTATCAGGCATTGAGGGAACCCTTCTACCCTCCATTATATCTTCATAATTTTCTTGCCAAGTGGTTATAACTCCATCAACTTTCAAATCAATCAGTTCAAGGATACATCGATGTCTGCTGCAAGATATGCATCCCACTGCATTTCAGCGAACCAGGCAAGGTATTAGTAATTAATTTCAATTCTGGTTTATTGTTACCTCTCCGATGGGAGGTACATATTTTTGTCAGTGCTTATTTGGACAAGGAAGTGGGGTGTCAATATTTCCTCTCCTTAAACACCCTTCTAAACATAACCTCAAGATCATACATCTATTCTAGTCTTTAAGAGATTTTCAACAACTATAAATATGTTAAAATCTAGGTTTAGGGTTATACGTTATAGTCTCTTAAAGTTTCTAGGTATTTCCTTCCCACTATCAGCTTAACCTCCATGTCCAATCCATGTGGATCCTTGTCATATGTACCAAATGAAAAGGTAGGCATGTGTCTGTTGATGTGGCAAGTGACGTTCCATTGGACATGGCACACAACGGGTTCGTAACTAGGGAAAACCCAATAGAACCTAAAAACTGAACTCAAAACTAAATTTTGGATCTCAACAACATCAAACAGTTGAAACTTATTGAAATTGATGGTCCCCATATGTTTCCAAATAATATTTGTGTGGTGGATAGTAAGTTGGGTTGACCTGCTCAATACATAAGTTGCTACCAAAATTTTCGACTGACTTCTCCCAAGAACCCCATTCTTCGTGGAATCTAATGACTCTTCCCAAACCACACAACATTTAACAGACATTCCCAAAGTTCAATAAATCCAACAGAAAATATCCACCGTGATCTTTAGCTCAAGTCCTTTGCCATGACCCCTTTTTTCCACTTCGGTTGTACTGCATCATGCTTCTGCAAGTGAAATGAATCAAACGAAATCTATTACCATCCTTCATTGTGTAGATTTAAAGATATCATTACCTATGAACATGATCTATTATCTGGAACCTTTCATGATAAATATTTCCTTTTTTAATCTTTTTTTTTTTTAGAAAGTTAATGGATTGCTTTAAGGAAAGAAATTTGAATCCCTTCATAGAATACATAGAAAGCATAAATTACATATGATAAGTTATTTGTTATCTTGAACCTTCAATGATAAAAAATTACTATTGTTATTATTTTAATATCTAAAAAGCTATTTTTGAAGAAATATCATACTTAAATGACTTGAAGGAAATAATTTCTATCCGCTAGTAGAATACACAGAAATCCATCAATGCATAAACATAGATATTCCCTAATCTGCCCAACTGTAATACACTTGACTCCCTATGCATCCTATGGAAGTGGGGTGTTGATATTTCCCTTCCTTAAACACCCTTCTAAACATAACTTTGAGATCATAGATCTATTCTACTCTTTAAGAGATTTACAACGACTATAAATATGATAAAATTTGATTTTAAGGTTATAAGTTACAGTCTCTTAAAATTTATAGGTCTTTCCCACCCACTTTCCACTTAACTTCCATGTGGAATCTGTGTGGATCCTCGTCATTTGTATCGGATAAAAAGGTATGGACGTGTGTGTTGATGTGTGGACCAATAAGGAAGGACATCAACCTTCCTTAGGAAGTGCACAATAGAGTACAAGTCATCTCTAGCAAGCAAGGAGAGAAGGAGAAGTAATGCTATGATAGTTTTCTGATCGTTTTCAGTGTCGGTCAATATTTTATTGTAATAAAGAATTTGTCAATCTAAGTAAATAATGACGATGTCTATTTTAGGGAACAGTTAGCTGTGTCATTAAACACTGTGGGAAATTTCTCTTTCCAATCTGATTGCATAGACAAATAAAGAACAATAAAGAAAAAATTACCATTTGTAGAAGATCGCCTTGATTGTTTAAGAAGGGAGACAATCCTCTAATACATTTGATGAAGTTTTGTGAATCTTGCGTTATCTATTTTTCTTGTGTAACATTGATTTTTGCTTTTGCTAAGATGAGTGAGAGAACAATCTTGTGTTTTCATTTTTACTGTCACGTGAGGATTGAGAGAGAAAATGTGCACCAAAGAAACTGCTACGCATCTCTTATTATGCTAAGCCTATGATAAATACGCCCCTTCAGTTCATTGGTGGACAACATAAGGAATATACAAGGCGTATATATCCAGAAAGTAGCATTTTCCTTCTTCGTTGATTGCGCTAATCTTCCAATTCGCTTAGTCTACTGAGAGGGTTCCTCACTCATATCTATCAGAGCATGCATTCAGAGAAAAATGAGTCTCCATGGTATAAGACGCCCTCACACTATCAGATCCACAAAACTTCATCAAATGTATTAGTGGATTGTATCCCTTCTTAAACAATCAAGGCGATATTCTACAAACGGTAAATTTCACTTTATTCTTCTTCATTTCTCTGCGCAATCAGATTGGCAAGAGAAATTTCCCACAGCGTTTACTGAGACAACTAACTATTCACTAAAATAGACATTGCCATTATTTACTTAGACTCACAAATGATTTATTACAATAAAATATTGATTGATGCTCAGATCGATTAGAAAGCTATTATGGCATTACTTCTCCTTCTCTCCTTTCTTCCAATTTGCTTAGTCTACTAAGAGGGACCCTCACTCATATCTATCTGAGCGTGCATTCAGAGAAAAATGAGTCTCCATGGTATAAGATTCCCTCACACTATTAGATCAATTTTCATCGGAGCAAGTTCTTTCCTTGGGACCAAGAACTTCATCCACCAGATTCAATTTTTTTTTTGGGGTCTTCATACTTAATCTCATGCTTTTGCTCAGACCATTCATTTTACCCTTCTCAGGGTACTCTCACACCCTCCTTAGGGTATACTCGGTTCCTTCTAACAATGTCACCTCGAAGAGAGGCCTCTAGTGAGGAATCCAACACAACCACATCAAATTCAGCTGCATACTTGGCGTTGGCTCTCCAAGAAATGATTCAACTTAAAAAACAAAGACCTCCACTAACCATCAAGCTGGACACACGTTATTAGTTACCAAATTTTTCCGACCGAATGAATGAAGAGACTGTTGATTATTGGATTCATAGCCTCGCCACTTACTTTAGGACCTCGCGTAAGGTAGAAAACCCACCAAATTGTAGATATGCATACTTCAACTAGAAGGAGAAACATAAACCTGGTGGGACACATAATTGGAAAGGTCTGAAATGATCATCGAGCTCAGTACACCGTCTTACCTGAAAAATGACTGCATTGCATTTTGGGATAAGTTCTATCAGGAATTGAGGGAACCCTTCTACCCTCTGGGATATCTTCATAATTTTCTTCCCAAGTGGTTATAACTCCGTCAACTTTCGAATCAATCAGTTCAAGGATACATCGACGTCTTCTGCAAGATATGCATCCAGCTGCATTTCAGTGAACCAGCAAGGTATTAATAATTAAGTTCAATTCGGGTTTATTGTTACCTCTTCGATGGGAGGTACATATTTTTGTCAGCGCTTATCTAGAAAAGGATTTACTACGGGCCTTTTCCATAGAAAGAAAGGTGTCTCCTCACATTTGATATCTGCCAAATCAAAACCAAGCTGATAACACACCTCCTTCTCATTCTCAACCTTATCCTTCTTCCTCATCGACGACCAAAAATGTAGTTTCATGTAATTTTCACAAGACCAACTCCCATAACTCTGTTGACTGTCAAGCCATTAAAAATATCCACCCCCATCACAGGTTGACCCACCCCTCATTCTGATGATTCTGTAAGAACCAGTTCGCCATAACGTTCCCCTATTCACCCACAACTGCCAAATTAAAAATGAACTCGCCACTCTTATTATGGAAAATGATAGTAAAATGAATCTAATATCACAAGAATTAGTCCAACATCTGCAAATCCCCCCCACCCCACACCCCCATACACATCAGCTTGGATGGGTACATAAGGGCGTTCCTCACATTACTATTACTCGCAGTTGCACCGTCACTTTGACTATCGGTCCTTCTCATGTAAATGTCATCTGGGACATGTCACCGTTATATTGTGTTGATCTCCTTCTCTGTCTTCCTTACAAACAAAACTGACAAGCAGTGTATCACGCCAAGACTCATCCTTACCATCTTAAACAGGTTGGGTGCACCCATGTAATTACTTCATATTGTATCACTTCACCACCAACACGAATTGATACCATAGCTACTCACCATGTTATCAATACCAACAATGTCTCTCATTGTTTGACCCACCATGTTCAGCCTGAGAACCTCACTAATATGACACCTCCTACAATACTCCCTCTACTCTTGAAATATGGCAATGTCTCACAATCTCCGTCAAGGCTCCCACCCTCTCGAGCCCTTGCTCCATCCATTGATCTCATTCCTGGCACATCATTACCCAATGCTCCATCATCTCTCCCGGTTACCCAAGACACTATCGAACATCCTCTAGATATCGCTTAAGATTCTCACACTCAAGAAACAATTAAAGATCGTTATCCCTTACCCCATATTGCCTCAATATTTTATCTTGGAACGATGCGTAAACAGGGAGGTCACCTAGTGACTTACGACCACCATGCCAAAGAATTCCACCTCCTGATGTCGGATTTGTAAAGGTGGCACCCTTACAACAGGGCCACTCACTCTTCCACATACTTCTTACATTTTGAGCTCTCTGTTGGATCTCAGTATCGGGCGCATACAAAGATGCTTCTCATTTTGACTACGTCAGGATCAACACATGAACATCGAGAGCAACAGCCTGACCTTAGTGGCATTCATAATTTATCACAGAAACACACTCCAGTCGCATCTTCCTTGTACGTAACACAATATTGTGCCAAGAAACATCCTATTTCATACCTGGACAATCAACAATGGAAAACTCTAGAGACAGGACAAGTGGATGACAGTCGAGACAGTGCAGCAAAAGTTCCCTCCGTTGGTGGCGGAAGGAGGGATGCTTCCAGATCTAAACATGGAAGAATTGGACCAATAAGGAAGGACGTCAACCTCCCTTAGGAAGTGCATAACAAAGTACAAGTCATCTGAAATAAGAAAGGCGAGAAGGAGAAGTAATGCCATAATAAATTTTTGATCGTTGTCAGTGTCAGTTAGTCTTTTATTGTATAAAAGCATTCGCCGGTCTATGTAAATAATGACAATGTTTATTTTAGTGAATAGTTAGTTGTCTTAGTAAACACTATGGGAAATTTCTCTTGCCAATTTGATTGTGCAGAGAAATGAAGAAGAATAAGGTGACATTTACCATTTGTAGGATATCGCCTTGATTGTTTAAGAAGGGATACAATCCACTAATACATTTGATGAAGTTTTATGAATCTTGCATTATCTATTTTTCTTGTGTAACATTGATTTTCGTTTTTTCTAAGACAAGTGAGAGAACAATCTTGTGTTTTCATTTTTTACTATTAGGCGAGGGTTTAGAGAGAGAATGTGCACCAAAGGAACTAGCGTGCATCTCCTATGATGCTAATCATATGAGCAAGGTGCCACTTTAGTTCATTTGTGGATAACGTAAGGAAGTAAACTATATTTTGGATCCCGACAACAACAAATGGTCGAAATTAAGCACCCAAATTGGAAATTATAACCGAAAACACCCAATTCTCAAAAACTTATTTCCCAGCTTCGCGTTTTCACCTGATAATATTAAATCACGTTGCATTAAATTTTTAAGAAAAATGCTAAAACACATAATGACATCTAGAAAAATGAAATTAAATGAATATGTGTGCATGATGAGGACTTCTTCGGAGGGGAAAAACATTTTTTTTTGGAATGTTAATTATCTGAAGTCCATACTAGTACTTCCAATTAATTTTAGGAATAAGATAAATGTGTAGAAATTGATAGTTGTGTAGAGTTTTTTTTTAATCAAAGAGTTATGTTAAAGTAACATAGAATCTTGTTTTTTTAAGTCGAATAATGCTCATACTCTAAAGCTTCATGAATATGGAATATGACCACTTGCAGGATTAATGATGAAATCAATCATTTTTTTTTGTTGGTGGAGAGAAAGGGGAGTGTAACAAGCCATAATGTGAATATGGCCAAATATGAAGAAAGATATTTTCAAATGTGAATCTAAACTCAAMAAACTTGTTGAGTCAAGGGAAGCAGGTGCAATTGGGGTGATGTTTACTTCTGGGGAACATTAGGGAATTAGATATGCATGGGGCAATGGRGAAGCTACCAACAATGAGGGAGAGGCAATAGAAATTTACTAAGGTCTAAAATTTCTCACAACTTTTGTTCGATAAATAGGGTATTTCCATCCACACACATTAGTACACCAATGTATTACATGGAATGCATGACCTTAGCCAACATGGCCAATTGAGGCAATATATTAATGCAAACCAAAAATATTTTAAATATGAGCTTCTCAAAATCAACACATGACCATCCATGTTATTTAAATAGAAAGTATGGACTAACTAGGATAGATGAGAAGATGAACAACTAAATTACTTTATAAAATGTTTAAAAATATTTTATAAGTTAGATAAATAAAAATGTGAAATTAAAAAAATAACAATAATAATTTGCAATTCATAAAATAATTATATTATTTTTTTTTAATCTATAATAAGTAAAATTATTTAGCAAATTTATTTTCTAAATCAAGTAATCAATAATTAATACAATAATAATATTAAGTAATATGTTTTTAATTAAATTAATTAGATATTACACAAAAAAATATTTTAAGAGACTTAAGTTTTTTATCAACGTGAGCTTTATATATGAAAACCAAAATCTGTTTTAATTTATGAAAAAAAAAAAAAACCTTTACAGTCATCCTCGACCAAAGGTTAAGTTTTGTGTACTTTCAACCATTTGGTGCAATTCATCAACCAAAGGCAAACTGGCCTCTCCAGTTTTGTGCACTTCCCCCATTTGGTGCAACTTAAACTTTGCTGCAATTGCGCTATGATCAGAAGAGCGAGTATGTGAAGGAAGAGCACTGTCCTTCACCTCCTCCTCGTCGACCAGCTCCATCAACGAAACCACTTTCAAATTAGGGGTAGTGTAGGATATGTAATCCAACGTTCCCTTAAAATTCTAGACGAAGTTAGTGAAACGGGGCTCCCTTGTTTCACCGTTCATCTTCTTCTCGATGTCTACCTGCGCAACATCGTATTGAAAATAGGAAGAATAAGCACTTGCTAAAGGTAGTGTATGCTGAATCCTTTTAGCAGGCTGCTTTGAATCACAATAGAAATATTTCTTGTTTGAGGGATGAACATAGGCTTTTGGTCAGAAGTGAGCGGGGGGGCGCTTCTAGGCAAAGAATTGAAATCCTCACATATTACACGTGGAACATCATATTTCTCCATTTCCTTGAGCAAGCAATAAACCTACCCTAGCTTTTCTTCACTGCTGTTATTAGGATTTGCATGGATGTGGGTATTGTCTATGCAATGGGCATTATTAGAAAAATGTGTTTTATTATAAAACACTTTTTTCTAATAATGCCCCCCTCCCACCCTCCTATAAAAGGTTGACTAGTGTTTTTTAATGAAAGGATGGCATTAAGGGCAATGTTGTCAAAATGATATTCAAAAAGATGTATCCACCACTGTTTTACCAAGTCAAACTGATTATTTTTATAAAACGTTGCACAACCATCATTTGGCCCAGCCAACCATGTTCTCTCCTTTCCATTAAACAATCCTTCATACCCTAGCTCGGCCAATTCCCGATAGAAAAAATTATAATAGTATTTTATTTGGACCTTCTAGAGGCAAATGATGTCAGCGTTGCACTATAATATTTCTTTCAGCAAGTTTTCTCGATGGTATTCCCAACTGAGCGCGAAGGAAGGACACTGGTCTAGCACATTCATCTGTCATCACGTTGAATGTTACAACTGTGAATGATGGACCCGTGAATCTTGGAGCATTGCTGCTATTGTTTACTTGAATCATTTGCCGAGGATTCGGGGGAAGCGGGAATCGAATAACAGGTTCAGTATGGAAAATTGCCTCTCCTACCCATTCAAGAAATAATACCTTGCCTACATCGTGGGTGGTGGGTGCATAAAACTCGGACTCTAACAACAAACGATTATCGATACCATGTCTGAAATCGAGGTGATGCCACCTCTACCCGCTAATTCTCCTTCTCAATTCATCATCGAGGAAGCGGTCAGGTACCAAATCCTTTGCACTCAACACTTTACCAACAATAGGTTTTACGGAAATCCCTATCAATTCCATTAAAATCGCCATTTTTGCCAGTAACTATAATTTCTCTTCAATACTATAATAGTCCTCTTCAATACTACAATACAAGATCTTGTTAAGCTCGCGTTCTGCTTTTCACCTATAAACAAAAATAGAGCTCGCAGCTCTGTAAACAGAAATATGGATCTATGGGTTCTGTAAACAGAAATATTATATGGATCGATGTTTTTATTCTTTCCATTGAATGTCATTAACTTTTATTTATATTGAATAACATTTATTTATATTGAATTATATTTACTTTTTGTTTCTACAAACAAAAATGAAGTTTTCTTGTAGACAAGAATGAAGATTGCTTACAACGTCGACCTGATCTTTCGTACAAGCAAAGCATGGGCTGTCTTTCAATATGACCTGTGGCTAAGAATACTATATGTTTATAGTATATATAAACAAAGTTTTGTTGGTCCCAAAGAAAGGGAGTGAAAGGAGTATAGTTTTAGTTTTATTTTTTAAAACATTAATTTTCATTTTATTTTATTAGATTTTTTTTTATATATTTTTAAAAACATTAATATATATTAAATTTAAGAGTTAAAAAATTAAATATTTTTCACGATTTTGAAATTTTAATGATTTTTTTATTTAATTGGTTTAGAATGTTATGAATGTTTTTTTGTTTAATTGGTTTAGAAGGTTACTAATGAGATACAATTCATGGATGAGATGCAGTTTTTCGGTCTTATTTGTCAGAGATTCATATGAGGCACATGTGTAGTTTGATTTATAGTGCAGTGTTGCACCTATGAATGAGATCGTAATATTTTGTGGGTTTCCATACCCAAAAACAATATTTGATATGGCTCATTGTTTCAGGTGCTTGATTCCATGGGAGTAAGTATAGTAATG
>ML781178.1:4467-15035 GCA_009831015.1 Picea engelmannii | reverse complement strand
AAAGGAAAAAGTTCCAAGCATAACTTTTGTTTCAGGTTCACCTCCTCAAGAAGGCTTTAAAGGTGAAAGTTTAGGAACTTTTGTTGAAAGTTCAATCCCTTCAGCATGCAAGGTTTGTGTTCAGGATGAATGCAAATGTGAGAGTTGTGACAGTGATGATGACAAGAACACTATTGATGGTCTTCAAAGGAGAGTTTGTAACTCTTCAGATTCACCTCTTCACAGAGGCGATAAAGGTGAATGCTCCAGGTATAATTCTGCTTATCGTTCAGTTTCATTTGATTATGTTAAGCATAATAACTTTATATGTAAAAACGGACGAAGGAATCCTTGTACATATTGTGGTTTGTATAACCATCATGTTTCCAAGTGTTGGAAAAGGTTGGCCCATTTCAGGAAACTTTCTAAGCAAAGGCAGCAAGAAAGGAGGATGCAAAAGGTTTGCACTCATTGTCAGAAGCGGGGTCATTTTGTTAACCAATGTTGGACGTTGCATCCAACTATTCGTCCACAGCCTCAGAAGCAGTTGGAAAAGAAGATTGGCAAGAATGGAAGTGGAGATTCCATCATTGATGTGGGTCAGGATGATTCACAAGAGGATGATGTTCTGCAGCAAAAGTCATCGTTCAGTTGGTTTGGTAAGAAATGGTTGGATTTCTTAACCAAGTGAGGTTTGCATTTCTCTGATTGTAAATGCACTTTTAAGCTTATGTGTGCATTTCTCGGAAGGTCGATATGATGTTTCAGATGAGTCTCGATTGGTGTAGATGATTTTCTGACGACTATGATTGTGTCGATCATGTTGTTTGACTTGTGTTTAGTCGATGGTGTTTATTAACTTGAAATTTGATTTTGAAAACGCCATGTGCTTTGCTAAAGTACGGGATGCAACAGTTGTTTGTTTGAAGAACAAAAGATTTTGTTGGCATCATTTTCAATCTTGTATGCTTTGTTTTCAAGATTGATGTTTTCTTGCCCTGTGATAAGATGTCGCAGGAGGTTTTACAGCCATTGGAGAGTTGATGTTGTTGACGTTGAAGAGTTCGAAAGAGGGACTTGATTCTCAGTGGGAAGGTTGGCAGTCTTCCAAGCACACAGAGAGCAGTGGGTCAGCAGCAGCCAGAGAGCAGTGGTTGAAGGACGTAGCCAGTTGCAGTGCACGACATGTCGAAGTATTCAGGTGATGTCGAAAATATTTTGATATAACTTGGAAGATGATCATAAGCTTTTGTGGGTCCAAAAGCCTTTCAGTGGGAAGGTGTGATCAAAATCTGGACTAGGGGTCAAATTTTAGCCCAAAAATCAATGTTCTCGGAATTGCCTCAAATCGGACGTGAGCGTAGCCCTCATCGTCACGAACCCAATGCAATTCGTTTCGTCTCAAATGGACGTCGGGAGAGAAAGATATAGCGATCTATTCGGAAAGTCAAACAGGTAAAACAAGTGTTGACTGTACCTGTCCGTACAGTCCGTACGGCCACGTGGAGGGCCGTAACTTTTGCTGATGTGGCATATGATGGTGGTTGTCCAATCATGGGTGGACATGTGTCACTTGTGACTAATGTTGTGTGAACACGTGGCCCAACCATTCGGTGCCACGTGTCATCATATCACTGGTTTATATGGTTGAATGAGTTTTGTATAAAATGTATGGGTCCGCGGGGTTCGACCCCGGGACCTCTCCCATAGCCAAAGTTTTAACATTCACGCGCTAGCCAACTATCCGTCACTTGTTTCTTGTTTGAAAGGCGGGAAAATATGTATTTAAATTAATACAATGTGACATATGGATAGGGGGGCGGGTCGGGGCATAAGCCCCGACCCACAGTTTTATTTGCATTGTAATACGACCATGTATTAAATAGTCGCGCGGGAACATTTGACTATAGTACTATTTCATATATATTATAACCATTGTACAACGCATTAACACAAAGTTTAATGTGTTAACACATATGTAATATATGTAACGGTTAAACCTTCGCGCGTGGTTTGATAACCCGCGGGTTTATGTATTTGACCATAGTACAATGCGGTTGCGCGGGAGTTACAACAGTTCAACCACTTTTGCGCCCAGCCTATGGTTGTATGGGCATATGACCACATGCCGAGGCGGTTGGGGGCTGGAGGCGCCCTAACCGTCCTACGGTTTTCACCGTTGGCGCGGTTGCGCCTAGTGCCAGGTTTAAACGCACGTTTTGGAGCGTGTTCTAGGTTCATGCACACAGGAGTGCATTTTGGCGAACCAGTTCCAGCAAAGCTTGAAGGAGGAAAATGGAGGAGGCCTAACTTCTTCATCGTTTGGCCAATTGAGGTGCCGTAAAATCCCAGCCAGGGGTTTTTGGACGTGCTGGATCCATTGGTGCTGTTTTCAAGACCATTTGAAGACTTCTTCAGCAAGTTTTTCACCATTTAGGTTCCAGGAAGCTCCAGGGAACTTTCAGCCCTCTTTGATCGAGGACATGGTTTGGTGAGCCTATGTCTGTTTTCTGTGATTTAAATATCATGTTTGGCTAATTGCTATGCTCTGAACACATTGGGACAGGTTTCATAGGCTGTTGAGGACTTTTATAGGTGTTTTTTCCAAAGAGAAGCTCAAGGAAGCTTATGGCCACATGTAGAAGAGGTCATGCCTGGATGAGCCATGATCCGTTTTCAGAGTGTGATTAGTCATTTTTGGGGTTTTTATGTGTTCTGATCTCAATGGTACAGTTTGTTTTTCCATTGGAGTTGAGAAGCAGCTTGTAAAAGAACTTTTGACTAATTAATCCCAGAGAGCCAAGTCCATTATGGAGGCTCAAGGAGATGTAGCCCGGAGGGGGGTGAACTCCTTTATCATGTTGTTCTTGTTGTGCATTTGATGGTTTATTTGCTGCAAGTTGTGTTGATGTGTTTTCATTTCAAGAACATATTTAACCATTCAAAAGAACATATCTTTATACATAAGCATTTACAAGAAGATACATGCACATTTAAAGGAAGAAGCATAAACTTAACACATAAGTTTATTTTGCATATTTATACACATGAAGCAAGGTCCTGTAAAATTTATTTTTAATGAAGTAGGGGTGCTTGCATAGCATAACAAGTCAGCCTTCTATTTTCAGATCATATAAGAAAGACTCTGAATGCAAGATCCGCTTGGTTCAGGGTCTCAAGGAAATAAGAGGGGACTTGACTGGATTCTCCAATTCCAAGTCACTCAACGCTGGGGAAATCACAAGAACTGATTAGAGACAGCGCAACTATTACAGTGATCCATTACAACATCATCCTATAATAGCTACAACTCGACTGGATCCTCAAATTATGAGTTGCTCTAACACAGTATAACAAAGATGTAAAGAAACTGACATTCATAAGGCAAGAAGTCTTAGAAGTCTGAAAATAACCAGAAAACAATGCTTCATTAAAGTTTTACAACTGGGAGCTCTGTTCAACCATCGATCCCTACAAAATGGAAAAAATTCCTACATATACTTCGAACTAACTCCGGCCCCCAAGGCGCGATAATATCATGAATTCAATGCTTAATGTTGAGGAGATTCTCTATCAGAATGGGTTGTCGGTCTGCCTCAATCAAATATGCCCTCTACTCCCTTGTCATGTGCCTCTTTAATTCAGCATGGCTCACGCCAGGGGGTAGTTGAGCCCTTTGAATATTGAACTGGCATGTGCAGGCTTCTCTGGTGAGTTGGAGACTCAGCATGGCTTTCCTGAAGAGAACCGGCACAAAGGACCCTTCTGGGTCAATTTTAGCCGGAACCTCCATACTCTGCAATAAATGGGTGACACAAGGCTTCACCCACCCTCGTTCTCCTTTTCTGCTGATTTGAAGCGGCTTTTTGGATCCCCGAGTTAAATCCCGACCTAGTCCACAGGTCTCTTCTCCTTTCCTCATGATCTCCTGAATTTCACTGAGACCTTTTCCCAACTCTATATCGGGTCTTGGGGTTTTGCGTTCCCCGTTGTCAAGAGTTCTTGACCCTTCGAACTCTCGATCACCGATCCTCCAATGAGAGCCTGTATGGGTTATCCCTCTTGGCTATACTATGGTCCATACGACCACCTCTTATATGACCTGAGTCAAACCTCTGTCGGGGTTTCGGCGTTTTCGATGTCTCGATACACAAGTCCCCGGGACTCGCGATTCTTCGATTGCCGATGCACCTTCCGTGCTAGCCCTCCGACTAAGCCCTGGTCCAAGTGACCACTACCATATGCCCTCGACCATACTCTCCATCGGGGTTTCGCAGTCTACGATGTCAATGAGCACTCATCCTCAGGACTCGCGATTCCCCGAAACCCGATGGCTCATGGCCGTTGACATGTCAACGGTCCGTTCTCCGTCGCGAAAGCCTGCCACCTGTCTTCCACTTGCGGTCCCACATGTTAACCAACGGTTGCCGAGATATCACTTCTCGCAATCTCGCAACTTTGGACGCAAATCTTTGCAGCTCCAACTCACAAACCTCTGAGTTTGCGATATGCCGATGCCACTTGGCGTTGTCTCCCTACAAGGATTGACCTTCCGACACCTGTCCCCCACTATGGTCCTTAACTCCGTCGGGAAATCACGTATCGAGATATCGTGATTCTTGTTGTTATGTGCACGGGACTTTCAGTTCCCCGATCCCTGACTCTTCGAGATCTCTCACCACGTGTCCCTGCTAATGGACGGTTCTGATCGAGTCGGGAAATCGCGGATTGCGATTCCTAAATGCAGGAGTTTCTTGTCTTCGAAAACTCCGATTCTCCGAGGAACTAAAACCCAACTCTCCTCCTCTGCACACTAGGGATTAACCCAAACGCAACTTCTCGAGATCAAACGGCTGTCGGGATTTCATCGATCTCCTCTGTAATATTCTGGCCGTCGATTTGCTTTGAGGATGGTTCTTGACTGCTGAAGACAAAAATTTGCCCACTCGCTTGCTTGACTTGCTGCTACAAAATGGGACTCTCTCGTGATATGCTCAGGTGATTCCCGTACAAACTGAAGACCTGGGTACGCCTAATCCCGAGACAAGAAATATCGCTAACATTAGGCTCCATGGGGGATAGAGTCGTCCCTACGATGCTCTAAGAACTCATTTCGCAGCTTCAGTGCCTTGCTGTTGGGCTATGGAGTCATTTATTAAGCCGAAAACATACAAAAAGAAACTAATCAAAGAAGTAAAAGACAATATTTACAAACAGAGGAGCCGTCTAAGGCTCAAATAAAACATTTTTTTAGAAAATGCCCATTCATTGGGCTTTTGAAAACCTCTTCACCCTCCAGATTCTGCAACCCATAGGTGTTGCTGGATAAAATCTCAATGATTTTAAAGGGGCCGATCCAGAGGGCGTCGAACTTGCTATTCTTTCCTTTATCCTGTCTGGGTGCGTCCCATTTAAATACTAAGTCCCTGATCTCGAATTCCTTTTTCTTGACCCTCCTGTCAAAAGCCTGCTTGATCTTTTGCTGATGATCGTGGTCCCTGTTCATGGCCTGTTCCCTGGTTTGTTGCACTTCCACCATCTGATGAATCCTTCTGACCATATGGTCAGGCTCCTCTTCAAGTTCCTGGAGGAATTTTTCCACAGGTAAGGCGAGATAAGTAGGAAAAACGACCTTTGTTCCGTAAACAAGTTGGAAGGGTGAAATGCCTAGGTACTTCTTTGTTGTCACTTGGTCAACCCATAGAGAAAATTTGAGTTTTTCATCCCAGGCCCTTTTATTGTCTTCCAATAATCTTTTAATGAGCTTGATCAAACCTTTATTGGACGATTCCGCCAGTCCATTCCCTGAGGATAATAGGGGGTAGAGTGAATCAGTGAAATCTCAAACTGTTCACAGAACTTGACCAGAGGCTCAGACCTAAAGGGGGTGGCATTATCACTGACAATGCTGCTAGGGTAACCAAATCTAGCCATGACATCCTCCAGGAGGCTGATAATTACTTTGTGAGAAGTGCTTCTGGTGGGAACAACCTCTATCCACTTGGTGAAGTAATCTGTTGCAGTGAGGATCCATCTGTGCTAGCCACTTGAGGGAGGATGAATTTCTCCAATGAAGTCCAATCCCCACTACTGAAAAGGTGCTGAAACTATTACAGGCTTTAATGGCAGAGATTTGAGCTGCTGCTTTCCTGAGAACCTATGGCATTTGATGCAAGCTCTAATTTGTTTGCAGACATCAGGGAATAAAGTGGGCCAATAGTACCCAGCCCAGAGGACCTTGTGAGCTGTGGTCTTCCATAAATGATGACCTCTGCAGAGATAGCTATGGAAATCAAACATCACCTTCTGGGCCTCTTGTGGATCCAGGCATCTTAATAATAACCCTAGGGGGTCTTTCCAATACAGGGTTTGGTCAATGAGGCAATACTTGACCACCTTGAGCTTTAGAGCTCTCGCCTTGCTTTTTCCCAATCCATCAGGAGGCTTTAGTTCTTGCAGAAAATACAAGATATCCTTGTACCAGTCGCAAGCTGCTAGTGGTAAGGCACCCTGAAAATGATTGTTGGATGACTCATCTTGCTCATTGACGAAGTTAATCCCCAAGGCTTTGCAGTTGGATTCAGCTAGCAATTTAGCTAAAACCTGTCCCTTTATCAACTCTGTGGGCTTAATTTCTAGATCAAATTCTAGAATCTTGGCAATCCACTTACCTCTTTTCCCATCCATGTCAGGCTGTATAATAATGTCCTTCACAGAGGCCAAAGGAACATATGCAATGATCTTCGAGTGCAAGACATAGACTCTGAAATCTTTGAGAGCTTTCACCAATGCATAGGCCTTCTTTTCCATGATCTCGTACCGGAGTTCTGCATCTCTTAATGCCCTGCTATAGAAGGCAATAGGTTTCTCTTTCCCTTGATCATTTTTCTGCAACAAAACTTTCTCCACTGTATCACAGGAAGCAAAAGAAAATATCAGGAAATCTTTGGAATAATCGGGGCTGATTAGCATAGGTGCCTCAGTCAATGACTTCTTTATTTGGACGAAAGATTCCCTGGGTTCAGTGGTCCATTTTACTTCATTTCTCTTCCCGAGCATGGTTTTGATGTGTTTCACCAACTCGACAAAATTCGAGATGAATCTCCTCAGAAAATTTATCTTCCCCCAAAATTCCTGAACCTCTTTTTTAGATCTGGGAAGTGACAGGGTCTGAATTGCTTCCACCCTGCTAGGGTTAATACTTACTCCCTCTGCTGATACTATATGGCCTAGCAGCTTCCCCTCCTTCATAACAAGCAAGGATTTCTTGGGGTTTAAGGATAAGCCATACCTCTGACACTTCATGAAGACCTTTCTCAAGTGGTAGCAGTTCTCCTTGTTTGTCCTGGAGAAAATTGTGATATCATCTAGATAGATTACCATAAACTGATCCTTCTCCCCTATGAATGCTATATCCATAGCTCATTGAAATGTTGCTCCTACATTCATCAATCCAAATGGCATTTTGGCATACATGAATGTACCCCAAGGAGTGGTGAAAGCTGTCTTTTCTCTGTCCTCAGGAATGACTGATATCTGATTGTAACCAGAGAAACCATCAATCATGGATATTCTAGATGCACCAGTGACGTTCTGCAATATGTGTTCCATGTTGGGCAGGGGATAATGGTCTTTCTTTGAACTTCTATTCAAGTTCCTAAAATCAACACAGAGTCTGATTTCCCCACTTTTCTTTCTTACTGGGACCAAATTGGCCACCCACTCAGAGTACCTCAATGGGACAATGATTCGGGCATCTAACAATTTCTTCACTTCTTTCTCCATGACATGTAGCAACATGGGATTTATCTGCCTCAGCTTCTGCCTGAATGGTTTGGCCTCTTCTTTCAGTGGGATTTTGTGCTCAATGACAGATGTGTCATACATCTTAAGGTCTTTGTAGGTCCATGCAAACACATCAGCAAACTCTCTCAGCAACTCGGCATACTCGATCCTATGCTCCTTGGTCAAACTCGTTGACAACTTGACAAACTTAGGCTCTTCTGGTGTGCCAATGTTGCACTCGGCTGTGTCAGCATCATCACCCGAAATTATCCCCTTTATTGCCACATCATTCCCATCGAACAATATCTCCAATGGGACTAGTCCCCTCGGGATGTGATTGCGAGGCAGTTGAATAATGTTGTGATTTTCTATTTTACTCAGCAACTCACCCCCATCAAACTCTTCCTCAGAGATGGAATCTTGGTCGATATGCATCTCTGAAAATTCTCCGATAGTCTCCAAGAATCTCTTGATCTCAAGATCGTCCTTAAACACCTTCCAATGCTTGACATTTGCAGGTATGGAGGGCCTGTATTTTACTTCTACATCATACCTCAGTTTGGGCGGCAAGGGTACCTTAAAAATGCTTGTTGATGAAGCCAAGGAATCTACCACTGTGTTTTCTTCTCTCGGGATGAAAGAAATGTTGAACGCTAAGAAGAAACTGTCAATTAGGTCCCATACCTCATTTTGATAACTCTTGAGTCGAGGATGCTTGGCCTGATAAGTGTTTTTGACCTGCTGGACTACCAACTCGGCATATCTGAACACTGCTATCTCCTGGATTCCCATTTCCCTTGCGGCTCTTAATCCTAGTATAAGAGCTTCGTACTCTGCCACATTGTTGGTAGCTTCAAATTCTAATTTGTATGACAGAGATGTGGTCTCCTGAGTAGGTGACACAAAAACCACTCCAGCTCCGGTTCCTTCTCGGGAATAGGCTCCATCAAAAAACATTTTCCAGATTGGGGTGATGGAGGGAGGAACTTCAGGGGAAATAGTGGGCGGCTTTCTGAGTTTCAGAGGAGGCTCAGGGGCATGGGTGAGCTGTAGTAAACTGGAGCCTAATTCAGTATCCAAAGAAAAGATGGGATGATTGGTAGGGTTGGCTTCATCACTGATTATGTAGGCCAGTTGGGCTTCCCTGTATAGTCTTCTATGCTCCCCTCCAAACACTGGGATGGTAGCATATGTGAGGTCCATCTGCAAGGTTCCCCCCAGTCTTTTTATCCAAGATCTTGATAATAGCATACCGAACTTGGGGGGGACGTCAGCTACTACAATATCCATGACTGCACTCTTCATGGGTAGTTGAAACAAGGTCACAACCAGGTCTTTGATCACTCCAAGACACTGGACTCTTCTGGAGTCAATGGAATAGAGGTCATGATAGACTCGGGTAACTTCTAGTCCTAACTCTTCCATGAAATTTTTGGGCATGAGGTTATGTGAGGCCCCTGAATCCATCAAGCAATTGTGTAGCACTTTGTCATGTATGTTCAAGGAGGTGTAGAAGGGAGGGGATGAGTCATCTCTGTCTTCTACCATGGGACCTAGGACGACAGCTGGCTTTTCATCTTGGAGGTTTATGGAATCTACAGGAAGGCTTGAGGCTTCAGACTGTAAAAGCTCAGAGAAGCATTTTTTGAATTCGTCATGTTTAATCAGCTCAGTGAGGGGCACAGGGACTCTAATCTTTTGGATCTCATGCTCGAATTTAAAGGAAGATGTAGGCTTTGGAATTTATTTTATTTCAGAAACATGATTATGGACAACAGGAGAGAGGGTTTGGGCCTTTTTACCTCTGTGACCATCTACTGCTGCGTTAGCAGGCCTTTCTGCTCTAGTGGACTGCTCAGGAATATTAGGTGTTGTTGTCTTTCTGTCGGACCTCAGGTTATACCTGCCCTGGCCACCGCTAACCTTGTCTCCCTTGCTCAATTCATTTAGTTGACTATCCATGAGAGACTCCTCGTAAGCTTTTTGAGTGAGATGGGGAAAAGGAGGAGTGTCCTCCAAGCAGTGGATTTCACGGTCAATCTCATTTGTTTCTCTTTCTTCCTCATTGGCGACCAAGTTGTTCTGAAAAGGGGCCCGAATTCTTTGGTCTTCTCTGTCTTTGTCTCTTTGTTCCCTCGGGAAAGCCCATGGCCCATGGTTATTAGATCGTCTAAAACCTCTATTATCAATGTTCTGGGGGTTTTTGTACATGGGCTTCCCCTCTAATTCCAACCTTTCTATCTTGGCAGCAAGCCATTTTAGTGTTCTAGTTGTCTCATCTGCCTGAAGGGGCAGGGGAGAAGAACTGGATGAGTCAGCTTCAGGCCTCTTCCTAGATATGGTCCTACCAGCAGCATGCCTGAGTCTGTCAACAACCAATATATTAGACTCTACTTCCATGGCTGCATCCTGCATCTGAGCCAGAGTAGTGGCTCTTCTTTCCCTCAACAAGAGACAGAAATCGGGATCAAAGGTGCTAGCATAAGTAATCTTTGCAGAGGCTTCAGAGGGTTTTATCTCAACAGGGATTCTTTTGTACATTTTATTAAATCTCTTGGAGAAATCGAAGATGGACTCTCCTTCCTTTCTCTTCAAAGACCCAAACTCTGTCATGTAATACATGAAGTCTTTCTTATCTCCCCACTGTCTTAAAAAGGCATTATCTAAAGCTTTGATCCCATCAATAGATCTAGAAGGCAGGGCCTTAAACCATTTTCTAGCCTCTCCTTGGAGGCTATGGACGAAAATCCTCATCCATACGTCTACATGCATGATGTTATTATCATCTGTGAAATTGTAAAAGG
>ML781177.1:1546475-1567202 GCA_009831015.1 Picea engelmannii | reverse complement strand
TGAGTTTAGTTTGGGAAATTGTGTTGTGAGTGCATTCATCTTCTTAGACAACTTTTTCTTTTTGAATTAGATCTCAATTTTTATTTGAAAAGAAAATAATTGAAGTTTATTCTTCTATTGGTAGTCTATACAAGAAGTTTTTGCATTCAAATATTTGTTTAAAAAGAGAAAATTGGAAATTTTGATGGCTTTGATTGTTTGGCATCAAGATCATTCGAAGATTGAAGAAATTGTGTTTTGTAACTTGTTGTATTCTGGAAAAGGAAACCTTCTCCCCTATGTAATTAGAGTTCACCGAACGAAAAGATTGCATCTCATCTCTCTTTGCATATTGTTGGGTCAAGGTCAAACACTTCATAAGTTTCATCTCCGCTTCCTTTTTGAGTTAAGCAACAACCATTAGAATTCAACGTAATTTTAAAATCTATCTAATAACTTTTATTTTCTAGAATTCGTATACACCAACATTATCTAGGGATAGCGCTTTGGAATAGGTTGTGAGGAACACTCTCCAAAGCATCAAAACACACAATAGTATCTTGTGATAGGGAGAGTTAAATCCACTTGCTACATTTTGTCCTAGGAAGCCCTTCTAACACAAGGGTCAATCACGAGATCGCATTAGGGCCGACAAAGTTACTTACCCTGCTTTGTTGGTCTTAGTGTAGAGATTGCGCATATTATTGGGGGTCTGAGAAGAAAATCATGTGTCGACCTTATCGAGGTGATTTCGAGCTTAGATACCCTTCCCTTGCGTGTGGATCGGACTGTCGACTGCTTCCCCGGGCATCATTGTCGTAATTGGTAACCTTAGTAGCCTATCTCTTTAGAGTCTTTACATGAGGTGACTGTGGAGGGGAAAGTCTTCACGATACTTGGAATCGACGTTGACCAAACTCACTCGAGCTCCTTGGAGGGTATACCCATGATTATGTGTGGGAGCTTACACCAGGGTGTAATTCCGTTAAGCGGGTCGTCAATGTAACTTTTCCACTCACTTTATCCCAACCCCTTCTTGTCTTGATTTCACGACATTGGATTTCATCACCAACTAGTGATTTTGAAATAAGAAGGTTTGTTTGTATGCTTGTTATCTATATTTTATTAGTGAAGTGTTGTTTGTTTCTCTAGTTGGCCATAGATTTATTTCATTCTTTATTTGGTGTGGCTAACATTGCCCCTCGTCGTTCACGTAGGATGCAAGGGTTACTTCCGGAAGAGGCGGAAGAATATGCTCCTTTGCTTCCTAATTCACCATAGGGTCCTTCTCTTGAAGGAGCAGTCAATAACGATGTGTCCTCTAAGATCCCGAGTTCTACTCCATTGGTAGAATCAACACTTCCTGTAAATCCGTTATTGAATGTTATACAAGATCCAATTTTGCTCCGAAAAAACTCTTCGGGAGACGTTGTTGCCGACGACTATACTAGAATACCTAATGGACCTTATGTAGAGTCTGGTGTGGATGATCCACCATTTCAGAGTGAATCATTTAGAACTTCAGTTCATACTGCTAGAATTTTTAATCCTAGCTCAATCCCTGTCCGTTCTTTTTGGAGGACTTCATCGGGACACGATATTTTTGATAAACTAGGAATGAGTCCAAATCAGCCTATGCCTTTAAATCATTTTATTGGCACGATAAGTAATGTTGTTACGGTTTCAAACCCGTTGTTGGTTGGTACTCATACAATCCTTCCTCTCCAACTCACTAGCTCTACCATGGTCCCACAAGTTGCACCTATTTCTATCGGAAGTACGGTAATAACTCAAGATCCTATTGGAACGCCACTTCCGCCTAGATAAAATCCATTACTTCCACCTGGGTATAACACTCTTCTTAGTTCTATTGCTAATCCTACCTAGGGTCTGTCCGAAGGACCTAATATTTTTGTTCCACCTGAGTATAATGCTGCTAGAGGTTTTGTTCCCACACCTAACCAGGTTCTATCCAGAGGGCCTAACATTCCTCCTCCACCAGGAGGATGTAATCGTCCTGGCCCAAGTAGCTCCAATCAACTTGGAGGCACAAGTAATTCAGTCACTTCTGGTTTTCAACTTCCTGTTGGAGGTCAACATCAAGTTGGGGGGAAACCCCAAGTTGGGGGTCATAACCCAGTTTACGAGCAGTATATACCTGGATTACAAACTCAACCTTGGAATTTTCCTTTCCAAGGAAATCAACAACCGCGTGGGGGGCAAACTCCTCAATTAAATTCTTTTGTACCCCCTAATTCCGAGAAACCATATCCAGGCTCTGTAAATCCTACCTGGGGTTAAGCTTTTCAGTCTAATGCTCATTTCCAAGGTAGCATACCCAATTAACCAACACATGTTGGCTGCTTTACTCAAAACCCTCCACAACCAAATTTGAAAATACCCTCTAAATATTTACAGACTGCTTATGGTCCTACTGGTATACCTACGGGATTGCCTCCTCAGAATTACCAGTTTCCTCAAGTGAACAAACAATAGTCGTTTCTAACTACTTTGGATTTATTGGATTTATCTAGGATTTTGAATGATTATATTTTGCATTCTCCTTATTGGCAGATCATACCTGCCAAATTACCATCAGACATTCCTAAGTTTGACGGTCAATTAGGCAAAGACCCAAACAATCACGTCATGACATTTAATCTTTGGTGCTCATCCAACTCCTTGATGGATGACTTTATTCGATTACGTCTTTTCCAATGCACTCTTACGGGTTCGATAACCAAATGGTATATTGAATTGCCACAAGGATTCTTCAATGACTTTAACACCTTAGCTATGGCTTTCTTGACACATTACGAGTTACCGATACGATATGAAACATGAATAGAAATTTTGAGTTCATTTAAACAATTCTCTTTTACTCATATTTCAGATCATATTCACGAGTGGAGGAGGAGAAGACAATTAATAAAAGTTCCCCTTCCTGATCAATTATTGACTGAGTGGTTTACCAAATCACTCATCGGTCCTATAGCCCGTGATGTTTCCATGGGTGATGTCGTCACTGAAGAGCAGACGATTAGTCATTCTCAATACTTGGATCTCGTTTATTCACAAACATACATGTTAAATGACTTGATCCCTGATGCTCCTCGCCTGTCAACAAATCCAACCCCAACGCATCCACTAGCTTCTCATGTCATTGATGGTGTGATTGGCACTTTTCATGCTGAGACTCGGTCCAAACAAGCCAATCATTCCAATCCCAAATCTACTACTGCTAATGTACAAAATGCTCCTCCTCCGACTCCCTCTCCCAGTAAAACCTCTGAGGTCAATACGGTTCAGTCTACACCTACCGGTAAATCTAAAAATAAAAATAAAGGGAAGGGTAAGAATAGAGAGGATAAAAATAATAATCAACAATATGATAAATCCAAAACTCGGCCTGTTGATGATAAAGAAAAGCGAAAACCTCGTTATCCTTGTCTTATCTGTGGTGAGGACCATTATACAAAAGATTGTTCGAGACGTGCAGAGGTCACTAAGTTCCTTCAAGGAACCGTGACGCCTCCTACACATGTCATTTTGTCACAACCTTTTCATTCTCAACAACATGCCCAATTGGTTATTAATGACAAACCTTCTGCCTCTACCACATCTTATGTACTTATGTGTACTAGTGACTCCAAGAAGAACATAGTTGCAGTCGCTACTTGAACCAAAGATTATTCTCCTTATAAAGATAAAGTTGACGATTTACCTCCTCCATTGGTTCAATCTCCTCCATCGACTTCACCTCATAATGGTCCTCTTCATTTTGAACGACCTAGTCTAGATACAATTCTTCGTCTGTCTCCTAACGACGTTGTTCGTAAGTCGTCATTTAACCCCCATGCATGTGCCACTCAAAACTACAATATTGTAGAAGATCTTGCACAAGAACCTTCTGCGATGTCGGCTCTCGAAGTCCTTCAAAGTTGTCCTACACAACGGAAGGCACTGTTAAAGGCTATTGGTGGAATTGATCCTACCGATACCAATTTTAATCTTTGACTTGGAAGATCACATTCCAAGGCTCCCTCATCAATTAACATTTCAAATACAAGTCATTGTGGAAAATAAGAATATTTTTCGAACAATTGTTGATGAATGAGCTTTGACCGTCATGTCTATCACTTGTTGGAAAGCCATTAGCTCTCCCGCCCTTACCGAGTCACACAATACGTTAAAAGCTTTTAATGGTACAGGGTTCAAACCTTATGGTGTTCTTCCTTCGTTATCTATTCTGTTAGAAGGAAAAGCGGTTACGGTTGAGGTGTTTGACGCACCTCTCGATTACAACCTTTTACTTGGTCGTAACTGGATCGATGCTATGCGCATAGTTGTTTCTACTCTTTTCCATGTAACACGTTTCCCTCACCAAGGTAAAGTTGTTACAGTAGATCAACTCGCCTTTTTTAGTTCTGATTCACGCACTAGTAACGTTCCATTTATCACAAAAACACCTCCTGGGTATGAGAATGTCAGTGTGGCTCTTTTAAATGATTCACCGTTAATGGGTACTTTCCCCATTCTACCACCTGGTGCTCCTCCTCCTTTTGTCGCTTCTATTAACATGATTTCGATCAGTGTCGGTGAAATCCCTGAGTCTTATGACCCTTGGATAATGCCTAGCTTGGACGAATGTCTTTGTTATGGCGACCAAATGCTTTTAAGTCTGGTGGAATTGGCCTATAAAGCTATTCAATCAACAACTCCTTCTCCTCATTCTCTCTTAGATACGTCTCTTGATCAGTTTCACATGGTATTTCACACCGATGAAATTATCATGACAGTTATGTCCATGGAAGACACCCCACAAGATGATGGGCATCATCTTTCTATACTCTTCCTAGAACTCGAGACTATTGAGAGTTACCAACGGATTTTGAATCTGTCTACAGTCATTACTATTCACCTGGTTTCTGAACCAACACAAGATGTTTTGTATGAAGGGAACTTGGGAAATATTTCACCTATCATCCCTCTAGATATTTTGATTAAGCCTGGAATTGTGGAAAATGTTCATATCAGTGCCTCATGTTCTCCTGATGAGATCCAAACTTACAAGGCCCTTTTCCAAAAATTATGTGAAGTTTTTGCATGGAGTTACGAAGAAATGCCTTGAATTGATCTAGAGATTGTTATACATGAAATTAAGACAAACCCTGACGCTAAACTCGTTCGACAAAGACTTCGGCCAGTTCATCCACGAAAAGTTGTTGCGATCAAACTCGAAGTTGAAAAACTTCTTAAAGCTAGTTTTGTCTACTCTGTAGCATTGACTGATTGGATGTCCAATCTTGTTCCGGTTACGAAGAAACAAGGAACGATTCGTGTTTGTGTTGATTATAGGAATATTAACAAGGCTTGTCCCAAAGATAATTATCCAACCCATTTCGTCAACTAGATTGTTGACGATTGTGTTAGGAGTGAAATATTCTTTCTGATGGATGGATTCTCTGGCTATAATCAAATCAATATTTTACCCGCGGATCAACATAAGACTACTTTTATTTGCCCTTGGGGTATCTTCGCATACCATAAACTCCCTTTTGGTCTCAAGAATGTTGGTGCGAATTTTCAACGCACTATGTCTTATGCTTTTCATGATATTAAGCACATTGTACAACCTTACCTAGATGACTTATTGACGCATTCCATGCGTCACCAAGATCACTCGACACACTTACGAGCTGTTTTCCTACGTTGTCGATATTATCGCATACGATTGAATCCACATAAATGCGTTTTTTGTGTGGAGTCTAGACGACTTCTCAGATTTATCGTTTCTACACATGGGATTAGGGTAGATCCCTTTAAGGTTGAAGCTATTATCAATTTAGATCCTCCTTCTACCTTACATCAACTCCAAAGTTTTCAAGGGAAGGAAAACATTTTATGCCGATTCATTCCCAATTATGTCAAACTAACGAAAGGTTTCACTCGACTTCTTAAGAAGGGTCCTGATTTTGTATGGGACGACACTGCCAACAAAGCCTTTGAAGCTTTGAAACTTGCCTTAACCTGTACACCACTCTTATTTCCCCTAGATTATTGTCGATATTATTTCTTATACTTGGCAGCTTCAGACTCTACCATAGTCATGGTTCCAGTCCAAGAGGATGATTCACACGATGAACATGTTATTTACTATTTGATTCGGAGTCTTACGACCACCGAAACTAAATATATGCATGCAAAGAAATTGGCTTTGGCGGTTTCTCAAGTTGTTCAACCTTTTCGTCATTATATCTTATTGCGCAAAACTATGATTATTTCTGATTGCAACACTATGAAACATATCCTTACACGACAATTGCTAGCGTACAAATACTCCCAATGGATAGTAATTCTCCGGGAGTTTGATTTGGAGTTTGAGCGAGCCAAGTCAAAGAAATATTTGGTTTTTATCGAGTTGATATGTGAGTTTCCCTCCACTGAGACAAAAACTATGGCAGAAGATTATTTTCCTGATGAGTCTCTCTTTCTGATCAGTTTAGACGATATCTGGTATGGAGACTTTATCATTTATCTCCAAACCCAATCTTTCTGGCTTGATCTTTCTCGTGTAGATCATCGTATTCGGTATCAAGCCCGTCAATATATTATCCTCGGTGATACCCTTTATTGTCGTGGTATTGATTTCGTATTTCGACGATGTTTAACCTATGATGAAACCAAGAAAGCTTTAAATGACTGTCATTCCGGAGCATGTGGTGGTCATATGTCTGGGTATGGCACTACCCAAAAGATCCTACGAGCTGGTTACTTATGGCCTTCAATGTTTAAGGATTGCATTATAGCGGTTCAGAAATGCCACTCTTGTCAAACGTATAACAATAAGATTCGATCACATCCTGCTCCTCTTTATCCTGTAGTTTCTGTAGGTCCATTCGCTAAATGGGGCATTGACTTCATGACATGTAACCCTCACTTGGCTGGGGGGCTTGGATACATTATTGTAGCTGTGGATTATTTCACTAAACGGGCCGAGGCAATGCCTACATTTGATAATACTGAGAAAACTGCAACGTTGTTCATATTTAATCATATCGTCACTGGGTTTGGTGTCCCTCAAGCCATCGTCACCGACCATGGTAGCCATTTTCACAATTTCATGATGTCCGAGCTTACCGATAAGTTGGTTCTACAACATGAAAACTCAACCCCTTACTATCCACATGCCAATGGCCAAGTTGAAGCAATCAACAAAGTTCCAACTACTATGCTTTGACAAATGGTAGGGATTCACAAGTCAAGCTGGCACACAATGCTTTTTTCGGAATTATGGGCCTATCAGACGTCCGTCAAATCTGCCACAGGGTTCACGCCTTTCTAGTTAGTATATGGTATCGAAGCCATTTTGTCGATTCAATGTGAAATCTTGTCTTTGAAACTAGTTGTCGAACTTCTCCCCGACAGCATAGTCGAAGAAGAACGTCTCTTGCATTTATTGCAATTAGACTAGACTCATCGTGATGCTGCGTTAGTCATAGAAACTAAGAAGAAATGTGTCAAATATCAATACAACAAACATGTCAAACCGCATGTTTTTCTGAGGGCGATTTAGTTTTCCTTTATGAACAAGATCGTGATTTGATGGGGGTCGGTAAATTCGAGCCCATGTGGCGTGGCCCTTATATCATTAAAAGAGTGTTGGAGAAAGGGGCTTATGTGATCCTGGTGGATATTGGTGGCAACCCACCTCTTCCAACTAGCTCAAAACAGTTTTCTGACAATTTTGACAATTTACTATTTTTAGTAGTTTTAACTTTCGGGGCCATTTTGAGGGCCCAAATGAAGGTTTTTCGGGATTGAGATTTTGAATGAAAGTTGAAGGTATATTGAGCCCCTAAAATGATTCTCCTCGATGATACCTTTCCAACGGGCTATCATACGCCTAAAATGGAGATCGTATGCAAAAGTTACGACCTTGAGAAGTTGATGTACTGACTTACCCAAATGGGGCCCACATGGCTTTTAGCGCTTCATCTCCTAGGGTTAGGTTTTTGGATGTATAGGGTTTTTGGCATTCCTATTTATTGTAAAAATACCTTCAGAGCCTCATTGTAATCATCTTCTTATGAATGAGCGCAACTGTAACATCTCTTCTCAAAGATAACCAACCACCATTCCAACAAGCTTGTTTCCGCTACATTTTACAGTTTCAACTTATTTCCTTATTGAATAGAAAACCAATTTTACTGTATCTCTGTTATTTTGTGTTAAGCACCTGTTAATAATCTATAGTCATTTCTTTTTGCTCATAAAATCTGGATTAGTGGTATCAGAGCGGTCTGCTCCTTGTCATCTTAATGCATGTCCCCAACAAGGTTGGAGTACAAAGAATTGGGTCTTGAGCTCATTTCTCTCGAGGAAAAAATCTCTTGCATACCCAAGTGACCTCTCATGGCAGGAGAAAAGAAAGATGACGGGACAAGAGATCCTTTCAAACTGTTGATTGAGGAAGCCCTCACACAACAAAAGAATGAGATGATGGATAATTTCGCACAAATCCTTCGACGACTACCAACAAGCGACACATCTTCTTCGAGCGGAGGCGCCACCCCCTTCAAGGTACAAATAAACTTTGATATTCCTATATTTTAAGGTCAGATAGGCGCAAATGTTGTAGACAAGTGGTTGAATCTACTAGAAGGGTATTTTTTTGTCCATAACTTTTCGAATAGAGAAAAGAATTTTTGCGCTCCTCAAAGTCGTTCCCCACGTCAAAGATTGGTGGCAAACTTTCTGTGAGAAAAAGGAAACAGAGGAACCCTCACTATTTATAGTCACAGCCAACTGGGATTCCTTCAGGGATGCTATTAAGAAACAATACTACCCTGTCAGAAGTTATGATGACTTGTATACCAAATGGACCACATTGCGGCAAGAAAGAGACCAAGCAGTGCCAGATTTAAAAAATATCTTTCATACCTTGCACACCAAGCTGGGTATCAAAGATTCAGAGTGACATCTGGTGTTCAAGTATCGTGGCACTTTGCATAGATACATCCAGACCAAAATGGAATTTTGGACATCTCATCCTTGGGCACGACCTACCGATATGCCGTCAAAATCGAGCAGAAGCTCAAACAAAAGACGTGATAATTTGGGCCTGGGAACCCCTCACAACAAAATCCAGGAAAGGTGGCCCCAACACACATAACAAAGGACATAGCAAAGATGGACAGTATCAGGACAACCAGTCCAAGCCGCAAGCAAAGAAGGACACCAAAAAGACAAAGAAAGATACCGGGAAGTGGTGCACTGCCTGTGCTATTGCCAAACTGACCACTAAGAAACAGGGCCTGTACACCCCTCTTCCTACTCCTAAAATGCCATGGGAATCTATCTCAATGGACTACATGTCGGGCCTCCCATCCACCAAGCGGGGAAATGACTGTGTTTTTGTGGTTGTTGATCGTTTTTCTAAGATGGCGATTCTGGTTGCCTGCAAGAAGAACATCACAACAGAGGCCACTGCCAAGCTCTTCTTTGAACGAGTCTTGGTACATTTTGGAATCCCAAAAACCATTGTCTCATATCAGGACAATCGATTTCTCATCACATTCTGGTTGAGCCTCTGGTCACTACTAGACACCAAGCTTACCAAATCCATGACATTCCACCGCTAGACAGATGGCCAAACTGAGGTCGTAAATTGAATGATTGTGCATATCCTTCGCATGTATAATTCAAATCACCCTCACACATGGGATGAGAGCCTTCCCTATATCCAACATATCTACAACCGAGCCCTACATATCTCAATTGACCACAACCCCTTTCAGGTGGGGTTAGGATTCCAACCATTGGGTCCCATAGATGTTGCACTTCCCCTTGCGGTCACCTCGACCGACTCATCTTCTTCTCCAACTGAAGCTGACAAAGCCACCCGATTCATTGAGTGAATCCAACACATCTACCAACAGGTTGAGGATATCCTACAGAAGTTCAATGACAAATACAAGCAACGCCATGATCAACATCGGGTGCCACATAAGTTTCAGGTGGGCGACAAAGTTTGGTTGCACTTGCAAAAAGAACGCCTTAAAGGACCCCATCGTAAGCTTTTACAAATCCATTATGGGTTGTACACCATCACCAAGGCCGTGGGGGATAATGCTTTTGATATCAACATTCTTCCTTTCCTTGGCCTACACCCAGTGTTCAACGTGGATCTCCTTCGCCCTTATTTCTCACCATTATTGGACACCTCAGACGTAGCAGAGCAGCTGACACCAACATAGCTCAACCCCAAATGCATACAATAGGAATCCAATGATCATATTGTGGACACACAGATCAAGGTCACTCGACAACAAAGGATCCATCTTTATCGAGTCGTCAAAGCAAGGCAACTCTTGCACCTAGGCAAGTGGCTCACCTGGGGCCAAATTCAGCAGAAATTTCCTCATTTGATGGGGGAAATCAATGCAATGGAGACCATTTCTTCCCAATAAGGGAGGATTGATCCAGGTGGATGTTGGGGGCCACCCACCTCTTCCATCTGGCTCAAAACTATTTTCTGACAATTTTGGCAATTTACTATTTTTAGCAGTTTTAACTTCCGGGGCCATTTTGAGGGCCTTAATGAAGGTTTTTCAGGATCAAGCTTCTCAATAATGGCCTAAGGTATGATTGAGTGCCCAAAATGAATCTCCTCGACGACACCTTTCCAACGGGCTATCATACGCCTAAAACGGAGATCGTATGCAAAAGTTATGACCTCGGGAAGTTGATGTACTAACTTACCCAAACAGGGCCCACATGGCTTTTGGCGCTTCATTTCTTAGGGTTAGGTTTTTGGATGTCTAGGGTTTTGGGCATTCCTATTTATTGTAAAAAGGCCTTCAGAGCCTCACTGTAATCATCTTCTTATGAATGAGCACAACTTTCACATCTCTTCTCAGAGATAAGCCGCCACCATTCCAACAAGCTTGTTTCCGCTGCATTTTACAGTTTCAGCTTATTTCCTTATTGAATAGAAAACCAGTTTTACGGTATCTCTGTTATTTTGTGTTAAGAACCTGTTAATAATCTATAGTCATTTCTTTCTTCTCATAAAATCCAGATCATTATGAGCTAGTGGATTATGATGGAATCCCTTTGGTGAACCTAGAAATGGGCTTTACCTAAAGAAGTAGTATGCTTAAAGTATTTTTTGCATGAGTGCTTTGTATTTTAGTGTATCATACTCTAGTGTGTTTTTTTCGTTTCTTGTTTTGCCTTTAAGCTGCTTACCTTGCCTTGTGCTTGGTTTCCAGATGTCGGTGTTTTCGCTACCCTATATCGGCTTTGCTGATGGTGCTAGTCACAGTACTCAAAATCTAGCGTGTGTTGCATGGACAATCTATGAACCTACGGATGAGTTGATCAGTCTACATGGTGTTTGCCTTGGTCGTGCAACTAATAATATTGCGAAATATAGTGTAGTTATTGAGTTATTAACTGACGCCATCTCATTTGGCATCCATCATCTTATTGTACGTCTTGATTCGCAACTAGTGGTGTTGCAATTGAGCAACATTTATTCCATCCGAAGTCCTACATTATTACAGGTATACTTGAGAATTTGCCTCTTGGAAAGACATTTTGATTACATTGAATATCAATACATTCCTATATATCTAAACACATTGACAGATGCATTGGCTAATTATGTTTTAGATAGACATTTGCGCCATTTATAAATCCAAACACACATTTAAAAGACAAGTAAGCCGGTATAAGTTTTATATTATAACGTCAAAAGTTACAAAAAGTGTTTTGTCCTGAGACCAAAATGGTGAAGCACATAGCTTCATATACATATGCATTAAGGATGTTGCTCGCTATAACAAACGACTGCCCGTGTTGCTCGACGAAGCAGTCGACCAATGGATGTTGACATGCCAACTGTATGGCGTTGGTAGTGTCGAGGTAACTCGTCCACAGTGATGTCAAGGATGTTCATGGTCAATGCCTCAAGGTTATGTTCGATCTCCTCGAGATCCTCAACTGCTACCCCTCGATCCACCACTACACCTATCTCTCCACGTCTTTAGATAGGAGATGATCCTGGAGGCTTGAAAGGCGCCACATCCACATTATTGAGATCACTTGATTAGTCTCGGATACATGACAAAAAAAAAATCATAAAACAACATATAATGAAACAAATCCTTCTTACCTATCTCTCCCCACTGAGAACCCTCAGGTAATTCCAACTCGGGATCTCCACGTAAGTCAATCCCGACATATGCATAGTCCTCAACCATGACAAGGTGATACCTCAGCCACTGGAAGAAAGTTGGACCATATGTAACGATTGGCACACCACCATGATGTGCCATCAAATCTACCCATCTCTTCATTTGAGGATCATATGGAGCGGGATTCCCCATTCCACATGATGTAGGCGCAAAATGGGGACCCTATCTAGGAAGAAGGATACAAAAATAGATCCATACCCGAATTGTTTCAATTGACTGGTCCTACACTTTGTCAATTGTTTCTTCATGTTTTTTAGAATACCCTCACACCAATTGAAAACCCGGGGCTCCATACACTCGATAAAATACTGAAAATGGCTCTGTAAAGCCATGTGAGGAGCCGCACTCCCTGCCATCCGAGTGATAGTATATAGAATAGTCCTCAAAGGCAAGTCTTGAACATCCTTTATGGCAACTTTGCCACTATGCTTCTATGTACTAGGTATGCAGTGATGTGCTACATAATAATCCATGGGTTCACCACTGCCTCTGCTTCCCGATAGTGACACTTGAGAGCCTCGACGAGATAACCCAGTCAAGACGTAGATGTCATCGATCTCTAAGGTTTGTGTATGCACCCCGATATGAAATGCTTTCTCATTAATGTCCCACATACGAACTAAGTATTCCAATAGCCTTAATTGGGCTCTCAAGCCCTGCTCTTTGAAAGTTTTTAGCAAGCCACACTCCCGGAGTGCCATGACAGTGCCCAGATCATTCCCGACAAAGTAATCTTCCTCCTCATGCTATCGTTCCCTCCACTCGAGCATGATGACCAATGAAAACCTTCCAAACAACAATAAAAGATGATTAGGTTCATCAAAATTTCAAAATTGGAAGTTTTCCTAGCTTTATCTTTGCTTTTAGTTTTTTAGTTGCGGTCGTTGGAGGAGCCCTTTTTCCCCCAGTGCGACGTCATTGCACCCCAACTGTAGACCCCCTACGTCGATTTAGGATTGTCACAGTTAACGATAGGGTGGGCCTGCGACGATCTCAAAGCGCAATATCTCTTGGAAAATTGCCCATAACTCAAAATTTAACCATTAAAAATGAAAATTTTTACCATGAAAAGAGAGAGGGGAGGAAGAATACCTACTTCACGAAAGCAGCTCGAGAAATCGTCCACTGGAAGCTCCATAATCGTCACTTGAAAATCAGAGGAAAAAGAGGGTTTTTGGCACTACTTTGGTGAAAATGCAAATGAAATGGTAAATGAACTAGTTTTGACCTATTTTATTTACTTTTACCATTTTAATTTCAAATTAAATTAATTTTTAAATATTTTTACCTATGTCATAAACCTAATGAACTTTGCAAAGTGTCGATATTGCAGGTTGAGAAATCTGAGGACCAAACTTTTGATATGGATCCTCCTTTTTTGGTCGTTTTTGCGTGTATTTATGATGTATATATACTTTTAGAGTTTTTCAGGAAAAACTCCGAGCATGGTCTTAATTCTTTCTCACACTCGTGAAACTATGAGAATGTAATCGAGTAACCTTTTATCATTTTTTTCGGACTCGTAATGACAATACGAAAAATAAACCCTATGGAGTCTCCTTTAAGCTCTTTTCAAGCTCCCTAAACATGAAAAGATAGCCGAGCGACCTTGTTCTTTTAACGCTCATAAAAGTATTTGAAGAGAACATTTGATGAGCGATAGATTATCTCTTTTTTTGGTCTCGTCATATAACTTACGAAAAATGACTTTTTGGAGTTTTCTTTAAGTGTTTTTCAGACTCTCTAAACATGAAAAACCCTTGAGTTTGCTTTCTTTGGACTCATAAAACAAGGATCAAAAGGCCCATATGGGATCGAACCACTCCTTCCTAGGGTTTGTTAAAAATACTCCAAGGAACTAATTCGAAGGATGAGCTTACATTACAAGCATATGTTATCTTCCTCAAGCTTGCGTAAAAATAAAGAGGTACTCGCCATAAATGGTGGGAGAAAATTGGGAAAGAAATGTATATTTGTTAGTGGCAGTAAGTCGCTCTTGAACATGACACCTCTATTCATCATTGTAAGTCGCTCTAATAGAAGTGTATATGTAAACATGAGAAAAGGTTTCATCATAATCATCTCCCTCATTCTGGGAGAACCCTTTATCCACGAACCTTGCCTTGTATTTATATATGCTTCCATCTACTACATGTTTGATCGTATAGACCCATTTTGAAGTTACCACTGATTTTTCCTTGGGTCTAGGCACAATTTCCCAGACGTCATTTTTCATGATAGACTGGTATTCTTCTGTCATGGCTTCTTTCCATTGTTTCTTTGAACTGCTTCTTCAAATGTGGTGGGTTATTCATTTATAAGTTTTTCCATACATGATGCATAGCTGGAGAATATTTTGGGATTCTTGCTTTCTCTGAAGGTGCCACTTGGAGCTTTGAGTCTTTCTGCTTCTTGTAGAGTAGCTTCAAGCCAATTTGGACGTTTTCTAGTTTTAGGTATATTGAATGATTCAATAGGTCCACATGGTTCCATTGGATGATCAAGTTGTTCTGGTTCTTTATTCCGACTTTCTGGAAAACCGATGCTTTCTTCTTTAGGATCTTCATATTCCTCTTCCATGGAATCTTCTATAGACTTCTTGAAAGCCAAATTCTCATCGAAATTTACATCTCTGTAGACTTCAATCTTATGTTGTTTTGGAATATATATTATGTAGGCTTTGGAGGATTCACTGTATCCAAAAAATATGCCTTTCCTTCTCGAGGGTTCTAGTTTCTTCCTTTTGTCCTTGGGAACATGAATGTAAACGAGACAACCAAAGATTCTTAAGTGTTCCACACCAGGTTTCTTTCTTGAGAAGGCTTCTTTTGGAGTCATATCCTTCAATATGCGGTGGGGACATATGTTTTGAACATATATTTTTGTCATGGCTGCTTCTCCCCATAGGAACATGGATAGACTTTGATCATTCATTAATGCCTTCATGGTTTCTTCAATGGATCTATTCTTCCTTTCTGCTACACCATTTTGTTGAGGATTATGAGGAATGATTAGCTCCCTCCTAATCCCTACTGATTTAAAAAAGGCAACAAATTCCTTGGATGTGTATTCTCTTCCATTATCTGTTCTCAAAGTCTTGATTTTCTTGTTTGCGAGATTTTCTATTTCTGCCTTGAATTCCTGAAACTTGTTGAAAACTTCATCCTTTGTCTTCAAGAGATATAACCAAGTCTTTCTTGAGTAATCATATATGAAGGTTACATAATAAAGATAACCTCCTAGATATTTGACTGGCATTGGATCGCAAACATATGAATGTATTAAATCTAGGATTTCCTTAGATCTATTATTGCTACTTGAGAATGGCTTTTTAACATTCTTACCAAGTGCACATCCTCTACAAATTCCTTCATGTACAGATTGTAGTTCTGGTATTCCTACAACCATTTTCTTGAGGAAAGGTAATGCTTGATAGTTAAGATGAGCATACCTTCTATGCCAAAGTTGACTAGGATTGACTTCATCATGTACAAGAGCTTCGTCATTTCGTTCTAGTAGTTTGTATAATCCGCCTTCACGAGTTCTAATAACTCTAGAATTCTCTATGTTGGAGTCTCTAGACCAAGATAATACTTCACCATCTACAAATGTTATTCTATTTCCTTTGTCTTCTAAGAAAGAGATAGATACAATATTTTTTTTAAACTAGGTACATATAAGACATTACTTAAACGAACATTGTTACCTAATTCCAATTTGATGGAGGCTTGACCAATTCCTTTGATTGGATAGGTGTTCTTGTCTCCAAGTTCTACTTTGTGAGATGTCTTATTTTCATTCATATTAGAGAGTATGACTCGGTCTCCTGTCATATGCCTGGAAGCTCCACTATCAATTATCCACATGTTATCTTCAAGGGATCCTGCAAGAGCTGAATAATGTAGACTATCTTCCTTTTCATTCATGGTTTCTGTTAACTGATAGTTGGTCAAACTTTGATTTTGAATGGTCAAACATTGACTTTGACCCAAAATCTCAACCTTGAAGTTTTTGCCTTCTAAGAGTGCCAATAGGTATGCTGGACTAAGGTGCACTAGAATATCCTTGCCTTGGTCAAAACGTTCCATCATAAAGTGTTGGGCAAAAGGTGTAGGGTTTTGCAGCTGCACTTGTTAGAAACCCTAGCGACAGTGCTTTAGTAACTGCACTTGCTATAAACCCTAGCGACAGTTCTTCAACGAGCTCTATAACGTATGGATTATGTTGCTTCCAATGGTTAGACTGATTGAAGGAGGTGTGGGCCCATAACTTGTTAGAATATAAGAGATGTGCTCATTTTCACCATAGAAAATATAACAATATTGTCACCTAACCATAGGCACAAAGGCCACCCCCAAGCACCTTTAACCTTGACATACAGAATAATTCTGGAACCAGACCAATAGTCAACCAAGGTAGCGTACCTCTCTCCAAGGCTAGCATACCAAACAACAGCAACCAAAGACCAAACATAAAGTCCAAGACATAACCCAAGACTAAGTCACTACTGCAACAGTTGCAGTTCTCCATCGGTCATGCACACCACTTGTCCTTATGCAGTTGTGAGTGAGTGAGACCAAATGAGCTATAACACCCTCTATTTATAGTGCTCCAACTCACCTAACTAGGCCAACTTCTCTTCCTAGAGGCTAATAACTCAATAATAATTATTCTCTTGATTCGTCTTGTCTTCTAGGGTTATTATCCAAAGTTTTAGAGTTTCTCTTGCTTCCCGGAATATTCTAGTCTCATTAAAGGTTACATGTAGAGGTTAATACCTCCCGCCACTACCATAATATCAACAATTACAAGTTTATAGGCAACGATAATGAGGTGACGATGATGAAGCGTTAAATGATCATTAAGGGAGACATCATGGTAATAATTTGGCATTAACGACGGATATGAACAACGAACGTGGCAAGATCTAATAAATTATTTGCGTAATAACGAGCACTGTTGACTACATTTTTTGTCAATAGTACTTAGCTGACAAAGCATTACCAGACTTTCCCTCGATTTTATAATTGTTTGCGAAATTTTTTTCACACTCTGACTAAATTACATAATCGACGAAAATTGACAAAAATACGGAATTATTAATCTTCCTTATTCCTCAATAAATATCATTCATTCCCCACTTCACCCATTCATATGCCCTCATATTTTTCACTCATGGGATATGTGTTGGCATCCACTTTATTAACTTACTCTATCCATGCCCATATAACATTGGAATAAAAATGCAAGATACCAGATATATAAAATATGCAGAACATAAATAAAATGCTAGAAATGGCAAAATAACAGTAAAATATCCAACATAATCTCCACAATAACACAGAAATGATATAAGAACAACAATAGAAATAGCACTTTGATTTAGAAAGCAATGTTCACAGGCCTCTTCGAGGGGGCAACCTCCAATCGAGCAACGCTATATTACAATAATCTCCAAGCTAGGGTTTTCATACCCTCGACCCTTATTTATACAAAATGTCTATCAAGAGAAGCATCTAGAAGAAGATCCTTCTAGAAGCGGAAGCTTCTATTAGGTCTTCTTACATCCACCTTATTCTATTTTATTGAAAGGCCTTATTAATATTGACCTTTATTACATCCGAATATATTAATCTACCTATGTGCGGATTAGGACCCTAACAAAAAAAAATGAACAAATTTTCAAAGCCAACAAAATCCATTTCAAATTTTGCCCAACATATAACTCTTATATGTTTACATGTCCCTTTTTAAAGATTTAACTCATGACTCACTCTCCATACTTTAATTATGACTTTAAGGTCCATACCATGTTTCTTCTTTTTATATTATGTCTTGCTCTCATGTGAAGGCCTTAAAGGACCATTTCACTGTGGATCCTCGAGAGTACATAACATCAAAATCTAAGCTTGCTTTAAATGAATATTGTGCAAGAAGAGTTGAATATCGCACAACAGGTGGACCTTATGTATTTCGGCTAATACAAGATCATCAAATGCCGATGAAGAAATTACACTTTTTGCTTGTATATAATATGAAATGCCTCCTCTACTGGGCATAAAAGTTCCTTGGCAAGTGACAAATATGCTTTGGGATCACTTTAGAAATTTAAATGAGGACCTCATAAAAGACTCATCGTTTTATTATTATGAGATCGATGACAAGGCTTTTTTTGCTATACACTTCTTTAAAGAAACTTAGAAAAATACCATAACAAATCAGTATCGTCTCATAGTGGTATTCTTGTGCAAAACTAGCACTAGAGCTCAAGCTCCGTACACAAGAAACATACAAAAGAAGTAGAAGAATGAACTAGAGTGAAACATCACTATTAAATTGAGATAGGCTACTGTAATTATTTAATGTGAAATGAGTGTTCTCCTCGACCATGTGTTACAAAGTATATGGAAGTGGTTAAAAGACAGTCATCTGTGTGATGATTTACCAAAACTCGCATGAGGTTTTTAAGACTTGTGTTATTTGTTGATTGTCCGGGTCATGATTTCGACAATGGTGCATCTATCAGGTACAGAGTATTCCTTTTGATTACCAACAACAAGAACTATTCTCAACTTTAAACTTCAACCCACCTTTGTTGTTGTGGAGGTCATGTGTCTTGAACATATAATTACTTTACAGAGTAAACAAATGGAATGTAAAAGGTTAGTAGATGATGCAGAAAATACATTGGGCATTATGACTGATATCGATCCTTCTACCTATGCAAGTTATCATCAGGACTGTTGGCACATCAAATCGTGAAGAATTTTTTTTGGTGGACAAAGACAATTTGCAAAAGCTAATGATAAGAATAAATAACAAGAAACTAAGCGCGGACAACAAACACTGCTACGAGTTGAAGATCTTTGCTTCTAGAAAATGATACACTCATAAATCATAGTTTTTATCCCTCGATTTCCAATATAGCCAAATTCCATCAACAAAATTGTGATCAACTTCTTACAAATACCTCCTCCGTCTTCATTTTTGTGACATTGATTATAACTGTTGGACGACCTTCAACGTTTGATTCCAATGTTTCATTTAAAGTTCTGGGGAGCCATAAAATTGGCGGAGTTTTTTTTTGAATGATTATTCTAACCTATTGAGATTGCAGATAGGCTCCGACTAGAAATTGGGGGGCTCTATAAAACAAGATTTGCAATATTAGTTTGATGCTGCATCCTAATGTATATTCTATCGAACATAGTATTCTCATTATGTGCAATAATGATGATGGACTATTCCACAAGGCTTTGATAATGAGGAGAGGTCTCTTTTCACTCAAGCATATCTTGTACACATTATTACCGGGGTGACACCAGAATGTTGCAGTGAATTTAGGAAGGACATGGGTTATACCTCAACATTTGTGTATGCATCAATTCTTCTTCATTTGAGATGTACTTACATTTAAAACATAATTCAATTTTGGAAGCAAAACCTATAAAGGAACCATACCCCATAATAGAGATTACAATCTCAATTGTTGAAGACATTCTAACGTTTAGTTTTTGTAAACATTTCCTTTTCTAATAATTCATTTAACTTTATTTACAAAAGCAATAAATATTATAAAAGTCAAAAGATACAAAATTAATAAAAATAATAAAACACATAAAGTTAAATATTGAAAAGTACAAGACAAAGGAATTCATGCTTGGGCTTTAGGTTATAGGAGACTTAGCCTAGAGTCTAATGTGTTTTCTCGTTGGAGCTATAAACCCAGGGTAACATTCTCGTCTCTTCCTGCCTAGTCCCACGGGAGGTCGATATATTGATGTTGGGGATTCATTAGTTCCTCAACAAGCAACAAGCATGACTACCAATACGACTTTGACAGGACACGATATCGTGAAAATTTAACAAACACACCGACGATTAACTGAAAAGGTACTGTCAACCTTTTGAACTTATGGATTTGAAAGGTGTGAACAAAACTAGAATGGAAAGGTATGAACTGCATTTAATGAACATAGTGATAGCGACGTGACAGTGACTTGGACCTAATAAACTACTAAATGTAGAAAATATTTGACACAGACTCCTCCCCGACCACAAAGGTGTGATCCGAGTGGTACAAACTGACAATGACAACTAGACTCTAGGATAAGTGACAGTTGGAGACATCACTGTTTATTGGACGAAAACGGAAAAAACTACACAAAATAGAAACCTGCCTACTTTATTCACTCCCTGTGATAGGAGTGTTGTGGAACCTCGATCAATGAGAAAATATATAGGGCTTCAAGTTTGTGCCATTCACCAATCCCGGTTGAACAATACCATTTAGTGCGCTAGTCTAATAGTTCCAAATTCTCAAATTTTCATAGCTATGAAGGGTCCAAGCCAATTCATCTGCAATTTCCCTTGATGATTTTGATACTTGCTATCATATAACATAACTTGATCACCTTGTGCAAAAGTCTTTGTTCTAATATGTCAATCATGCGAAGCCTTTTATCTAGCCTTCTCCATAGTCTGA
>ML781177.1:1524030-1546375 GCA_009831015.1 Picea engelmannii | reverse complement strand
CTACAAATCCTTCCTTCCAACACATGCTTATTCACCAGATATTTCAGAGTTGAATGATCAGTAAAGAATTTTAAATGACCTCCTCACAGATAGTATCTAAATTTTTGTAAAGCATAGACCATTTCCAAACCTTCTCTTTCAGTGGTCATGTAGTTGCACTCATCTTGATAAAGTTTCATCCTCATGAAATAAATGGGATGATCCAGATTTCCTTCACCAGGTTGCACAAGGATCGCACCCAAAGCAATGGAAGAAGCATCAATGTGTACATGGAATTCCACCTTCCAATTTGGATATATCAGAATAGGGGCAATATTCAACTTTTCTTTGAGAATGTTAAAAGTTTGATCACACTCAGGTTTCCATCTGAAGACTTCAAATTTCTTCAATAACTTCTTCAACAGGGAAGTGATGCTTGCGTAACTTCTGATAAACCGATGTTAATACATAGTGTGACCCAAAGTTAACCGCAATTGCTTATTAGTCGTACGAGGAGGCATATTCATTATCACAACAACCTTTGCAGGATCAACCAAAACTCCTTCCCTACATACAATGTGTCCCAACAGATTTCTAAAAGGCACACAAAATATACACTTCTTCAGATTTAGAGAGATTTGTAGTTGTCTACAATGGTCCAACATTACCCGTAGTAGTCCGATGTGTGATTTTAGCAAAATATACATTGTCCAATCATCCATGTACACCTTAAGAAATTTATAAATAAAATCCTAGAATGCAACAATGGCGATCATAGAAAAGACAACAGGGGCATTCTTCAACCCAAAGGGCATAACATTGTAAGAAAAGGAATCCCACTCGGTGGTAAAGGTATTCTTTTTCTTATCTTCTTCCACAATCCTAACTTGATGATAATCAGAGAACCCATTTGTAAAAGAGTAAGCTTCATTGCCCACCACTTGATCAAGGACTTCATCGCTAAATGGGGTAGGAAAAGGGTCATGTACACATGCGACATTCAAACTTATGTAATCTACACAGACTCTGATATCATTGGTACCATTCTTTCTTTGTATGAAAATAAGAATAATCCATTCAGCCTCATCCATAAGGAAAATTAAACTAGCTTCTAGCATTATGTTAATCTCTTTCTTAACCTTTTCCTTGACTCAAGGGTTCAAGCGGTATGATTTGTGTTTGATGGGATTAACATCATGTTTTAATTCTATCTTCATCTCTCCTAGATCTCCCTTAATCCCTTTCAACTCTGAAAATATTTTAGGAAATAGATCCTCATATTCCCTCAACAGAGCCTGTAACTCTGTCATAGTTTTCTCATCCCAATAGTCTTTAATAGATGCCATCTTAAGATGCTCCTCACTCTCGATATTCAATTTCCGCAACTTCAGAGGCTAAGCATATGAACTACTAGTATCACCTGATATGGTATCATTAACTTCTCTTGTTCCTGAGGATTCTTTAAAGGTCAAATGTCTAAGTTCTTCTAAGTCCTTAGGGTCATTAGCATCCTTGTCAACTTTGCTACAAGCCATGGGTATTCTTACAAGAGATGGACAAAAACTATACTCAAGTGAATGTTCATGCTTAGAACCGACTGTAAGTGGATATTTGGGATTACATTCAATACTAAATAACATTTTTCTTAATTTGCTATAGTACAACTGTGATTTCTAAAGACTTACCAGAAAAAAAAGAGATCATGGAAGAACTGGCTCTATAGTATCTTCCAGCATGCCGTTTTTCTCCTACTCTCCTTGTGTACATGCCAAGATTTTGGAATTGTTACTAGAGAATGGAAGAATTGATGTGTCCTCAGGTAAGAGGGAAGTTGTGTAGCTTTCCATACCTTAAGACAATGATCAATGTGTGCAGCTGGATTAGACAGACCATCATATATCTCCAAGGATAACATCAAACTCTTCCTCTTATGATTTTTACCCAACAATTATACTTGCATCAGTGGGAGAAAACGATGTTGTATAACAAAGTTGGCTTCGTCCCAAGAAGAAATATTTCCTTTGTGAATAGCCCACCACCTAGTCAGGGAATACGCTAAGTTAAGTGTCGAGACTCTCTTCTCTGCCACAACCTTACCCTCCATGTCAATAAGAAAACTATGTAGATATGAGGTACCATCATATGTTGGATAATAAGTGATCTCTGTTCCAATCCATCCGACTGATTTGATAGTTGCACAACGTCTTGAAAAGTTTTCATATCGACCTTGCTTCCAATCATTGAATGCTGCTTTAGAGTCTTCATCTGCTAACTGGACACTTCTCCAACCAACTGATCCATCCGTAGTGGGATTGATATAATCATCCCTTTTCCATATAGTAAGAGCATATTGTTGATCAATGACATCTGCCTCCATATTATCATCCATCGATTCAGTGTACCTTGGGCCTCAATAAGGATCTAGTGGTTGAGTGACCTTGATGCCATCGTATTTGAAAGTCATAATTTCCTTTTTAAGGTCAATGACAACATAGTTTTCATAGGCCCAATCAATGCCTAATAGAGCTGGATAAGGGTCCTTCTCCCCCCATCATCTCAATGACTTCAAAATAAGCAATTGTCTTGACTCCAACCAAGTCTACTTCAACATTTTGTAGTCTTCCTACAGGATAAATGGAGTACTAATTAGTCATCCGCAACTGAATATGGGAATAAATTAGCTTAGGCTTGTCCATTGCTTCCCAAGTTTTCTTTGACAATATGTTGACGTTACAACCCACATCTAACATAACATCCCTAATCTCATAGTCATCAATGTGAGCATCCAACCTGAACTCTCTTTTAGTTCTCCTTTTCCTTCTCTAAACTATACTTGCATTCTTTTCCTAAAGGTTAGCGGCAATAAAGTTATTTGGGTTTCCTTCAGCAATGAAGGCCACATTCATTGTGTTCAACAACTTCTCAATAAGTTTTTCATCATCCAAAATATCAGAAAATAGTTGAAGCCAAAGATTGACAACCTTCTGCAACTTACCTGAGGATTCCATCTGAGCAACTGATTCTATAACTACCCTCGTCTCATGAGGATTTAGGTTAGAACTTGTTTCTGCAACTGCAAGTATTGGAGGACTAGGTGATCCAGGTGGATATTGGTGGGCACCCACCTATTCCAACTGGCTCCTCTTGTGAGTTTTTAGTTCAACACGTTCTTTTGTACTTCTTTGTAATTGCGGGTTCTACACCTCTGGGGTTGTTTGAAGCCCTACACATATTCCAGGTGGAGACTGGTGGCCACCCCCCTAATCCAACTAGCTTATTTTGGAAGTTTTCATGTCAGCACATCTTTATGTACTTCCAGGGCCATTTTGGAGCCCTAAACAATATTTTTTTGGCGTGCCACAGTCAAACCATAGACAAAGTTAGAGTTTGATGGCATAATACGTATTTCTCGAAAAGACCTTTCCAACAGGATATCATGCACCTAAAATAAAGATCGTATGCAAAAGTTACAACCCCGAGAAGTTAATGTACTAACTTACCCAAATAGGGCCCTCATGACTTTTGGCGTTTCATCTCCTAGGGTTAGGTTTTTGGATGTCTAGGGTTTTAGCATTCATGTTTATCATAAAAAGGCCTTCATATCCTCATTGTAATCATCTTCTTGTGAATGAGTGTATCCGTCACATCTCTTCTCAGAGATAAAGCTACCACCATTCTAGCGAGTCTCGCACTTTGCATTTTTACAGTCTCTTTACAATTCTTTCATTAATATAAATAAAGTATTGCTATATTTCTTTGTTTCTAGAATTTTTCATGTGTATTTCAATGGAATATATCCGCTTTCATTTCGTTTCAAAAATATTCCGGATTAGTGGTATCAGAGAAGGATGCTCTTGATCGTTTTTTAGCACATGTCCTCAACGAGGTCCGAGTATAACTAGTTGGGTATCAAGCTTGTCTCTCTTGAGGAAAATTACTCTCACACGACCAAGAAACCTTCGATGGTGGCAAAAAATAAAAATGGTGGAACATAATCTTCTATTAACCTATTGCTCGAGCAAGCTCTCACGCAACAGAGGGTCAAAATGATGGAGAATTTTGCACACATCCTTCAATGCCTGCCAATAGCAACAAACACATCTTCATCAAGTGACCATTTTGGAGGAACCTCTCCCTTCAAGGTACAAGTTAATTTTGATATTCCCATATTTGAAGGTCAGATAGATGCAGATGCCCTAGAAAAATGGTTAAATCTATTAGAAGGTTATCTCTCTGTTCACAAATTTTTTGACAGGGAAAAGATCCCCTTTGCACTCCTCAAGGCTCTCCCCCATGTCAAACATTGGTGGGAAACTTACTGGGATCAAAGTTCCACAGAGGAATCAAGAATATATGGGGTCGAGCCCACTTGGGATTTTTTTGTGGATGTTGTTAAGGAACAATACTACCCTGTTGATAACTATGAAGACCAATACATGAGATGGACCACACTGTGACAAGAGAAGAGCCAAGCAGTGACAGAGTTCACAAATACTTTCCATACCTTGCACACCAAGCTGGGTATGAAAGACTCTGAGCGACATCTGGTTCTGAAATACCATGGGGATCTGCATAGGTACATTCAAACCAAAATGGATTTCCTAAACATCTCATTATTGGGAGCTGCCTATCCATATGCTGTCAAAATCGAGCAGAAATTTAGGCACTAGAACAAATGGGAATTCATGTCTACAAATCTGCAACAACCAAAGCATGGAAAAAACAACCCTAACCAATATCCTCTAGACAACCAGTCCAAGACATAGGACAATAAGGGTAAAGGAAAGATGAATAATGACACTGGGAAGTGGTGTGACTTCCACAAAAGTCCCTGGCACAACACCGATGAATGTCGCTCGAAACAGTCATTGGTGGCAGAGGTAAAACACACAGAGTCGAACCCTGATTCAAAATCCGATCCAGAAAATATTGAGAATAGACAAATCATCGACATAGACCCCACTTCTACTGTCGTGACCACAACAATTTAACTAGAAGAACTAGTAGATCCCGAAGAGGGGGAGCACCTCTTCCATTCACAGATGTGGGTGAAGGGGACCTCATTGCATTTCATGATTGATAACGACAACCATAAAAACCTCATCTCATCTAAGGTCATCAAACAATTGGGGTTGTCAACAACACCACACCTGTAGCCATAAAACATCGGGTGGCTTCACCAGGGATTAGATCTCTGTGTCAGCCAACAATGTCTCCTGTCTTATGGAATCCAACCCTTCAAGGATGTCGTAGTGTGTGATGTTTCCCCTCTCGATGTTTGTGATGTTATTTTGGGCCAACCATATATGTGGAAACGTCATGCTGTCTATCAGTCTAGACCCCATAGTGTCATTATTACTCTGGGAGGTCAGCTCTGTAGGATACCAGAGGTAGTTTCAACTACTGTTCCACCAAAACAATGCTGCAAGGTAATCTCTCATACTACAAAATTCATCCTCTTCAAATCCTATTCAAAGGATGCACATAAGACCACTACAACCACTGTAGCCTCAACACCTTCCATCCAACAAAAATGGATTGTTGAAGAGAAATAAGATATTGTTTCTTCACCTACAATGGTGCCTACAACATGCCCCGTCAAACCCAGAGACAACAGGTTGGTGGAACACATTCAACCCTGCTAGCAATAGGTTTGTGACAATCTTCCACAGACCAAGAAACACAACTTGTCCAACAAGACACACAACTCACCAAGATTTAGATTCATAAAACACTTTCCTCTCTTCCTTGGGCACTCAACGCATTGGAGACCATTGCCTCCTAATGGGGGAGGATTGATCTAGGTGGATATTGGTGGCCACCCACCTATTCCAACTTTCTCCTCTTGTCAGTTTTTAGTTCAACACATTCTTTCGTACTTCTTTGTAATTGTGGGTTCTACACTTCTGGGGCTATCTGAAGCCCTACACATGTTCCAGGTGGAGACTAGTCGCTTCCCACCTAATCCAACTGGCTTATTTTGGAAGTTTTCATGTCAACACATCTTTCTGTACTTCCAGGGCCATTTTGAGGCCCTAAATAATGTTTTTTTGGCGTGTCACAATCAAACTGTAGATAGAGTTAAAGTTTTATGACATAATACGTAGTTCTCAAAAATACCTTTCCAACGGGCTATCACGCACCTAAAACGAAGATCGTATGCAAAAGTTACGACTTCGAGAAGTTAATGTACTAACTTACCCAAACGGGGCCCACATGACTTTTGGCGTTTCATCTCCTAGGGTTAGGTTTTTGGATGTCCAGGGTTTTGGAATTCATGTTTATCATAAAAAGGCCTTCAAAGCCTCATTGTAATCATCTTCTTGCGAATGAGCACAGCCGTCACATCTCTTCTCAGAGATAAAGCTGCAACCATTCTAATGAGTCTTGCACTCTGTATTTTTACAGTCTCTTTACAATTCTTCCAGTAATAGAAATCAAGTATTTCTGTATTTCTTTGTTTCTGGCAATTTTCATGAGTATTTCATTTGAATATCTCTGCTTTCATTTCGTTCTGAAAATAATCCGGATCACTAGGCATCTATATGAACATTTCCAAAACATTCTTAAAGAATTCTTTCTACCTTGGAATATCATACTTGGTATTTTCTGGTACAACCTTTTGAATTTGTATTTGATGTAGGATTTCTACATCCACACCGGCCTTGGCTCCTCCTCCTCTGATGATATTAATATTAGGCCCAACTCTTTCAACCATGGCTCTGGGTTCATAATTTATCAAATTTTCTCTTCTCTGTCTAGCACAATCTTCCCATTTAGCAATCAGGTCCAGACAACCTTCAATAGCATGAGTATTATTCTTGTAATGTGCACACCGTGTTCTTCTTGGAAGGGGGCACTCTCTTTCCAAGTGTCCATGCTCATTACAATTGTAGAAATGAACTAGTCCTCTTCTGCTAGTTCGTCCACCACAGTATCTGCCTCCACCTCCGTGACTCCTTCTAGGTCCTTGAGTTTCTTCATTAACCTTGAATACAGACTGATCCAATATGTTTGCAAGTTCATCCAAAGATCTACATTAATTGGTTTTATGAGAGGGTGAACCTCCAAACTCACAATACATGGTGTTTAGAGGGGGTGTATACTTTTGTAAAATAGGACAATGCTTGGGAGAATGCCCATGAATTATATAGATCTCAAAATACTCACACTCTGACCTCCTTGATTGTTCGAAAAGGCATGGTATTGAACAAGCCCATGAAATGGTGTTGTAGCAACAACTTGCACAACCCCTCCCTATGTCCCCAAGGGTGGAGGATCCATATTATAGGAACCTATTCCCCTCAATCTTGGACATTCATTTTCTACATGACCTTTCGTGTAACACCCTATACACCAGACTTGCGATCGACCTACTTTGGGAAGGGTCAACTCTTGAATTTTCTTAGTTAATGCAAATATTTGGCCTTGCAATTGTGCAATATTAACATCTTCGAGAGGCCTCACGATCCTTAATTTCCTTGGGTAACTTGTCATAACTTTGATCTTCATGGATTACTCCAATGCTTCACCTAAAGTAGTTATCCTTTGTTGAGTTAAAGGGATACAAGTTAAAGGTAACAACCCATGAATAAACCATTCTCTCTAATGATCCTCATGGATAGGGTTTGCTAATTTCCCCATCGCATACTTAAATCTCTGCTTGTATTTCCAAGCGGACTCACTATCTCTCTGCTTTATCTCCCACAACTCAGAGAGTGCTTGTTCTTCTGACTGAGGTAACTAGAATTCCACTATAATTATCTGCTTCACCTGAGCGAGCGTAAATGCTTGCCCCCGATCCCTTGGCTCGATTTTCGTCATGTACCATTCAATATCCTGACCTCTTAGGGTAGTCTAAAACTCAACTAACTTGTTTGCATCTAGAGTTCCATGAGACCTCCATATGGATTGCATAGAAACTAGTGTTGCTCCACATCCTCATTCCCTTTATCCCAAAATTCAGGGTATCGAGTGAGGGATCCTGCATGTTGATTTTCCATCGAGGGATTTGGAAACCCCACTAAAATGAACCTCGAAGGTCCTGGTTGCAATAAGATTGAAAAACTTGTTAGAATTCCACTATTACTACTATTCTAACTTGTTGAACTTGAAGGGTTAGGAATAACATAATTTGTAGAAGGGTTTTTTATAGAAATTACCAAATTTGTAGATGGCTCTGGGGAATTGGTTGATTTAGGCTGGTTCCTTTACCTTCAGAACAAAATTATTTGATTTGGGGGTGTCTTTCATTTGCAATGCTGCATTTATCCCGCGAGGCAATCAAACATATTTTGGTGTTGCAGGTTCAAATTCTCCCACAACTTCCTCAGGGGTTCTGACTAAGTATTCTTCTTCAGTGATGGCGTCTTTCCTTACTCCTTCATCCGTCTCTTCTGAGATTCCTTCCTCTTGTTTTCTCCCTTCAGAACCTTCACCTTTTTCACCAAATCTCTCCTTCAACCATCGACTTGCTAACCTTCCTTGTCTTTGCAAATCCTGCAACACTTCTAACTCCTTTTTATGACTACTCTCAAAGTCGATCTCCTTCCACAACTGATCATACCTATTCATCACCTTTTTAATTTTTTTTCACCACCTATTCTCAAGAATAATAACCTTCCTCTGAGCCTATTCGTCCCTTGCACTTTTCTTTTGACAACCCCCCAAATCTCGCATAAAATTTTCCTTGACCTAACTCATGAACCCTTTCATAAATTACCCTCCCCCAAGAGTGGGGGTTTACACTTCCAGATCATCTAAAGGAACAAGAAACATCCCTTCTTCTACTAATAAAACCTTGATCCACAGAGGGATTTCCTGCAATAGTCTTCCTTTAGCTCGGTCTTTAAATATTGCTTCAGACTTTGATAAGGCTTGATGATTCTCTGCAACAAACTCAATAACACAACCCTCCAGAAAGATCTGCACCTAGAAATCCACGACATGAGAAATATGATGATCTAGATGATGCAGAGTGGCTAGGATTTCCACTATCCAATTATACCTCTTTTTAACTCAATCTTTGAATTCTGTGGCTTCTTATAGTCGATATGACCACTAAAATACTTATTTGTGGAATCTAATCCAAAAGATCTCGTACTGGTCACTAGCAGGCTCTAAATATAAAACAATGCTTTTTACAACCCTAAAGCTTTTGTGACACAACTCGACTTCTTGTTGTATGAATGCATCAAATATTCTTTCCCACCAATTCTCAACATCGTATTTGTAAATCTGATGTGGCATCCTCTAAAAACTCACTTTAAAGCTCAGGTCTTGAAAACAAAACCATTTATTGGTGCAAAATCGAGACCAGGGTTCTCGAAGGTTACCAACAAAGGCACCGTTGTAGTTGTTATAACCCTAAATTGCACCACACATACTTACCTGGCATCAAGCCAACTCATATCCCTTCATTGCCAAACATATGCTGAACAAACTCTCTAAAAATCCTCTTGGGTCAAGGCCCACGTGCCCTAACCCATTACTGCACGCGTGTGCATGCTGGCAGGCCCACTATAGCCCGCGTGTACCTAACAAAACACAAAAATAGGAAAGTTGCCGACGAAACAAAAAGCTATGGGTCAGTTAATTGAAACTCCCGACCATGCATGGCCGAGAGTTCGTCCAAAACCCTAGCTCCTTCTAGCCTATAAAAGAAGGGGTAGGGGTACCATTTGGAAGAGGAAAATTATAGCGAAGAAACTCTGCCCATTTGCCAAATCCATTGTCCCAACCCTTTAGCCTTTCCTCAAGCCAAAGGAGAATTAACGCAAAGCAGTTGGAGGACAAAAGAAGAGGAGGAACCCAGGATCAGGATCAAGGAACGGTGGCCGGTCTCGACTTTGATTGTAAGTTGATTCATTTTTCAAATAATAAAAGAATACTTTTCCCGTCCCAATGCATGAGTTATCTATGATTTGTTTAATTTATGCTTAATTTCTAATCCTCAAGTAGAAAAGTAGCATGCATGCGTAGTGGTTTGTCTTGATTGCAAGATTATCTTTGGATGGAGCAGCGCAAGCAAGGGGTCAAGAGCGCAACGAAGGATCTACACCAAACATCAGTAAAAAGGTTCGTAGTTCCTTTCCATGCATGTATTGTGAAAGAGGGGTTTATGTTTTGGGTGGTAGGTTAAAAACTAATTTCTTTACGGTCAAAATCTGCATGCAAGTCTGACCCTAGTTTGCTAGTCCGTAGGGTATTTTTCCCAACAACAGAGTTGGCGACCGTACTGGGGATGATACTCTTTAGGGTTTCCGGATTTAGTTGAGTTTTTGGGTAGTTTAAGAGATTAGATTTTCTGTTTCTTTGCCTATCTTTTTCTGTAAAGCCTGAGCTAGCAGGGAGCCTGGTTCTTTATACCAGTTTTTCCTGACTGTTGCTTGACGACAATTGTCAGGACACACAGAGGTACACGCAGCCTGCAAAAGGCCAACACGCGTGTACCCACGCCCTAACCTCTTACAGCCCACATGTGAACGCTAGCTGTAGAGGTTTCAGTAGCGTGTAGGAGTTCAAAGAACTTGAGAGGCAGTCCTCCTCTTCCCTGCCAGAATTATACATTCTCAGGGGGTTTTCTGGATCCTGTCTGAGTCATGCTGGTTCACAATCCTGTCTCAATTTGTCTTTTTGTGTTTTGTTATTCCTTGCAATTATTTTTCTTTTCTATTAGAAGAAGCATCCAAGCCTTCAAGAGACCCTGGTTATCAATACCAGAGGCCTCTTCCTGGTCTGGGCTGCCTGTTTTTATTTTTGTCTTAGAGTTTATACATACACACGGCTTGTACAAGGTCATCCCGCGTGTACACGCGTTCTATTTTAGCTCAGCACGTGTTCGCACGCGTGCTGTTTTAGTGACAGAAGCACGCTTGAGAGGATACTTTTTGGTCAAGGTGGGGCAGTCATCCCCTCATTTGATGAGAAGTATTGCCTTCAGGTGTTTGAGTCTAGGGTTGAACAGTCAGTAGGTTAGGTCCTCTTACCCTTAGCCTGCTTTTTCTTGGTTGATAGTTGACAGAAAACATAAAAAGAAAAATTTTGTTTTATGGTTTTTAGACAAGCGTAAGAGTCTTTGTTTTCTTGATTGCCATTGTGTGCCTTCGCTTTGATTCTTTGTGATCTGTGCTTTAAGCCATAAATTGTCTTTCTTGGTTTTGTGCTTGTCGGTATTTTCCCTTTGTTGCTTGATTAGCACTTAAATAAAAATAAAAAAAGAAAAAAAAATATTTTCATTTTCTTCTTTGTTTGAAGATAGTGTTTCTTTATCCATAGCTAGGGAGAAGTCTTTTTGTTCATAAGTTTTTGCAGTTCATTTAGAGCATAAGTAGCTCGTAGTCGAGTGAAATTCCTTTATGTTTGCTGCATAAAATCTTAGAAAAATTGAAAAGAAAAATAAATCTTTCTTTGTGAAAAGTTGTTGATTTTTGCATTTAGTAAAAGTCTTTTGTTTCCAGCTTTTTTCATTCGTTTGCTTTGAGTCTTTACACATCATTAGTTTCACCTTCATACCCTGTGACGTAAGAAAACCCATAAAAACAACGCTAATTTAAAATTTATTAGACTTTTTGTTTGTAGGGTTCATTCACTAGTTCAGGACTAGGGCCTTGGATTAGGTTGGAGAGGAAACTCTCCAAGGCCACTCAAAACCAAACATTAGACTCTGTGATAGGGAGTGTAGAAGTCCAGTTTCGTGGAAGTTATCCGGGACCCCCCTCTAACATAGGGGATAAACACGAGGTCACGTGCGGAAAGGTAGCAGAGATAACCCCTCCAAAGCCGGACCAAGCGTAGTGGAGAACACATATCGAGGGCTTGTTTTGGGATTCCGTCGTTTGCATTTGCCACGCGGCTTCGTGGGTCTCGAATCCGTTCGAGGTCCTCAGTTGTCTTCCAGACCATTTTCTCTCGATACCCTTGACAGTTTTCGGGCTTGATACCCTGCTCATTGTGGTCTACTCGACTTTCGACTGTACCCGCCTGGTGATTGTTCGCGTGCTGAGAAACTAGTTGCCAATCTTGTTAGGGACATACACAGGTGACTGCGGGGGTATACTGCGGTACCTAGGACAGACATCGGACCACGCTTTGCAGAGTATACCCGGAGGGTGCTTCCGTGTTCGAGTTGCACTTGCACCGGTAAGTTTCTCTAGTGTTGGTTGTTGTAACTGTTCTTCCAACTAGTTTAGAGTCTGCTTGTCTTATCTCTTAGGGGCTTCTTTCTTAGTGTGTGTTACTGTTTGAACATGTAGAATACCTTAGCGTGTCTTGGATATTCTCACACAGTGGAGGATCTCGAGCTCCACCGGTCACGAAGGCTTCTGGGCTTGCCGTCGGTTATACTGGAGCCACCCTCGCCACCATTGAGGTGGAAGCTAGACCACCAAGGGTCTTTCGAAGCAACCGGGTTACAAACCATTGTGCCCGAACAACTCCCGAAGGAATCAACTGCCAACCTTGGTTCGGTTGAAACCCCAACCACTGATACTTGGCCACCGGTTATTGTACCAATACGATTTTACGAACGCCTGTCAGTGCCTCACACAGCTATGGAAACAAACGCTGTTACTTCCTCTGGGAATCCTTCCATTCCCACCACAGTTGCTACCACAGGAGAAGCATCTCCTAACTTTCCGTCGTCGGTCCGGGCCACCATGGTCTCGGCCGCAACTACGTCGCACAGTGGACCGATCCCATCTATCACATCGACCACAACTCCCTTCACACCTAGTGCGACAGGCCCTCCGTTTTCATACGGTATGCCTAGTTCGGGTACAAGTCCTGCACTCACTTACTCCACTTTACAGACTTTGGGTTTGGGGGTAGGGAGCTCTAACGCTCCTCTGTAAGGTCAACTTGGGGGAATTATTGTCCCTTTTAACACTTTTCCTTACGCTGGAGGTCATATCTCTCCTTCGTCCCATTTGCTCGGTGGTCTGCATCAACAGTCCGCCGGGCAGCCTGCACACACTAGTGCATTTGGAGCCGGGAGTCAAGGAACACCTGCGCACACTATGCCGGTAGGTTCATCACCGTTTGTTTGGAACGGGACATTTGGTAACAACACTTTCGCATCCATCGCTTTCCCATCTGGGGGCACTCCCATTTTTGGACAGTCTACTCCGGCGCAGGGTACTATTCCTGCGCTGGGGGCACATATAGCAGGACCTTGGAACTTAGGACAAGGATCCGTTCCCTCCTCTGGAATGTCGTTCTGGGGTAATTCTTTCCACAGTCAATGGAACCCTGGACATACTACTATGCCTCTCCCATCAGGACCGACATGGGGTAATCCTTCCCAAAGTCCGCCAAACACGATGAATGCCCAACATGCTATGTCCTTTATGGGGAATCAGCTAATGATGTCTCCACAGATGAAAAATCCCTATGTTGGTCAGGGCCATGGTTTCTACCAGAATCCGGGCAAGCATCCAAACTTTTCCTGGCAACCTGGTGCCAGTCAAACTCCAGGACCCTTTTTCCCAGGCTATCAGCAGCAACCCAAACTACCATTCCTGGTGACGTTACACTTGCTAGATTTGACAAGGTTGTTAAATGATCCTATTTGTCACGATCCACGTTGGCCTCCTATGCCAACGAAGTTGCCTTCGAACATTCCAAAGTTCGAGGCCAAGCCTAATGAAGATCCAGGTGATCACGTGACTACCTTCCATCTTTGGTGTTCATCTAGCTCATTGAAAGATGATTTTGTACAGTTGCGATTGTTTCAACGCACTCTTATCGGGAGTGCCGCAAAATGGTACATTGAGCTCGATCGCTCAAGATACTCTTCTTTTGGTGAACTGGTGATGGCCTTCCTTAACCATTTCCAGTTACCTGTGAGATACGACGCTGACACAGAGCTGCTTGGCAATTTCGAATAGACAACAACAGACCATATCTTTGATCATATCTGAGAGTGGAGACGCCGAAAGAGTCTAATCAAAGTACCAGTCCCACCAACATTCCTGCTTGAGTGGTTCCTTAAGTCTTTAGTCCCACAATTATCCAAAGACGTCGCGACTTCAGGAGTTTTCTCTGAAGAAGATGCCATCATGCGGGCTCAACAGTTTGAGCTCATCTATTCTCAGTCTGGTTTATTATACAACATCCTGCCGGATGCACCACGATCGATACTAGATAAAACTAGACAGACCACATGCCGATGGTATTGTTGGTTCAGCACAAACCACGCCCGCTGAGCAATTGACAAAGCAATTGTAACAATTATCTATCCAACACTCAGCGACCAACCAGACTACTGCTTTGGCTGCTCCTCCTACCCAAATGTCGAAAGTACACTCCGTGCAGTCGACTAACCCAAAGGCCACCCAACAGCCTGAAGGGAAGAAAAAACAATGAAAGAAGGGTAAGGGGGAGAAAAAACTCACTGATAATGCTGGCGAGGGCACCACAGAAAAATGGAAGGCGAGGTATCCGTGCAACTTGTGTGTGGAAGACCACCCGACCCATCTATGTCCTCGACTTGCAGAGGCCCAAAAGTTTGTCACACAACAACAACAAACAATGTTGACTAATCCCTTTCAACATGGGCAAAATTTAACTCAAGCCTCTACAAGTACCGAAGGGGGCAGCCAAGAAACCTGCCCTCCTCCAAACAATTCCTCATCTGCGAACGTATATATGGTTAGGGGTGATGCTTTCATAACGACTAGAGCGCACGACTATAGTAAACCAAGCACCTCTGAGAAGGGTAAAGAAGTTGAACTCCTATCTCTTCCTCTACAGATCGAGAAGACGTTGGGAGAAACAATGACACGCATTCCAAAGGGTGCATTTAAGAAAGCTTCTCACAACCCAAATGCAAGGGCCGCCCATAATTACTCTGTGGTGGAAGATTTATCACAAACCCCTTGTGCGATGTCCGCTTTGGAAGTCCTCCAAAGCTGCCTGGCTCAGAGGAAAGCCTTGTTGACTGCTTTAGGCTCTACTGAGACTTCTAACCCGGGTACCATCATGTTAGATACAACCGACTTAAAACCTCGTCTACCTTACCACGTAGCATTTCAGATAGTAGTGGCTCATCCCACGAAAACTTTTACACGCAATATCTTCCGCACGGTGGTCGACGAGGGTGCCTCGACATGCATTATGTCGTTAGCATGTTGGAAGGCCATTGGCCAGCCCGCTTTGTCTCCGTCACCTACTCTCCTCACTGCGTTCGATGGTCGTTCTTTCCGACCACATGGTTTCGTCCCTTCTTTCCCTGTGCAGTTAGGAGGGAAGACCGTGTGCGTCGAAGTAGAGGTATTCGATGCCCCCCTCGACTATAACCTCTTGTTAGGACAGAGTTGGACTTATGCTATGCAAGCTGTGGTTGCTACAGTTTTTCGAGTCTTGTTGTTTCCACATGAGGGTCGGATAGTGACCATCGATCAATTGTCCTTCTCTAGACCTGACCCAGCTTTGGGGGCATCCACAGTTCCCATGATTGATAATCCTCAACACAGTGTCGTTAACGTAGGAGTTGGTTTGTGCCCATCCTTGATGGGTACCTTTGATTACCCGCCTCCTCATGACGATGTCAATTTTATATCGAGTCACCATAAGGTTGAGATTTTTCAAGTTTCGTCGTTCCGCACGACTTACTTTGAGGATCTGTGGATTCTTCCCTCCCCATCAACCACGGTGGATGAGACATGGCACTTCGGCATGTCCATGCCCTTGTCGGCTGCTGAAGTAGCGTACTCTTTAGTCCAACAAGCTTCAACTAACCCTGATCCGACTCCCGCACAAGAATCGGATCCACCTCTAGAGCCTATCTGGGCTCAGGGTTCTCTCGCCAACATCGATTCGTTAGACTTAGTCTTGCTTTCTGACGAAGCAGTAATCGAAGCAATGACTAGTCCGGACAAACCTTGAGAAGATATTCATCATAAATCATATTTCCTCCCAGAGTTAAGCCGAATCGAGGCAGGAGAATTCACTATCACCATGACGGGAGATCAACCATGTCCTATTAATCTCTTAGCTACACAGGAAATTTATGCTGAGGGAAATATGGAGACTATCGCTGAAACTATACCTATCAACATCTCCCGAAACCCTGGCGTCATGGAGAATGTCTTCGTCGGAGCGGATTGCTCCCCCGAAGAGATTCAAATTTACACGGATCTTTTCAAAGAATTCCGTGACGTTTTTGCCTGGTCTTATGAGGAAATGCCAGGTATCGATCCGAAAATAGTTGAACATGAAATCACAACGTATCCTGATGCCAAGCCTGTTCGACAAAAACTTCGTCAAGTCAATCCTAAGAAAGCAACAACCATTAAGCTTGAGGTTGAGAAATTGCTCAAGGCAGGATTCATTTGACTCAACGGGTGTCAAACCCCATGCCGGTCAATAAAAAACAAGGCACGATTCGTGTATGTACCGATTTCCGTGATTTGAACAAGGCATGTCCAAAATATAATTTTCCAACCCCAATCATTGACCAGATCATTGATGAATGTGCCGGTTGTGAAGCCTTTTCGTTCATGGATGGTTTTTCGGGATATAATCAAATCCAAATCAAACTTGAAGACCAACACAAAACAACATTCATTTGTCCGTGGGGTACATTTGCCTATCGTAAGATGCCTTTTGGCCTAAAAAATGCTGGAGCCACTTTCCAGCGGGCCATGTCTTTTGCGTTTCACGACCTCAAACATATAGTCGAGGCTTATCTAGATGATTTAGCATCACGCTCTCGCAAGTGAAAGGATCATCCTACGCACCTCAGACTAATCTTCGAACGCTGTCGCTGCTTCAGGATTCGCTTGAATCCCAACAAGTGCAGCTTTTGCGTCACGTCAGGACATTTGTTAGGTTTCATTGTATCAACAACATGGATCATGGTCAATCCTCTTAAGGTGGAGGCAATAATCCAGTTGCCCCCCCTGCGCACAATCTTACAACTTCAAAGTCTTCAAGGCAAGGGGAACTTCTTACGACGCTTCATCGCCAACTATGCCGAAATCACCAAGGGATTTATGCGTTTACTGAAGAAAGATGTTCCCTTTTTCTGGGACGAAGCCGCTCAACGCTCTTTCGACGCATTAAAACATGCTCTCACAACCGCACCTCTGCTATGGCCACCTAATTATAACAAAGATTTCTTATTATATCTGGCTGCCGCCGAGTCAACCATAGGCATGGTTTTAGTTCAGGAAGATGATTTGTTTTCAGAATACGTGATCTATTACCTGAGTCGAGGTCTCGTAGGACTGGAACTTAATTATTCCCATCTCGAAAAAATTGTGTTGGCAACAGTTCATGCTGTTCAACGGTTCCGTCACTATGTTCTGTTTCACAAGACCACCGTCGTTGCTGTTGTGAATCCATTCCAGTGCATGTTGACACGATGAATTATAGGCAGAAAAATCAGTAGATGGATGGTTATCCTCCAAGAATTTGACTTATACTTCGTTTCAGCAAAGTCCAAGAAGTCATTGGTCTTCGCAGAACTTATTTTGGAGCTTCCGGTTGAGTTAGGTGACGTTGTGCCTGAGGAATCGCCTATCCGGGGGGATATGTTTTTGATTGAATCTTCAGACCCCTGGTACAGAGATATACTGATCTATCTCTAGACTTTGAAGTGCCCCACCTCTGCTTCTCATGACGAGCATCGGCGGATATGCCATCAGGATAAGAATTATCTCATACTCAATGATACGTTGTATCGAAGAGGTGTAGACTACATCTTGCATCGATGTCTCACTCATGAGGAGGCCGTCATAGTGCTCAACGATTGTCATACTGGAGCTTGTGGCGGTCATTTATCTGGGTTGGAAACAACCCAAAATATTTTACGAGTAGGTTACTTCTGGCCCACATTTATCAAAGATTGTATCGAGTCGGTCAAGAAGTGCCATCCGTGCCAAATCTTCTCTCGGAAGATGAGGGCACATCCAGCTCCTATGTTTCCTGTCATCACAGTTGGTCCCTTCACTAAGTGGGGGATTGATTACACTACATGCAACCCCCCGTCAGCCAGGGGGCACCGCTATATCATTGTATTTGTCGACTACTTCACTAAGTGGGTCGAAGCTATGCCAACGTTTAAAGATGATGGCAAGACTGCAACTCTCTTCTTATTCAACCAGATTATAGCACGGTTCGACGCCTTGAGAGAGATTTTCACTGACCATGGCAGTCACTTTCAGAACCAAATGATGTCCGAATTAACATCAAAGCTTGGGTTACGGCAGGAACATTCATCACCTTACTACCCCCAAGCCAATGGGCAGGTGGAAGCTATAAACAAAACTCTTAAGACGATTCTACAACGAACTATCAAATCAACCAAGTCAAACTGGCATTTGATGTTATACTTAGCATTATGGGATTACCGAACATCAGTTAAGACTGCAACCGGTTTCTCACCTTTCCAACTCGTTTACGGGCTGGAGGCAGTCTTGCCCATCGAATGTCAAATCCCATCTCTGAAATTGGCAGTACAATTATTGCCAGACACTTCTCCACTTGAGGAACGGTTAGTACACCTTGATCAGCTTGATGAGAAGTGTCGCGATGTGGCCCTGGCCAACGAGACTCATAAACATAAGGTCAAGTGTCAATATGATAGGTCCATTCATCCTCAGATTTTTTTGAGGGCGACCTTGTCCTGGTCTATGACCAAGACAAGGACCCCCTAGGGGCAGGAAAGTTTAAACCCATGTGGTTCAGACCCTTCATTATCAAAGAGGTTTTAAAAAAGGATGCTTATCGTTTGGTCGATTTTGAAGGGAATGCTTTGGCGGAGCCTAGAAATGGGCTCTACCTCAAGAAGTATTATTCATAGAAAGGTCACTATGGGTAACTTTTTGTAACATATGTATAGTCTTTGTACTATTACTTTTTTACATTTCTTTTAAAAAAAGTGTTATGGACGTGTCATTGATGTTATCTTTCGTCAATATGGCAGATGTCAAGTGAGTTCGAGGGGTTCGTTGGGTATGCAGATGGTGCTAGTCGACACATGCGGAGGCTTGGGTAATCTTTACACCACAGGGTCAGTTGTTATCTTCCGGAGGTATATGCTTAGGTAACACCACAAATAATGTTGATGAGTATAGTGCATTTATTGAGTTGCTTCGTGACGCATTGTCATTGGGTATCTCTCATCTCCGGGTCTATCTAGACGCTCAACTGGTTGTGTCACAGCTAAACATAATATACCGGGTTCATGATCCAACTTTACAGCGACGATTCCTTAGGGTACGTCTCTTAGAACACAACTTTGATTATATTACATATTTTCATGTTCCGAGGAGATTAAACCAAATCACATATACTCTAGCTAATCAAATTTTAGATTGGCATCTTGCCCACATATAAGAAGATCATGGACATAAACATGTAAATACATTTTTGCACACATAATCCATCAGACACAAAAAAGAGATAAAAACCATATATAAACATCATAAAATTCTCAAAGTACATAGATGGATGCAAACACCTCAAAAGTGGGAACAATAACGAATCACCGGGCTTATGCCCTCAAAAAATATATACAACAAGGTGCTCGTGGCACATAAAAAGTCTAAAGTCTGTTCAGGGCCTATCGGCCCTGTTATAATCATCTACTGCACGGGCTAAATACCTAAACAATTGGACCCATGTCCGAGGTGCCCCCACAACATGAGTCTGCATGGATGGCGGCATGTCCTCTATCTCTGCCATCGAGACTGTGCGAGTGAGCGCAGTGAAGTTCCGCTCAACTCGCCTAAGGACCCTCTCGGCCTCTCCTGCTGGGAGGTTCCCTGCTACTGCTGCTCCCCCAACACCGACAGCTGTGGCTTCTGGCCGTGGGCGATGCCTGTTCCGTGCATAGTCGGCAGGTCGCACGGGTCCCACATCTGCGTGCAATAAACATTTACCCATCAAATATTCTGGCATACAAAAATGATATATATATCAAAAAGACATAAAAATTACATATGCAAACAAAAAAAACTACAAAGGTGGAGACTTACCCATCTCCCCTCGCTCCTCACCAGGAGGCACGGGTATCTCTGGATCTCTAGAGAAGTCGATCCCCACATATGGGTAGTCCTTGATAGCAGGGATCTGTCGTCCTTGATAGCAGGGATCTGTCGTGACAGCCAAGCAAAAAAGTCGTCGTCGAAGGCCTCCATGGTCCTTCCACCACCCTGTCACGGTAGTAACACTGCCCATCTGCATATTGCGGGGAAAGAGGCCAGATGTCCTCGTACTACAACCCAAGGACTGAAGCACGAAACTCTCTCGAAAAAGAATGAACACAAGATAGTACCAAACCCGAAGTTCCTTTGTGTCTGCTGACGGCAATCTGTCAATTACCTCTTCATACACTCCAACAGTGTGGTACTCCAATAAAAAATTTGTGCATTCATGCATTGGATAGCACAGTTCATCTGTGCGCGCGAAGCCTGATGCACGGCTGCTGAGCTGGTAATCCGCCCAATAAGCAACAAGGTATTCTATAGTGTCAAGTTGGTAATCTTGCTAATCGACACCTGAGAACCTCTCCGATCGGTCCCAGCCTCACAGTATTCAACTACTAACTTCGAGATCTTGCTCGGCCCCACAGGAAAAGTCTGAAAGTTGACTGGTTCCCCTCTCCTTGAGAGGCCAGTCAGAAAGTAAATATCCTCGGTGGTGGGCACCAAGGATTGCCCCTCTAGAATAAACGCCTTCGCGTTAGGATGCCAGTAATCAATCAAGGCGTTCAGTAGCCTTGGTTGCGTGCGCATGAACAGACATAGAAAAAATTTGAGCAAACCGCACTGCGTCAGCACGGCCACAACATTCAGATTTGTAGCAACCAACTCACTGATTGCCTCATGCTCCCTTTCCCTCCACTGGACATACATCCTGCCAACACAACAAGGTAAAGGAGGGTCAATACTTCTTTTCATTGTATTTTTTATCAATAGGGGGGGGGGGGGGGTACATGCAGCTTGTCGAGGTGACAATCGTGTGTACCTAGGGCCGACCTTTTTAAGGTCGACGCCCACCCCAAAAATAACTTAAATGCTTAAATTGAAGTATTGAATAACTAGATAAGGGAGTTTGTACTTACTTGGTCCAAGCAGAAGTCCGTTTTGTCCACTGCAGCTCCCAGAATCACGATCTTTGGCAAAGGGGGTCTTTTGGCTCCAGAGTCAATTTCCAAATCAGCAATGGTGATAATGAGTTGCCAGCTTCTATTTATAGACTTTTTGGCCTCTTTTTGTCACTTTTTTAGCCCCCCTTATCAGTTTCTTTATACCAAAAACCATTTAGAGTGATCCAGGAGTTATATGGGAGGGATTTGATCAGGTATTGGAAAAAAAAAATTTGAGTTTCGAAAAAAAAACAAATATCGACGGTCCATAAAAAAATAAATTATTTTTTTCAAAAATCAACTTGAGCATATAGGGTAGGATATCACCCCAACTTTTGCATCTCGTTGCCTTTTTCTTATGCTATAGGATCGATCCCATCCGGTTGTGACACATAACCATCATATCTTCTCTAGAAGTGTCGCGACTTGGTGGTAGAGCTTACCAAAACATGGATGCCCTAGGTAGGTCTTGGTTGCATGATGGTGTCCATGCCGTTTCTCAAAACACTGTAGGCTCGGGAGTCCATATAGTCTTTCCTGAATATGAGTTTGAGCCTCATTTGCATGAGTCTTTTTCACTCTTTGTCTTACCCTCGGGACTCCCAAAAAATAACGGGTCTCCTTTTAAGCCCTTTTCAGATCCTCTAAACATGAAAAGATTGCCGACCGATCTTGTGACCTTTCACACTCGTTAAACTGAAATTTGAAGTCACGTCTGTCCGGCGGTAGTTTACCCCCTTTTCGGTCCGGAAAGTCAACTATACGAACAAAGGTATACTCTATTGAATTCCCATTCTTTAGAAGAGTATCCTCAGGTATGATTTTATTCCTTTTTCGGGCCTGAGGGACTAAATTTACGAAAAATAAACCCCCACGAAGTCCATAGTTAAGCTCTTTTCAGACTCCCTAAAATTGAAAAGATCGTTGAGTGACCTTATTCCTTCACACTCGTAAATCTGGTCCAGAAGAATATTCCTGACGGAGTCCATAGTTAAGCTTTTTTCAAACTCCTTAAAAATGAAAAAATAGCTGAGTGATCTTGTCCTTGTCACACTCGTTAAAATGGTTTTGAATTGACGTCTAATCGGTGCTAGTTTATCCCTTTTTCGAACCGACTAGACTATTGTCAAAAAAGGTACCCCAGCGGAGTCTCCTTTTATGCTTTTTTAGACTCTCTAAATATGAAAAACCACCGAGCTTACCTTCTCTGGGCTCGTTAAACTTACATCGAAGGACGTTACCATTGTGTGTTCTATCAACCGCATTTGCATA
>ML781177.1:1479384-1503552 GCA_009831015.1 Picea engelmannii | reverse complement strand
TTGGGAGTCCGTGGGGTTCGACCCCCGGACCTCCCCCCACACTAACGCCTTCGCGAACCTTCGCTAGCCATTACACCATCGTTTGTTCCTTGTTATCATTACGGGAAACATTCTATTTATGTTTGATGTGTTGTATATCGGGCGGGGGGTCGGGCCGAGGCTAAGCCCCGACCCATGGTCGTTTGGTATTACATATGACCCAACATATAACATATAGCCCGACCGTTTGACGTGCGCGCAATTTCATTGTATTGCATTGTAATGTATTATATATATATATATATACCATGTGTATGCGTGGGGTTTGAAACCACGACCCGTGGTTCTATGTAACCGTGTGTTAAATGTTGGCGCGAGACCCAAAACGGAAGTTGCACGGTTTTCAAACGGTTTAACCACCATTTTTGCCCAGTGCGAGGTCACATGGCCATATGCCCAGGTGCCGAGGCGGTTAGGGGCTGGAGGCGCCTTAACCGTCCTACGGTTTGCACCGTTGCACGGTTGCGTATGAGACTGGGTTTTTACGCTTAAAAGAGCGTGTGAGCCAGGTTTGTTGAAGGAGGGTGCGAATTGTAGAACCAGAGACAACAAGCTTGAAGAGGGAGACTTCCAGGAGGCCTAACTTCTTCATTTTTCGACCGATTGAGGTGCCGAAAGAGCCCAGACATGGGTTTTGGGACGCTGGGAAGCCATTGGAGCAGTCGGTTTGTCAGTTTGAGCATTGTAAGACATGTTTTTGAGCAATTAATAATAATGATCCATTGGAAGCTGGACCAGGAGATGTAGCCCATAAGAGGGGTGAACTCCTTTATCAATTGCTGTGCACATGTGTTTAGGTTCAATGTTTATGCTGTTGTCTATGTGTATTTTGCATAAGTAATCCTTAATTTATGTGTTGCAAATTGATCCTGTTGCTTTAAACACATAACATTTCACTTGCAATAAGTTTTTCAAGTTTTTCAAGTCTTCTTCAATTTTTAGATCATGAATCAATATGAATTTGTTTTCCACTTTTAACCACAATATACAAACTTCAACTTAATCAACAATATATTATCAATGTATCATCAATATATCATGAGCATATAAACATAATAGAATCACATAAAAAACATCACATCAAATACACAATACACCATAATTTACGTGGAAACCCAATTGGGAGAAAACCACAAAATGCTTTCTTATATATCAAAGAATACATTCATTGGAAGCACCAACTTCCCAATTCTCCAACTACAACTAGAAGGAGGCTACAACCCCTTATTTATAGGCTCCAACCTGAAGGAATCTACAACTCCTTGAATTCTCTGGCTCCAATAAGAAAGAGGCTACATCCCCCTGATTCTCAAGCTCCAACCTGAAGGAAGCTCCAACTCCCTGAATTCTCCAGCTCTAACTAGAAGGAGGCTACAACCCCCTGATTCTCAGGCTCCAACCTGAAGGAATCTCCAACTCCTTGATTTCTTCGACACCAACTGGAAGGAGGATACAACCCCATTTTCTTACCCCGTCGACATGGGCAGATATTGTTATTGATAACTACGACTGACCAAATATAATAGTTGGTGTTTTGGAGGGAATATAGGTTAAATCCATCCGTGGCTATGCTCAATCATAGTGTTGTAGGAAAATCCCCCTGCGGACAGGTAGATTTCCTCTTGAGAGCTAGACCCTTAACTCTAAGACAGAAAGTGCTTAACATGGACACTGACTTCCTTTTAGATCTAATCAAGCTGATGAATGAAAGAGAAGGAGGAAGGTATGTACCTTATGAACGTCGTTTGTCCCTGCAAGGTCCAGGCTGAGCTTTGATGTTGAGCTCCTTGGTAGGTATTTCAAGACAAACAAAAGTACAAAAGACTTCCTACTCTACTGAGATTAACGCAAACATAGATCCATCTACTACAAACAAACTTATATGGAACAAGTACAAGTTTGAAAGAAACAGGCCAAGCATTGATTATATTAATGAGAACAAGTAAAAGTACTTACAATCCTTTGAATGAAGGTGTAGTAGATTCTTCCAATTCTCCTTGTCCAGCCCCTTTGCTCAATCAATCTCCACTGATAGCTTTGATGGCATCTCACTCATGAGATCATAAGTTTGATGTAATTCTCCAACTTCCTTCTGCATGTAATGTACCCTTTCACCATGAGAAATCCTCTTTATATAACCTTGGAGAGGTCCAACTACTTGAGATATATTTGGGATAGGTTGAGGATTCCTCTCCTTCAGTTGAGGATCTTCCCTAAGATCATGCCTTGACCATCTCCTCGAATCCAACCACCTTCAAGAATTGAGGGATTCTTCCCTAATTTCCCTCAACAAACTCAGAAATTTCTGAAGATGGGGTAGTGCTCCCCCATAAGGGTGCACAGAGCGCTCAAACGCTCTCCCAGAGAGGCCTTGGGAGTGCTAGCACTCCCTGACAATGGGTAGGGGAGTGCTCCTCCACAAAACTCAATTTTTTATGGTTTTTCCAATGGCAAAGGGCTTGTACTTCTTGCCAAGTGATTTTCCTTCTTCCAAACCATCCTTTGAGGTGTCTTAAGTGTCTTCATGATGTCGTTATGGGCACGACATAGGCAAGATGGCAGCATACTGTTTGTGACACTTGCAACACTTGTAGTCAATATGCGACACTTGTGGACAAGATGCAACACTTACAACACTCGTAATGACGACACTTGTGACACTATCGAAGTGAGTAAATTTGAAGTGTAACAGATTGCCCCCCAAAGTATGAATTTAGAAGACGATGATGACTGAAGTACTTTGTATACTTTTTCGAGAAAGGGTATGGACACAGAGAGACCGGAAAAAGCTGCACACAACCATCAAACAAATATTATGACATGTTTCAAAACCCAAGGCAGGCATTCCTATGCTTGAGTGATAAATACTTTTTAGGTATGGCCGCCATAAAATACACTGCGGATCCATAATTATATTGACAAAATGGTATAGCCACTGTAGATATATTGTGGATCTATACTCCTATGACCTGAACTGATCGTAGCCACGAAGAATACACAATGGATCTACGAGATGAAAAGACATAGCCACGGCCAATACAAAGTGGATCTATGTAACATTATATGTGTCATAGTTCAAAATAAAACTCCTTCGCAACCTGGGAAAAGTACATACAAGAGTGATGACTCAACCCAGGGTCTTATTACCAATCCCGATGTAGTACGAATCTAACCATGTGAATAGATGTCTTGATGTTGAACATGGCAAAAACCACTTGATTACTGGTCAATGATGTAAACCGTTAACAAGCGCGAGGGAGATCACCATTGATGTCAATGATTCCCAAGGTACTCTAGTACATACCGACGAATGTGAATGAATGAGATGATGTTGAACATCCGTGGAATCATCCGATCAGGGGTCAATGATGTAAGCCCATTGTCGAACGTGAGGAGGCCTACCATTGAGGCATGCAGGTCCTAAGGTACTAACTGGTTTCTAAGTCTAGTTACTGGATAATGTGTTGAAGTCGACAGGAATAGACTCGTCGAAGGAGGGCTTTGATGTATCCCCCATCAATGACATGAAACACACATAGATGTAATTGGTGGATCAAATGAACATGGAATGACACGAGTATTGAAACAGGATATTTGTGATGGCTGAGATACTTCCCTTGAACACCGAGGCACATCAGTAGAAACATGACATGGACCAAAAATTGATAATGCAGTGGATGATATGACTTTCATCATGTGACCCAAAGGAGTAAAAGAAACTCAAAGGATTGGCTCAATGCAGAGGTTCAACGGATTAAAATGCGTGCAAAGACAAAGTGCCATGTTCAAGGGCGACCGTAAGAGTTACTAGTAGTGTTCTCAAAAACTGCTTGGCTTGCTTCCTTCAATTTTTGCCCCATCCAGATAGATGAGTACCTCTTTTTAATTTAACGAGCTCGAGGAGGGTAACACATGCTCGATATGACTCACCTTCGGTAAGTCCTTCTTCCTTTATTTAACGAATTGGAAGAAGTAAGGGTTCGGTCCCATATGGGCCCTTCAATGTATGATTGTTTAACGAGTCCAGAGAAGGTAAACTCGATGGTTTTTCAATTTTAGAGAGTCTGAAAACAACTTAAAGACGACTCCAATGTTGGTCCTTTTTCGTAAAATTAGTCTTACAAGGCCGAAAAAGAGATAAATTATCACTCGAAAGACGCCCTTTCAAACCTTTTAACGAGTGGGAAAGGAAGCAAGATCACTCGACAATATTTTCATGTTTAGAGAGTCTGAAAAGAGCTCAAAGAAAACTCCAAGGGGTTCCTTTTTCGTTTATCCTTGCAAGTCCGAAAAAGAGATAAAAGTTTACCTGGATACATTCTCATGTTTTTTCCGACCACGAGAAATAACAAAGACTAAGCTTGGTATGCCCCCAGCTTGAAAGCTAGTGGCTTAACTCCAGAATGATCATCAAAGACTAGAGACGTGCCCTCCAAGCTTCAATTCATTCACCGAATTTGAGGTTGTCACCAATTTCTCTATGAGATGGAGAAAAATGATAAGGGTGGATGAAATGAATGTTCAAGAAAGGTGACTGTTTCATTTTTTAATGAGATTGACATAGGAAAAAGAACTATGCTCAGGGCCTCTGTTTCATTTTTTAACGAGCTTGCCACAGAGAAGAGAAACTATGCTCGTAGACTCTCCTTGATCATGGATTCCAAGAGAGTAACGCTCTAGAAGGACACCATGCCAAGGGAAAAAACTCGGTCATGGTTGCCAAGAGATCTTCACTGGATGGAAGAAAATTACTCTGGAAGGAACACATGTCGAGGACTGCGACAGGGATAAGGAGATCAGGTTCCAAAAGCCCTACCAAAGAGATTACCATGTCAACTACCGGATCCAAATCATCGGAAGTCGAAGGCATGGGAGACGATGGAAAATCGACATCAGGAGGGGAAATAGACTGTATATCTGCCCGAATTTCTTCATGAGGAGAAAGAAAAGAGGATCGATGATGGTTATCATCCTGAGGTAGCTCGTCAATGCTCAACATTTCCATGATAGATTCATCTGAGGGAAAAATTGGGGAAATGTAATCGATTGCAGACGACAAGGAACTTAACCGTGATTGCATCGAGGAACTGTTGAGTGCCAATAGATGTTGGTCATCCGATGAGGGAGAAGCGGATTGGATAGAAACATATGATGTTTCGGATGGACTAAGTGGCACAGTGTCACCGAGTGCATCGAATTTCAACGGACTAGGTACAATCTAAGGGTCAGATGATTCCAAAGATTGATAAGCTGCGGTCGAAATCATATCGACAATGGCAATATGATTTGTAGTCGGTGGAAGTGGTGTAGGGAAGGTACCCATGAGGCTTGAATATTTCAATAAGACAACACCAACGCTTTCATACGTGATCTTGTGGTCTCCCAAGAAAGGAATATTGTTGGTAGTGGGAGCGCGAGAATCGGTCGTGCAGAAATCTAACTGATCAACAGTGACAATTTTTCCCTGATGAGGAAATTGTACACATCGAAAGACCTATGAGGCAACAACAATCATAGCATAAAACCAACTTCTTCCAAGTAACAAGTTGTAATCGAGGGGAGCATCGACCACCTTGATATCAACAATGACAATTTTGCCACCCAATTGGATGGGCAGGGACTGCAAAAGCCCATGGGGATGAAAACCTCGCCCATCGAAGGCGCGTAACATCATTGGGGATTTTTTGAGTGCGATTGATTTTAAACCTTTCCAACATGCTAAAGACATGACACAAGTTGAGGCTCCCTCATCCAGAATAGTTCAGTGGATTTGTTGATTGTGAACAACAACATCAACTTGAAAAGCAAACTGGTGGTAGAGTCGAGACGCATAAGTTTCCAGGTTAAACATAATATGGTTGGACGACTCAGGATCAACAAAACCAATAATAGCCAAGAGTGTTCTATGTTGACTGGGGCAGTGCTGTAGAACTTATAACACAGACATAACACACGGTGCTTGAGACAAATCTTCAACAATGTTGTAGTTCTGGGCGACACGTGAACTAGGATTAAAGGTAGCTTTGCGGATAATGCTCTTAGGAGGGTGTAAGATAGAGTCAAACGCAGGTTTCTTAATCTGAAGTGGTCCAGACGAAGGAGTAACCCATGGAAGACTAACGAAGGACGATGATGGATCTGGTAAAGTACCGATACCGTTAGTGTCTTTTCCTCTGTCAGGGTTACCTGGTGTGTCGTATGTCTTAGAGTGATTGTTCAAATTAATCCCATTAAACATATAAATATGTGCACTCATCGAGGCCTCATCATGAGGATGGCTAGAACTGCCCCCAGGAGAGGGGGTTTGAGAAACCATGGATTGATGCTGTGGAAAAGGTTGAGTAAGTACAATGGGTTGCGAATTTCCTTGGAAAATTTTGGCCACTTCACTGCGATGTGGACAGTCTCGAGTGTAGTGATCGTCAACACAAATGATACATGGGAATTTCAGTTTCTGTTGTGGTTGCTTTTCAGAAGCAGGTGTTTGAGATTGATTTTTTGGTTGTTCATTGTTATTAGTATTTTTTGATTTATTCTTTGTCTTCTTCTTACCTCCATATTTTTGTGAAGGGGAAGATTGAACTGCATTCACCTCAGAGATATGAGTTTGGGGGGAGGTAGATGAGAGTGTGGTCGATTGGGAAGTAGATTGAGTTTTGACGAAACCGATAACACCATCCGCATGAGATGATGATGACGACTTAAATGGATCGGTATTAGCTTGAGCAACATTCAAAAGAAAATCATACAAAGTACTAGATTGTGAATAAACCAAATCTAAGTACTAAGCCCGAGCAATGGCTTCTTCCTCGGTGACTACACCACCCATAGCGACATCGCGAGCGATCGGGGGTAAAAGTGATTTAGTAAACCATTCCACCAATAATATGTCAGGAATGATTACCTTGATCATCCTTCGTCGTCGTCTCCACTCATGAATATAGTCAGATATATGCATGGAGTCAGTTTGACAAAGGGAGGTCAAGAGTTCAGTACCCATCTCGTAGCGAATAGGTAGTTGAAAGTGCGTGAGGAAAGACATGGCAAGGGAATTGAAATTATGAAAAGAAGCATGCGGTAGTTCAATATACCACTTTGCTGCCGAGCCTGTAAGTGTTTGCTGGAAAAGACGCAAATGTACAGAATCATCCATGAGGGAGTTTGAAGAACACCAAAAATGGAAAGTCATCACATGGTTGTTTGGATCTTCACCAGATTTTCTGTCAAATTTCGGAATATCAGAAGGAAGTTTATCTAGAATGACTGGCCAAACCGGTGAATGAAAAATAGGATCATTAGTTAACCGAGACAAGTCTGGGACATCCAGAGTCTCAAGGAAAGGTAGCTGTCGGTGAATTTGTGAATGATATTGGTGCGGCATAGGAACACCAATAGGACCATAAACTGGGTTAGGTGGATAGTTGTAACCAATAGGTCCTCCTACATACGGTTGTTGCTGACCAAGATAAGCAGGATTCGATGATGGATGAGAAACATTTGCATAACCTGGTGGGTTCTGAGCATTATAGGCTGGGTGATTTTCTTGCCCATAAGGAGGATACACATTTTTCCCTTGAGGATGGTAAGGATTAGATCCTGGAGGTGGATACACATTAGACCCATGAGGAGGATAAGGCTGTTGTCCCAGAGAACTCCAGGTGGTGTTTGGGATGCCGCTCGGATAAGGTTGTCCGTAAGATGTTCCGGAAGGAACGAGATTTGAAACTCCTCCTAGTGGGTTATGATACGAGTGCCCCCGAATGTGGGGTTGAATAAAAGTGCCTCTTGAAGATACTCCCCAGGATTGTGAAGGGTTTCCAACAAACAAAGGTTTCCCCCCTGCCAGCGACGGATTAACGACTGGGGTATGATTGGCAAAGGGAGGTTTCCCTCCAGGAGCAGCATGAAAAGGGGGTTGTCCCGCCATAGAATGGTAGTCCTCCAGGAAGGAAAGGTTCATTATATGGTGGTTTCCCTCTAGCTGGTTGTATTTGGCTGGCAAGGGTCTGCATTCTCAGGTGAAAAGATGTCCCAGCAGGATCGTGTGGAACATGTGGAGCTGTAGAGTAAAATCTTGTAAAAACAGAGGTAGGGATCGAAGTGCCTTGGAGATGAGTAGAGGTGATGAGTCCAGCATTAGGATGGACTTGTGCTGACGTAATAATAAGATTAATAACTTGATCGATTGGTTGATTCATGGTTTGACCGGATGGTCCTATTTCACTAGGAGGGTCATGATGATGAAAGGGTTGTTGAAAGGATTCGAAATGCTCATAGAGATCGCGTCCCGATGAAGTCCTTCATATAGAATGAGCAGGTGTGGAATTTGTATCTACTGCAGTGCTAGGACGAACAAGAGTCCTATACTCATCACCAAAGGTTGGTTCTGTGGATCCCATATATGTTTCGGTAAAAATTCTCTCCAGTAATCGTGGGACCTCTTTGTGTATGACGTTCCCAAAGGAGTCTAAACGAAGAAAAAGTGGTTCGAGAGGGGTTACCAACATAGAGGTAGTGTGAGGAGTGGGATTTTCAACCTTAACCAAAGCGCCTTTTGAGTTATATAACGAAGGAGCAATAACACTTCCAACGTCAGATTGATTTTCTACCTCTCCACGGTAGTTTTTTTCTGGAGGGTTAGGAGGTAAGGGTTGATAGCCTTCCGGAGGCAGCCCTTACATCTTGCGTGATCGGAAAAAACCTTTATCGTCTATAGGCTCAATTTTGGAGAATAACAATACACACCGAAAATCTAGGGCCAACTAACAAAAATAAACAGTATATGCTAATAAAATCTAGGAATCAACCAAGCAAACAAAACTTCTCTTGATGATCGTACTAGTTGGTGATGAAATCCAACGTCGCGTGATCAAGTCAAAAAGGGGCCAGGATATGGTGGAATAGTTACAATGGTGACTTTCTTAACAAACTTTCACCTTGGTGCAAGCTTCCATGCATTAATTGTGGATTTACCCTACAAGGAGCCCGAGTGATTTTGACCAATGTTTGTTCCAGGTACAATGAGACTTCCCTTCACTGTTACCTTGTGTAAGTACCTAAGGATTATGGCAACTAAGGACACCAACTCATAGTCGGCCCCTGGGTAGGTACAGTCGACAGTCCAATCAGAACGTATGGGAGGGATAACAAGTCCGAAATCAACTCGAGAGGCTCCCACACATAATCATGGGTATACCTCCAAGTGACCCCCAATATATGAACCGACCACTACAAACAGTTGAACCATGGAGGGATAATCTCCGTAACTCACTTGAATGCGACCTCGTGTGTAACCCCTATGTGAGAGGGGGATCCCAGAAAGCCTATACGACAATTGGATTTGACTCTCCCTATCTTAGGATGCTAATGTTCATTTTGAAAAATTTGGAGAGTTGTACTCATAGCCTAATCCAAAGTGCTAATCCTAGTCTAATGTTGGTGGAAGATCCTAAAAACAAAAAATGTTCTAGATAATTTTTAATTAGCGTTGATTTTATGGCTGTTCTTTACTCAAAGGGTGTATGATAATGAAATTGATGGTAGGATGACTCAAATCCCAAAAAATGCACAATAATATGATAAGCAATCTTTTCTTTCGATGAATGGCTATTTAAGGGAAAGAGAGAAAGTTGTTTTCACTATCAAACACTAAGATGCAATTTCCTTATACAAGTGTTTCTCAATGAAATCCAATGCAATGCTAAAATTTCAGAAATGCCTTCTAATATCCAAACCAATCACTAAAATATGTCCTTTTGTTTCTATGTGAATGATAATCATATGCAAGACTTCTAAATGCCAATCAGACTTCAGGATTAAACAGTTAGAAGCAAACCTCACACAAAACAAAGACACGCTCTTGTCATGAAATAGACAAGAAGAACAAAGATAACCAAATTGTAAACAAGAACCAAAACCTCAAACAAAAGAGAAATGATGGAAAGTTGACCTCAAAGATCAAATGAAAAGTTCACAGACCTTTGGATTTCCTCACAAAAGTTTTCACTCAATCAGATAAAGGAGAAGAAAACCACAAGTTTACTCTAAGTCAGCAAAGACAAAGAGTGGCTTCAATGCAAGGAAAGAAGATGTCAAAATCCAAAACAAAAGAGGATGAAATCTTAGAAAGAAGGGTGTTTGAAATCCAATATCAAAATTGACTGAGAGTATAGGACCCTGAGCAAATGCCAAAACCTAGAAATAACTTCAAAAAATGTAAAATTTGGAGAATTTCTCACAAAAAATGGGGTAGTGCTCCCCCAAAAGGGGACACAGAGTGATCCAACACTTTGTGGAACATTTTTAGGGAGTGCCAACGCCATGGTGCTAAGGGTAGGGGAGCGCTCTGCTCCAAAAACTCAGAAAAATGTCCAAAAACTCAAAAAATGAAGGAATTTCACTCAATTAGAGTGATCCTGATGACATAATGAGGCAATCAAACCAATGTAAGAATCAACAAGACAATGTGAAGAAGATTGAATCAGTGGGAAAAGGTCCAAAACGATATCTGGGAATGGAAAAAAACCTCAGAGCTCCTCCCCATTGGAGTCGCCAATTTCTGTTGTAGGAAAATCTCCCTGCGGACAGGTAGATTTCCTCTTGAGAGCTAGACCCTTAACTCTAAGATAGAAAGTTCTTAACATGGACACTGAATTCCTTTTAGATCTAATCAAGCCGATGAATGAAAGAGAAGGAGGAAGGTATGTACCTTATGAGCATCGTTTGTCCCTGCAAGGTCCAAGCTGAGCTTCGATCTTGAGCTCCTTGGTAGGTCCTGCAAGACAAACAAAAGTACAAAAGACTTCCTACTCTACTGAGATTAGCTCAAACATAGATCCATCTATTGCAGACAAACTTATATGGAACAAGTACAAGTTTGAAAGAAACAGGCCAAGCATTGATTATATTAATGAGAACAAGTAAAAGTACTTACAATCCTTTGAATGAAGTTGTAGCAGCTTCTTCCAGTTCTCCTTGTCCATCCCCTTTGCTCAATCAATATCCATTGATAGATTTGATGGCATCTCACTCATGAGATCATAAGTTTGATGTAATTCTCCAACTTCCTTCTGCATGTAATGTACCCTTTCACCATGAGAAAGCCTCTTTATATAACCTTAGAGAGGTCCAACTACTTGAGATATCTTTGGGATAGGTTGAGGATTCCTCTCCTTCAGTTGAGGATCTTCCCTAAGATCATGCCTTGACCATCTCCTCGAATCCAACCACCTTCAAGAATTGAGGGATTCTTCCCTAATTTCCCTCAACAAACTTAGAAATTTTTGAAGATGGGGTAGCGCTCCCCCATAAGGGTGCACAGAGTGTTCAAACGCTCCCCCAGAGAGGCCTAGGGAGTGCTAGCATTCCCCGATAATGGGTAGGGGAGCGCTCCTCCACAAAACTCAATTTTTTTATGGTTTTTCCAATGGAAAAGGGCTTGTACTTCTTGCCAAGTGATTTTCCTTCTTCCAAACCATCCTTTGAGGTGTCTTAAGTGTCTTCATGATGTCGTTATGGGCACGACATAGGCAAGATGGCAGCATACTGTTTGTGACACTTGCAACACTTGTAGTCAGGATGCAATACTTGCGGACAAGATGCGACACTTACAACACTCGTAATGACGACACTTGTGACACTATCGAAGTGAGTAAATTTGAGGTGTAACACATAGGCTTCATACTTCATCCTTGAATTTATCGAGTCATGTATCCTCTATATGCTTCATGGATATTGAATATGGTGGGATTCACATAACTTCTGGCTCACTTCAATGTGAGGCATGCCACCCTTGCAACATGACTAATTGTTTGCAATGAAAGAGCCTTTGAATCCTTGGAATTATAGGCATGTGCCTCAATATCTTATGAGGAGGATCATGTGCCTCAATATCTTATGAGGAGAATCATGTGCCTTACTCTTTTTTTTTTTTGGGTACTTGTCATACCCACATTTTGGAGATATCTCTTTATTTGCATATTTGTTTCTATATAGAATGGCCAACATTTTCAACATTTTCTTTTCCTCTACACAATTATCGGGCAAGGAATTGTCTCTATGAAGTACCTTATCTTTGAGTAACTCGCAATTAGTGGGCAATAACGATGTACACTATCATTAAGAATGCATAAAATCAACCATTTTCTTCCTTCATTGTGTGATAAGATTCCTCAAAAAATTAGGATACTTAATGGTTAGTTACCTCAAAAGTGCCAAGAAAAACGCGTCTGACATACCATACATTGATTTCACATTGTACAATAACATTATTGTCCCTAGTTGGGTAGACCTTGACCCATGTCCAAAGAGAGGGGTGGTGGAACGAGATTTCAGGCTTTCAAAGAAGGTATCGATGATATCAACGTTGTCCCATAGTTCATTTTGCTGGAATGCATGTAACAACATTCCCTCCATGGATATGGTATGTCGTAAGAAATCATCCATACCAACCTCTGTGTCATTGCCTTCATCCCCAACATGTGAAGAACTAGTGTTACTGTAGAGGTTTTGAATTGGTACATTGCAAGAAAAAACTTTGTAGCAGAGGTTTTTAGTGTTACAAGATGTAGAAATTTTTTCAAAAAAACCAACGCTATTCCAAGCGAAGGTTTTAGCAGATGTTCCATATAACTATTTTTTTTTGGGTGGGCATAGGTTTTTTTGTTGGTGATTTATTGGTAGAAAATGCACCTGTGCAACCTTAATACAAAAGCACTGGCGTGTATAGATAAATTAAAAGGCATCGATGCATTTATATATAGTGCGCACCAGATTTGCCTTTTTGTTGTATGCAACACTGATGCTATTATAATTTTTACGCATTGGTTCTGCATTGTTTGTGTATGCCGCACCAATGCTTTATAAGTTAGTTAATGCACTGATGCTTTTACATGTTATGTACACCCTGATGCTTGTATAATTCATGCATCCTTGTGTGTGTATTACTCAGCACACCGAAGGGAAGTGAAATTTCAAATATTCGATATGATTTGTCAACACTATTAAAGCATCGATGCATATATCATATTAAATACATAAGTGCATATATTATATTAAATCATCGATGCATATATTATATTTAGAGAACCAATACATATTTTTTTCCACGGAAAAAAGCGTAATTCTATTCATATGAAGAGAACCAAATTACATTCCGTAGGTGCATTTAGCACGACCCAATCATGGGTAGAAAGATACCCAAGGGACAAAAAACCTATCTTGTATGCCATAAATAAAATATATAAACGAGAATTGGGAAGAAACCCATACTAGGCCTGAAAAAACCTTGGACTAGAGATCCCGTGACAAGAATAACCCCAAATATGCAATCCCAACATACCCAGGTGGCCGGAAGGACCGGGTCAGAGAGGTATGAAACCCTTAGATCAACAAAACCATAAAGAAACAATGTTAATGGAGACCTCGACCAACAAAATACCAAGAGTTGCACGCCCTCTCAAAAGGACCTCAAAGTGCCAAACTTCAACACTGCATGCCCAATACAGGACCTCAAAGCTCTGGCATAACCCCGCTAGGTGGAGGAAAAAAACACATCGATAGCCACCAATAGGAGCCAGATCTGAGCATACATCAAGCCCTGAACAACCAAATAAACCTGAGAGAGGAACCACGAACTAGGAGTAGAAATAAAAGCGGAAGAACCAACACCAGGACCCAACCCCAGATTCGCACACCCACGAAGGATGAACGGCCAACCTCTCCGTGAAAGACACAAATCCGAGAAAAGAACACCAAGCGACGCCCCCACGGACGCACCCACAAGAAAATTGCAACCCAAATCAGAGTATGTAAGCATCGAAACCGCAACACCACCCAAAGGAGGAACAAATCTGGGCACAAAGACACGATCTGAGCAAGAAAAAGGCCAAGGGAGAAGAAGAAACATCACCAGGAGAAGCTGCTGCAAGAAAAAATGAACCACCGCCACCTACCAGAGAGAGCCCGATCCACGCATGAAGAACAAATATGGGAGGAAAGGATCCACTCCGCAGGAATAAACCAAGAAATAAAGACTCTGAAATGGGGAGAAACGTCAGGGAGAAGATGACTTCAGTGCGAAAGGAGGACGTAGGAAAAACCATGCCCGGTCAGTAGGAGAGTAAGGGGTTTGCGGCTAGGTAAACCCTAGCCACAGACCCATACCATCAAATAGTATCCATATTTCAGAGCATTAATGTGTATTATAAACATGCACACAGTAAAATGTTGACGCGATAAATATAATCACATGTTATATCGTTTAAGGAACGATGTTTTTTCTCAATATTTCTAATGTTTAAATATAATTAATAGGCACCGACGCGTATAAACCATTGACACCCATTGATTTCTATATTATGGCATGCACTGTTTAGTGAGTTCATAAGAATACATTGCACCGATATGTATATATTTTAATTAATTGTATTTTTAACAATCTTTTTTATATAAGTAAAATGTTATATTAATATGGACAGAAATTACATACATGAGAGATTCATCCCCACAAAGACCATGATAGTCTCTAGGGATCTATAGCTCATAAAACAAAAAAATAATGCGTGCCCCTGAGGGGAAACCAAGCCTTAACTAGTATGAACATAACATGTTTAACTAGTTTATGATTGACTATACTAAAAACCAATTATAAAAGCCTATATATCATAACAACAAAAAGAAAGAACATAGACCACTATGTCATTTATCATGATAGACCTGAGGGCTGGTGATGTCCAAGGGCTCTTTTCTAGAAAAATATTTCGAAGACTCGGCCCTAGAATAACTTCTGGCGGGGGGGGATGAAGTTACACCCTTGACGATTGACAATCCAGGTGACTACCTGAGACACATAAGCATTCTCGACTTACACATATTCTTTCCTACTCTTCAACTGACGAAAATATTGCTCCTTGGGGAGCATTCCCATGGCCACCATTGTTTTGGTGTGCCATTACATCTCAAGAGTTCTGTAAAATTTTGAATTTTGGGTCAGGGTGCAACCCAATTTGGAATGAAGCTTCCAACATGAGCCTCAACCTCCTTATCATCACGAAATTCTCTATTTTGACAAACTTCTTCTTCAAGTTCATTCATTCTGACTTTATCAACCTCTGGGACATAGTCTTCATAAAACTCGGTTGCATCAATGGCAACCTTCACTGGACGGGAAGGTTGAGAAGAGTGAGGGTGGGAAGGGATTCAACCTCTTGGGGCCATATCTAAGCATGCACTAGGGGGATATAGATTGTCAATAGAAATGATAGAAACAAACTGACAACTGGGAGAGAAGCTTGCATACCCAATAAAGAACATGCCAGAGTCATCGCCCTCACTAAGTCAAATTCTCACATTTATAATTGAAATGGAACCCCAATTAGCCTCCATTAAATGGGAATTTATTGTCGATCGTTAGAGATTCTCCATCATAATGCTGCAAGGGATACTCCATGGAAAGAGGATGTTATCCACCCTCATTGTTATTATCATATATGAACTTGCAGACCACGAAATCTTCATAACGTTCATGTGAAATCAAGGCAAGAATGTTGTCGTCCTCAAACTTCATCTACTCATGATAAAATTCCAAACCACCTGTATGTGAGGCGACCTTGACATGACCGAGGATGTCATCCTAAGCGTCGTCGGGAGGGACAAGTGTGGGGAAAGGCTGGTGATCCACAACCATTTGTTTGCAAGGGCAGGGTACCTCCTCGAGCGTACCCCCCATGTCGTAATTGAATCTGACAAACAACCCATCCGGGGTATTTTTAACAAATTTTCAATTAATCATCTCAAAATCAATTGTTTTTTTATAATAACATTATTTTTTATATTTTTGTTATTGCATTTTGATATAATGATCACATTAATGCATTATCCAACAGATTACACCTCTATTATTTGTAACAATGTAAACCATCTACAGATTAATTAATCAACAATGCAACATTTTACAACATTCGACAATGTAATAAAATAAGAAACCCATTTTATTATATATGAATAAGAGACCCATGGTCATACCAAAAGGGACAACGTAAAGGTCCACAATAATCATGATACAACCAATATGTAATTGTTACACTTATTGGTAACATGTCCTCATGAAATTGGGACAATATTTTGAGTACATTAAACAAAATCGCTGATCTTCACAGACAAATATTCTGAAACATATAACTTGTAGTAACAATCAATTATATTGATTCTCATTTATCACTTGAACTGTTGTCATCACTCGAGCTGTGTGCATGCCTCATTTCTTCATCACTTGTAAGTGATATTGTATTTTGGTTATTTAACCTAATGTTTTTTTGATCACATTGTTTTTTATGTTCATCCTCTTCATGTTCCATCTACAAACATAGAAATAAAGTGTAATATATATATGATTGCATAAAAAAAAAATGTACCATAGTACCATAGAGAGAGAGAGAGAGAGAGAGAGAGAGAGAGAGAGAGAGAGAGAGAGAGATGATTGCATAAATAAAAAATGTACCATAGTAGCGAGTGTTTCATAAATGCTACACATTTTTTCGAAGCCATGTTGTATGTCATCTGTCAAAATATCTTATGTTGGCTACACTCCATACTTTGTTTCCTACATGTTTAATATTCCATGACAAAGCACATTCAATATAATTGATATAAAGGTTTCTTGTTTTCCATTAATTATAAAATGAGGAAAGTTAAACAACATAGCTACTTACAAATTCTTCAATTAAACCTTGATACTTGAACATATACTCACAAGCCATACTTAACACAATGTTGATCAATTCTTCGATTGGTTATTCTTTGTATGTTAACACCTATTAGAAGACATCCATGGACAAGTGTAAATTAATTATTTAAATATGAAGATCACAACAAATATGAAATCTTAAGTAAGGCCGAAAATGTAAGTACTCACAGACTTTGTGATCAACCCTTTTCTTTCGCGTCATCCTGTCTTATGTGCTGAATGGGTTCCATTTTCTTTTCTTTTCTACAACAAAACAATTGAAAATTAGTATTTCATGCGATAATAAAATTAGATGTACATAAAAGAATAAATTAGTGATTACATACCTCTAATGTGCATTGCCATTGGGATGGATCCTCTTTTGATGCAATTATGTTCATTTCTTTTACCATCTCCTTGTACATTTTTTTGGACATACCTACAATCGTGTATTGGTTTTCCCCTCATTTATCCATTGGAATGTTCATAATATCCTTGGAAAAAGAAAATCTAGGAATCATTAGATATACAAATTATGTTTTTTACAACAGAAGATATCGATGTGTATAGTAAATAAATACGCATTGGTCCATATAGTAAATACATATGCACTGGTGTGTTAAACATATGTATACACACCGATATATGATAACAATGCACTTGCAAAATTGAAATAATTCTACACACTATTGTATTCATGCGGTGCTTTATAAATTAATAAACACATTGGTGAATAAATACTGTTAATTACGCACCGTCGACTGCTAACCCATGAACAAATTTAAATCACAACGATTTCCATATAAAAATCAACATTACTTCCATTTTAAATTAAGCGATGTTTTTTATCTGATAATACAGATCAATGCTCTCTGTTTGTAAAATGTGCACCACTACCAACGAAGGCGTTTTCAAACAATATTATTTTTATTTCAAATTTAACGATGCGTTTAACATGAATATGGGCATTGATGCTCTATACTGGTATGGTACACACCACGAATTGTGAAAGTGTTTTTGAAAAAAACCTGAAAGCGACAGGCCAGTTTGGGATCTAATGCTATCAATGGTCCCATTGCAACATATACCAAACGCCTCATACATAAGTAAACAAACTCTTTACAAATCTATTACCTAAAAAAAATCATTGTGAAATATAGAGAGGGAAAGAAAGAGAAACAACAAAGAAGTTAGGGCTTCCAATATCGAAGGTAACTATGAAACCCTTTTATTTTTTTTCAGGAATGAACTGAAAATTACTTGAATCAAATGGGGGAAAGATTAATATGATCAATAGAATGAAGTCATATACCTGAAATTTCTCCTCTATAGATTCGTATGTGACCTACGACGATCCCTTTCAAATTTGGCTCTTCAAAAACATCCACCCACTCCGAAGACTATGTTGGTAAATCTCTCTTGCATAAATCTCCCCTCTAAAATTTAGCAAAATAATGAAAGAATGAATAAATTTTTCATTTATAAACGCATACATTTAGAAATATTGGAATTCCCACTCATTTTTTCATTATATATTTCAATGTATTCTTGATAAACATAAGCGTTGTTTGTTGGGTATGTGTTATATTATTTGCATGTGTGTGTGTGGGCGCGTCAGATTCAACAACTGCGTATGATGTTCCCTATTCGACAACTGCGTCTGGCGTTTTTTCTATTTTAACGGATTTTTCTATTTTTAGCGGTTTTCTAAATTAACCTCGGATTAAGGGATTAGGGTTTTGGTATCTACGGAATACCTAAAAACATTGTATATATATTGTATGGTGAATGGTGAAATTAATACAATGAAGCATTGAAAGGTTTTCTCCTGGTTAAGGGTTTCCGGTTTAAATATCTGCGTACTATGTGTATGAGCCATTGATTAATTTATGTTTTTCTTAAGAATCTATATGCATTGCTTTACTTCACAGGTTTAAAACTTGCATGTGGTATCATAGCTCGTTTTTGGCTTCAGGGGGACGCCTTTGTTGCTGAGAGTTTGACTCAATCTTGATAGATCAAGTTTATCTTGGGTCTGTCATAAACCTGGGTTTAGTGGGAGCTTTTGCAGTGGAGATTCGAGTGTAGAAAGAGGAATGGCTAGCTCTTCTAGAATCGATATAGAGAAGTTCAACGGTAAAAACTTTCAGCTATGGAAGCTCAAGATGGGGGACCTTCTTGTAGACAAAGAATAATGGATTGATGTGGATCCTGGTACACAACCTATTGGTACGCAACCTACTGGCACACAGTCGACTGGTACACAACCTACTAGTACACAAACTTCTAGTACACCACCTAATGGTATGTCAAAGGAATATTGGGAGAAGTTGGACATAAGAGAAAGGAGTATTATTCGACTCTACCTGACAGATTCCGTGTTGTTGAATGTCTTAGGAGAATCTACAACCAAGGAACTATGGGATAAGTTAGGGAATTTGTATCAATCAAAGTCCCTGGTAAACAAGTTGTTTCTTCGAAAGAAGCTGTATCATCTTAGGATGGAAGATGGAGATTCTATGACAGAACATCTAAATGCCTTTAATACTCTGCTAAGTCAACTTGTCTCTATTAATATTACGATTGCAGAAGAAGATAAGTGTATTAATTTGTTATGTTCTTTTCCAGACTCTTGGGATAATCTGGTTGTAGCAATTGGTAGTACCACTCAATCTACATTGAAGTATGAGGATGTAATTTCATCCTTGTTATCTGAAGAGATGAGGCATAAAAACATGGATGGTCATAGCACAAATTCTTTATCTGTAAGAGGTCATACCCAAGACAGGAATCCTGGTAAGTCTTCAGGGGGGAGATCTAAATCTACAGGTAGATCTAAGTCTCTAATAAAATCTTTGAGGAAATGCTGAAAGTGTGGTAAAACAGGGCATTATAAGAAAGATTGCAAGTCTAAGAAGGTTGGTAAATCAAAGGGATCCGATAGTACCTCTTCCATAGAGGAAAAAACCTCCACTGAAGAAGGAGGTGATGTTTACCTGTTATCTACAGGTACACATGCAGATCGTGATGTATAGTTGATCAACTCAAGTGCGTCATACCATACGAATCCTCACAGGGAGTGGTTCTCTGAATATGGAAAATACAATGGTGGTGATGTATTCCTAGGAGATGGCTCGAGAGCCAAAATCATGGGACATGGAAGGGTTAAGTTGCTGCTAAAATATGGAAGGATTAGAACTCTCCCTGGGGTTCTTCACATTCCAAAACTAGTCATGAGCCTAATATCTGTAAGCAAGCTAGATGATGCAAGAGTGGATACTCTATTTGGAAAGGGCACTTGCAATATGGTACGAGGATAAATGGTGTTGATGAGGGGAGTTCGGTGTGGAACTCTGTACAAGTTGTTGGGAAGCACTTATACTAATGGGTGTAACAATTATGTTGTCCCTAAGAAGAAAAATAAAGAAGACAAGACCAATACTGTCCCTGGAAAGAAGACCATGTTGTGGCATCAAAGACTGGGGCATATTGGAGAAAAGGGCCTTCGAACACTACACGGTAAAGGTATGGTTGAAGGTATGTCTAATTGCACTCTGGATTTTGATTTCTGCGAACATTGCATATATGGAAAACATAATCGAGTAATATTTCCATTGGTGCTACAAGAGCAAAGGGGATCTTAGAGTTGATACACAATGATGTGTTTGGACTTGTGCATGCTCCATCACTAGGTAAATCTGTGTATTATGTTTCATTCATAGATGATTTATCAAGGAACACATGGATTTATTTTCTTAGAAATAAATCTGAGGTATTTGATAAATTTAAAGAGTCTAAGGCTTTGGTAGAAAATCAGATAGAGAAAAAAATAAAGGTATTGATGACAAATAATGGTATAGAGAGGCAAAAGAATACTCCATACACACCTAAGAAAAATGGAGTTGCAGAAAGGATGAACATGACACTAATGGAAAAATCAAGGAGCATGCTCAGCGGTGCCGAGTTAGAACATGAATTCTAGGTAGAGGCAATGGGTACAACATGTTACCTAGTCAATCGATCACCCTCATCAACGCTCGATGATAAAACTCCACACGAGGTATGGAATGGAAAGAAACCCTCTCTTGAACATCTTAGAGTGTTTGGTTGTGATGCTTATGTACATGTTCCAAAGGAAAATAGGAGTAAGCTAGATAAAAAAGATGAAAAGTGTATCTTTATTGGTTATAAAGATGGTGTGAAAGGTTATAAACTTTGGAACCTAGAAACTAAGAAGACTGTTTACAGTCAATATGTTGTTTTCAGAGAGGTAAAAGATGTTTCCAAATAGGAACTCCTACCAAGGCCAGAAGAACGTGAGAAAATAGAGTTTGAGTTGGATGATGCAAAATATGAATCATCTGAAGAAGATGAAGCAGAAGAAGAAGAACCTCATACCCAAGTATTAAGGAGATCAGTGAGAGACAGAAGGCAACCAGAAAGCTATAGTCCACCTAATTTCTGTTCCAATTTTTCTTTATCTATTACTGATGATGATCCCAGAACTGTCAGGGAAGCAATGAATTCAAAGGATAGTAAACTCTGGAAGAAGGCCATGGTTGAAGAAATGGATGCCTTGGATAAGAATGAGGCATGGGATATAGTTGAGTTGTCAGCTGGAAGAAAATTTGTTGGTAGCAAATGGTTACTTAATAAGAAATTTAATGCAAAAGGAAAAGTGGAGAAATACAAAGCTTGGTTAGTAGCAAAAGGTTATTCCCAGGTAGATGGAATTGACTTTGGTGAGATTTTTTCTCCTCTTGCTAAGTTAACTTCTATTATATTTATTTTATCTATTTCTGCTGCTTTTGATCTTGAAGTGGAACAAATGGATGTGAAGACAACATTCCTACATGGGGATCTAGAAGAATAAATCTACATGAAGAAGACATAAGTCTTTGTAGTGAAGGGAAAGAAAGAGTTGGTTTGTAAGCTAAAGAAGTCACTATATGGTCTGAAGCAATCACCTAGGATGTGGTACCAAAAGTTTGACACATACATCCTTGGATTGGGATTTGTGAGAAGCAGGGCTGATCACTATGTATAATCCAAGTAGGTTGGTAATCACTTCATTTATGTAGTGTTGTATGTTGATGACATGTTGTTGGTAGGAAATAACATGGATGTTGTCAAGGAGGTGAAATCACAACCATCCTCCAAATTTGACATGAAGGATCGCGGTGCCTCTAACTTCATTATGGGAATGGAGATTAAAAGAGATCATGCAAACATGAAACTCTGGTTGAATCAGAGAAAATATGTTGAGACGATATTGCAAAGGTTTAATATGCATGGAATTAAATCGGTCAAGGTTCCTATTCATATAGGTGTAAATTTATCTATAGATCAGTGTCCCAAGACATAGGAAGAAGAGACATGTCCCATGTGCTAGTGCAGTATGCAATTTGATGTATGCAATGGTCTATACTAGACCAGACATTGCACATGCAGTGGGAGTTTTGAGCAGGTATATGTCAAAACCAGGGAAGGAGCGTTGGACAACAATAAAGAGGGTCTTCAGGTATTTGCGTGGCACTACCAATTATGGATTGTGCTACCAAGGAAGACCAAGATTGTATAGAGTGGTGGACATACATGGCTTTGTTGATGCAGAATGGGTTGGAGATATGGATCGTAGAAGATCTACAAGTGGGTATGTGTTTAACCTATTTGGAGGAGCAATCAGTTGGATGAGCAAAAGACAGGTTGTAGTGGCACTCTCAACTACAGAAGCTGAATACATGGCAGCCACTCATGCAAGAAAGGAAGTTTTATGGTTACAAAGATTGTGTCCAGGTATTGTGTTGGTACAACAAGCAGTGAGTTTAGATTGTGACAGTTAGAGTGCAATCTTCCTAGCAAAGAACCCAGTTTATCATTCGAAGATAAAGCATATTGATGTTCAGTATCACTTTGTGAGAGACATGGTTGAAGAAAAGAAGGTGTTGCTGGAAAAGGTTGACACTTTGAAGAATGTTGCAGATTCATTGACAAAGTCTGTGAGCACAAAAAAGTTCTCCTGGTGTAGAGTAACAATGAGCATTGCTGCCCTGGATTGTTGACTATATAATCCCGTGGACCCCTGAATGCAAAGAAAACAACAAGTGGGAGAATGTTGGGTATGTGTTATATTCTTTACATGTGTGTGTGTGTGGGTGCATCAGATTCGACAACTGCGTCTGACGATCCCTATTCGACAACTGCGTCTGGCATTTTTGGTATTTTAGTGGATTTTGCTATTTTTAACAGTTTTCTAAATTAATCTCGGATTAATGGATTAGGGTTTTGGTATCTATGGAATACCTAAAAACATTGTATATATATTGTATGGTGAATGGTGAAATTAATACAATGAAGCATTGAAAGGTTTTCTCCCGGTTAAGGGTTTCCGGTATAAATCTATGTGTACTATGTGTACGAGCCATTGATTAATCTCTGTTTTTCTTAAGAATCTATATGCATTGCTTTACTTCACATGTTTAAAACTTGCACTGTTTTTTTCATAACTTGTTTTTTCTGGTGTGCTATACATTAATAAATGTACCGGTGCACTATACATTAACAAATTCACAAGTGTGGTTTACATGAAAAATTGCACTGACAAATAAAATTTAAATGTAAACAACCACATATAAATGAACACACTATTTTTTTGTAACTTTGTTGGTTGGTGCACTAGCGCCAATGTGTTTCATAAGTAATAACACACCGACAAACAATTCAATTAAAAAAATGCAAATGCAAACCTCCACATTTAGAATTTGTGGAGGTTTTACTTTGCGAAGGCTGTAACAGAGGCTACTATTAAGCTTTTATCATAACTCGCCACATCGATGCGATTGTTGTATGGATACTCATCGGGGTGTCATAATATAATTAGATGCACCGTTTAATTTTAGAATTCATTCAGAATTCTGTTTGAAGTTATATTGTTCTATGCTTCCTAAGATGATGTTTTTAGCTCAAATGTAAAAAAAAAGAATTATAATATCAAATGGCCAATTCTTCAGATTCCATATCGTTGCAAGTCCTTCAAGTTCTCTCTCGTCGATTGCAGTAAGTCTATATTTGATTTATAATTCATTTATCTCATTGAATTTGCATTATGTATGTAGGTGTAGTTGACTAATTGTTCATTGAATTTTGCAGGATCAATATTCATGATTGAGTTCAGATGTGCAAGATATTCCAGTACTCCCAAAATTCTGCAAGCTCTTGTCAAGAGAAAGGTACCGCAAGCAAATGTTTGATGAAAATGGACAGTTGTTTTACCCTACCAATCTTAACATTCCATCTTCTAGCAACCATCCTGGGTCAACGATATTACAATGTGAATTTGATCTCTTTTATGTAGACACCCCTTGTGGCATAAAAAAAATGATTGAGTAATTGTATTTTTTGATTTT
>ML781177.1:1432821-1469560 GCA_009831015.1 Picea engelmannii | reverse complement strand
TTGTTAAAAAAGATTATTTCTCTATTACTGATTCACCCCCTCTCTCATTAATCCAACATAGGGATCAGGTGCAACAACTCTGTAATAACCTCTTTGAGTATCACATTCAATTTATAATATTTCACATTTGAATTGTAACATGTATTATGTTTTTATTAATGCATGGATTATTAGACATATGACACCGTCCTTTGCTCGCATTTTTATAGGTGTATTTGTTCCCATCTATCTAGGCACATGGACTTCAGTTTCACACTGTTTATGTAGATGATGGACACATCACACAAGATTTTCGAGTGGATGACACCGTCCTTTGTTCGCATTTTTATAGGTGCATTTGTTCCCATCTATCTGGGCACATGGACATCAGTTTCACACTGTGTATGCTGATGATGGACACATCACACAAGATTGTCGAGTGGAGGTTGAGTTTGACCAATCTAGTCGTGCTAGCCACCACGATCGAAACCTAATAGATGGGAAGTTAGGTTACATTAGAAAGATACAAGAGATCATGCAAGTGGATTTCTCATCTTTTGAATGTGTTATTTTTTTTTGCAACTGGTGTGATACCTTTGAATGGATTAATATAAAGGAAGATCATGATAGTGGGATAATATGTATTGACGCTAAAAAATTGTGGGTTGAAACTAAAGAGCCTTATGTTTTCCCAAAACATTGCAACCAAGTGTTTTTTTACCCATATGTGTTGGATGAAGATTGGTGGTTCGTACTGAGACATGGTCCGAGATCTAAACATATTTTTGAGAACAATAATGTTATAATGCCAACGAGGAATATAATCAAGCTAATGGCAACAAAGAATGATATGTAAATGCTTTGTTTTGAGATTTATATTATGGATGTGTCATTTTATTATGGGTATCTATAATGACCAATTATGTTTTCTTCTTCTTCATTTTATAATGTTGGATATGAAAAATTAACAACCATTTACAAGTACCATATTGAAAATACATTAAATAGTGCAAGAATTAATTGAGATATCACAAAGTTGGTGAAATATTAAAAATCAGAGGGCCTATTCTGATCCCCTCATATACACAATCTCTTCAATTTAGTAGTCAAGCAGGGCTTCCCTAAACCTTGGACTCAAAACCTCATTGAACCTATTTTTAAAAGTGGGGATAAAAACAATCCCTCTAATTATAGGACCATTATGATTAGCCCCATTTTATCCAAGCTATGTGGAAATATTTTGGAAAAGAAGATATGCATATGGATATAAAGCCACAAAAAAAGAGCTAAAGGTTAGGTCGGTTTTAAAGGTTATCATTCAATTGTGAACCACCTTATCACACTTAGGATCATTGTAGAGAAGTGTCACAACAATAAAAACAATCTCCTTTGTCGTTTCATTGAATTTAGGAAATATTTTGACACTATGACTAGGACCAACCTTTGGAATATATTAGAAGAGATAAAAGTTCCCTCCGGGTCTAGAGCTATTGTGATAAAGTTGTACAAGAACATAATTGCAAAGTTAAGGAGCACTTAGGGTTGGTCAGAAGAAATTAACTACAACATAGGAGTCAATCAAGGTTATCCCCTATCCCTTACCCTTTTTGGCATTTACATTGACAAGTTAGAAGATTGTTTGGAAGTCGCAGGTTGTGTTGGACCAACTCTTGCTAGTATACTAATCATCCTTCTTCTCTAAGTTGATGATATTATTCTTATGGAAAGGAATCCATATGACCTTAGTAAGCAACTTAGAATTCTCAAGGAATTTTTCTCTAGTACATGTATGACTGTGAACACTGACAAAATGAAGGTTATGATCATCAAATCCAACAAGATCACCTACAATAATTTTGTATATGACAACAATATCTTGGAGGAATTGCCTTCGTACAATTATCCTTGAATTGATATTCATCACAAGCTCAATTAGAACTATAACATTGAGAAAATGATAAATGGAGGGTGTAAAGCTTATTATGGGCTTGAAAATAATTGTAAATTAGTAGACCTTTGACTATGTGATAAGAAAAAGCTCCTCTTTGAGACTCTTGCCACTCTTATTATATTATATGGATGTGAAGTTTAGGGATGCAGTATCTCTCGATAATCCTGGAGAAAGATGGAGTAGATCCAAAATAATTTAATAGCTTATAATCTCAAAATTAACGACAATACACCCTATCCTATCCTCCTCATCAAAGGGAGCCTTTACCCCATTGAGAGCACATCTATGATTAGGTACCCAATGTACAAGAAAAAGATAAACAACATGGATAACAAGAGGCTCCCCAAAATTGCTTTAGACTCTAGCCAAAATCACCAATGGCTCAAGAGGGGATGGCATAATGATGCCAAGTCTTGGCTAAATCATTGGGGAATAAAATAAGAAGTTATTATGCATAATACCGATGATATTAAAAATATTGTACAAGATAAATTTAAGGAGAATCTATGGTGTGATAAAGAATTAGAGGATAAAAGAAAGTTAAGATATTATAAGGAGGTGGTTAACCCCGACCTTGAAGATCAAAAGTATCTCTCTGTTTTGACTAGTGTAAAGAAGATAATCAATATTGCTAAAATAAGAACTAATTTTCATGAGTTGCATAATGAAACTGGGCATTGGGAAATCCCCAAAACACCATGGAAAGAAATATTTTGTCACCTTTGTGACACCAAGAGGGTTGAAGATGAAAAACACTTTCTCCTAGAATGCCCTGCGTATACGCAAATTAGATCCCAATTTCAAAATATTTGTCACAATACCGACCTTCCTAACCTTCTAAGTCACCAAAACTTTAGTGATCTTGGAACACTTAATGCTTTTCAAGCATCGAGATGAAATTTCAAATAAATACAAGTAATCTCTTACTTTTCTTAAGGTCTGATAGACCAATTTTGGTCTCAGTGGACATTAACCATCGTCGCCATCATAATAAAATAGTAATGATTTATTTTAAAGTATATTTTATTTAAAAAAATAATTAGGAGATTAGCATGCAAAGTTAGAGCGAGATAGGGGGAGAGAGGTAAAGAGAAAGCTTGGATATAAATTGTTACCATGGAAGCCAAAGATTGAAATTCTTTATTATTAATGAATTTGTTTTCATATTTAATAATTTAAATTTAATTAATTATATTTTTTAAATAATAAAAGTTATTAAATATAACTAGTATAAATTTAGTGAACAACTACTATAACTTTATCATTAAAATAGATGAAAACATAAAGTTTGATATGAGTAATTATTCAAATTGATTTTTTCATGCATTAACCAAATCCAATATTTGCTTACATTTTAATACAAAATCAATGAAATACATTACTTAGCATACCTTTTTAATAGAAGATTCATAAAATTATTAATAGAGTAAAAATTGTAAAACCATTTCATGGAAATTGTATACATCAAAATTTATCATTATTCTTTATATTTAATATTTTAAATTTAATTAAATAAATTTAATATGTTCTAAAAGTTAGATATTATGAATTAATAAAATCTTTGTAAAAATTAAAATATAATAATCGTGATTTTAGTAAATAATTATATTATAACTTTGTCTTATAATCTTTGAATAATAAAAATAAAAAATATAACATTATTATTACATCATCATCATTATTACTGAATAATTATATTATAATAGTATTATTACAATATATGAAAAATACATAATTATCCAAATCACAAACATTTCACTCATCATATTTAAGTATTTTAGTTTGTAAATATGTTTAATCAACATATTGTATCTTGCTTGAAAATAAACAATTCACCTTGAAGAAGAGTTAAACAATAAATGACATTAATGGTTATAATTTTTGCAATCACAATCCAAATTAAACAATTTCATAAAACTAAAGTTAAACATTATATGGCAATTGTAAATTTAAATGAGTGATACATCTCAAATCTAATTTAAAAATAGAGAAATCATTAATAATGTTAATCATTAGCATACTCATAATACATTCTATAAATCAAACAACAACAACCACAACATTATATGAAAAACATAATATACATGAGAGATATACATGTCAAACATACATCTCAACAAATTTGCAATAAACATGTCATATATACATCTCAAGTCAAATATACAAAAATCAATATACATGTCAATCAGTACCACTACTAGCTAGGTCCACCACTAGATCCAGATGCACCAGTGTCTTTGCTACCAAAGGTAGAGCGTATATCAATAATAATGTTAGAAAGAAATGTCAACAAAAGTACACTATCAAATGTATTTCTATCAAGATCAACCTGTGCAATAGTACTCGATGTGAACATAGTGTCCAAAGAATCAAAAGCTTGCGACACATGTGGAGGAGGAGGAGGATAGGTGGATGTTGACACATGTGGAGGAGGAGGAAAATGATCAGTGGATGGTGACACAAGTGGAGGAGGAGAAGGAGGATTAGTGGATGGTGATGCATGTGGAGGAGAAGCAGGAGGATAGGTGGATGGTGTAGACACATGTGGACGGGGAGGAGGAGGAGGAGGAGGATCAAACGTGGATGGAGCAGACACTTGTGGAGGGGGAGGAGGAGTAGGATGATTGGACATGGATGGTGTAGACACAAGCAGAGGGGAAGCATTGGGATTGGTGGATGGTGCAGATTCATGTGGAGGAGAAGCATGGGGAGGAGGACCATGTGGTGGAGTAGAGGATGTGGATGGGTATGATGATTCAAAAGATGTTGTAGAATCATAAGCGAGATCCCTCAACCTCTTGATAAGGTTGATGACAAATAAAATATGATGCATCAACAACGTCATGTCGCGGGGCATATTTTTCCATATTGTAGAGAGATTTGGTACCCATAATATGTCTCTAACTGGTGCGGGTATCACTCCGTGACTAATCATGACACCACATAAGAAATCCACCACCTCTATCCAGACTCTTTGATCCTATTTGCGTGGAATGCAAGGTCTATGTACTTGAGGCTGGTCCTCTTCCTCCTCCATCTCCTCATCTTGTTGGGGAGGCTCATTCCCAACATATGTGCCAATATCTATAAAATAATATATAATAATAATAAGATAACTGAAACAAAATGTTACAATAAATTACATGTGCATTAAATAAGAGATAAAAATATGCAACTAGATTTATCAAAACATAATGATGATATTACCTCTCTAATCTGGTGGCTCAACTGCTGTAAATAGGATGTTTGGACATCCTCTCCAATCCATTCCTGCATACGGATAATGTACAATATTGATGACAAGATTGTCTAGCTAAAAAATCACATACATCCTGTTGGCACAGGGGCAGACCCAGGGTTCACTCCAAGAGCGCACCAACAAGCCCTAGCTACTGGCCCTTTCAGCAACACCTGGAAAGAAGATGTAGTCTCACCCAAAGAAACTAAGAGGGGGGGTTGCAGGACAGAGTTGTCTACAACCGGGGGAATATCAAGTGGAACTAATACAACAGTAATGCAACATTCATATATCTCTTATCAGCTAGATCTACTCTGTGCAACTATACATCTGATCTAACACAATAATACAAATAACAATATAACAATGATAGAGATCCTGACATCAATCACACATATGACACAAAATATACGTGGTTCACCCTCTCTCTAGGGCTACGTCCACAGAACTGTGCTTATGATATATTAAGATAAAGCTTACAGTTCTAATATGGGCTCTTAGTCAACAGATCTTCTCTCTTCTTCTCTCTGTCTCCTACCTTCCTACGCACCCAGCTACAGGACTTGATCTTTGCACCCAGTTGAAGATATTATAATACCAGAAGGATCTCACTCTCAACACTCCTCTCTCTCTCAGCACAATAATCTCTCAACCAACAACAATCAATATCAATACCCAACACTAGTACCGTCCCGACCTAGGTCCTCTCGACCTCTATTTATACATTATAGTCCCTTACCGACAGCCTTAGGCCGAAACCTAGGTGTCAAAACCCTAATTACCCAAAACCCTAGGTGTATAAAACCCTAGGTCAACTTGACCCGCCTTTTCAGGGCTTCACCAACCTATCTTTCCTTCCTCGTTGCGCGATACTCCAAAGCATCCAATGGTGGCTTTCTCTGCTTGCTGAGTTGTCTATGATTCTTTTCTCTTGCTGATCTGTCATCCTTGATCTCCTCATTCAACGACTTGATTTTTCGTACTTCGCTCCATCTTTTCTACTCTTTTTCTTACTTCGACCTAGTGACAGTCACTGTGTTTACAACACAGTTCGTGTTTGACCTTTTCTTCCTTGATCTTCGCTTCCTTTCATAAGCAAGGTCCAATAGGCCCCCAACACTCACCTGTGACTCGTCCCAAGGCACTTCAGATCTAATCCTTCCGTTTCACTTCGAATTTGGACTGTGCAGTGTAGCCTTTGCTTTCTGCTTTATGCCTCCTTCCCATCCTTGTGCAGAATTTCGTTTCTGTGTCTAGTACCCAATTTCAACTGCTCCTGGTACCTAGACCCTTTTCTCCTTTCTTTTACTGAGAGCTTCGAGGCAACTGGTTGTCATAGTACAACTTCAGCCGATTCCCATTTACTAATCCCTCTTTCCATTCTCCCTTCAATGTCTTCAGCTGCATAGCTCCTCCTTCTATAACATAGGCGATCTCATATGGTCCTAGCCAATGCATTATGAACTTCCCTGGATGTCTTATAAATTTACTGTCATACACCAGTACTAAATCACCTTGCTTAAATACCTTCTTCTTGATGTGTCTGTCATGATAGGCCTTCTCTCTTTCCTTCTGTACCTACTAATGGAATCCTACCATAAATCTGTCTTCTTCTAGTTCAACCAGCTGGGAAAGCCTCTCACGAACAACGCCAGTATCATCCATGTCTGTAAATGCAACAATTCTTAAGCTCGGTACCAAGTACTCCATCGAGACAACAACTTCAAGACCATAAACCAACTTGAAAGGGGTCTGCGTTATTAATTTATTGCAAGTGGTTCTATAAGCCCATAGTACTGCTGATACTCTTAAATCCCAGTCATCCTTGTTCACACTGCAAATCTTTGTCAATGATGTCTCCAAGATTTTGTTGAATGCTTCAACCGTTTCGTTTGCTTGTGGATGGTAAGGTGTACTCTTCTGATGGTGGACTGTAAATTCTTTAGTCAGGGCTTCAACTGTCTTGTTGATGAAATAAGTGCCTTGATCGCTCGTAAGGGTCTTAGGGCATCCAATCTTGGTTATTTTTTCATCAAATATAAAACGCGCGGCTGTAGTTGCACTACAGTCCTCGACTGCTCTTGCTTCGACCCATCTAGTAAGGTATTCTATCGCAGTGATAATATACCTTGCTCCTGTGCGCTTCCCTGGTGGGTTTATAGGTCCCACAAAGTCAATGACCCATTTTTCAAATGCTTGTAGGGTCATCTACGGTGCTAGTGGAATTTTATCTCTTCTGGATGGTTTTCCAACTCTCTGGCATACATCACAGGCTCTGGTAGACTCTTTAGCATCTTTGTGTAAAGTAGGCCACCAAAGGCCAGCTCGCAGAACCTTCTGTGCAGTTGCTTTGCCTACGTACTCCTGCGATGCCTTCATGAGCTTCTGCAAGGATTAGTGGGCACTCTGCCTCCATCACACATCTTCTTAGTATCTCATTAGGTCCCATCTTATATAGCTGACCAACTATTAGTGAAAAGTTTGCAGCGCGCACCACTAGCTGTTTCTTCTGGGAAATTTTATACTCACTTGGAGCCATTCCTGTTGATAGGAATTGGACTATGTCTGTGAAGTGGTCATCCATATTCCTAATGGAGAGAAACTATGCATCTGATAGTGTATCCTCTAGACTAGTGGGTTCTTCGCCATGTTCCAACCTCGACAGGTGGTCAAGTCTCTTGTTCATTTTTCTTGGCTTAACTATGATCTCAAAATCATATTCTTGAAATAGGAGAATCCATCTGCAAATTCACCCCCCCAAAATTGGCTTGTTGACCAGATACTTCAATGCAGAGTGATCAGTAAACATTTTAAAGTGTCCTCCTAGCAAGTAATGGCATAATTTTTGCAGCGTGTACACCATGGCTAATCCTTCTCTCTCTGTAGTAGTGTAATTGATTTCAACTGTAGATAGCTTTCTACTAGAAAATGCTAATGGATGATCAATGTCCCCTTCTCCAGGTTGTGCTAGTACTTCTCCTAATGCAATGGAGGATGCATCAACATGTACATGAAATTCCTTGCTCCAATCTGGAAAGACCAGAATAGGCACAGTCACCATCTTTTGTTTTAGTGTGTCGAAGCTCTGCTGACATTCTTCTGTCCAACCAAACTGTCAGTCTTTCTTTAATAACTTCTCCATTGGCGCAGTAATCTGAGCATATCCTTTGATAAATTTCCTGTAATAACCAGTATGTCCTAGCGCAATGCGCAGTTGTTTGACTGAGGTAGGAGGTGGAAAATCAACTATAATTGCAATTTTGGATGGGTTCACCACCAATCCTTGCTTGCATACATTATGAACTAATAATACTCCAAATGGTGAGAAGAATATGCACTTCTTCAAATTCAAATCAATTTGACATTGCTTGGATTTATCCAACATTAGCCTTAGACATTCAACATGATTTTTCAGCAAACTAAAAACAGTCTGGTCATCAAAATAGGCTTCTAAAAACTTATGCAAAAATTCTTTGAATGTTTCGACCACCACCCTAGAAAATATGGTTGGGGAATTCTTTAGTCCAAATGGAATCAATGTGCATTTGTAGGATCCCCATTCCGTGGCAAATGTGGTTTTGTGGTGGTCCTCCTTGGCAATCCGGATCTGATGGTATCCTGAAAACCCGTCTGTAAAAGAATATACCTCCTGGCCTCCCACATTGTCTAATACTTCATCTGTGAATGGTGTAGGGAAGGGGTCATGCAAACATGCATCTCTCAACTTTATGAGGTCCACACATATTCTGATCTCGCCTATCTTCTTGTCTTGTACTACCATAGGGCTGATCCACTCTGACTCTTCGACAATTTCAATAATCCCCGCTTCCAACATTTTGTCGAGCTTAATCTTCACTTTTTCTTTATATTTCGTGTTCAATATATAGGGTTTTTTCTTGACTGGCTTCACATATGGTTTCAAAGGTATTCTCATTTCTCCCATAGGTCCTTTGATACCCTTGATATCAGTGAACTTGGTCGAAAACAAGTCCTGATACTCGTGCAGTAATTCTGTAATTTTGTCAACGGTAGCAGCATCCCAGTAATCTCTGACATTGGCAAGATTCAGTGTCTCCTCTTTCCCAATATTAACTTTCTTTATCTTGATCGGCTGTCCAATGAATGGCAGTTCAACTCCTGGTCCTTCCACATCCCTGTGGCCTTCTATCTCAACAAAGTTTACCTTCCTCGGATCATCATCTTCGTCGGCATTAATGTTGTAACATCCTTGTAATTTCTAGAATGGCGTAGTCCATTCGTCTTCTTCTTGCTCCAACAGGAGGCTGGATGAATTTTTAAATACTTTTTTCCTCACAATCTTTAATGCTTGATCTATTGAGGGAAATTCACTTTTAAACAAAATGGTGGTTACAAAATTCTGAAGCATACCTTCCCAATTTGCGGTGATAAGGCGCAACTCTGCTTGAAGGTACCGGTTAATAGGGGTCGTGTCCAGCATGTTAATGAATATGTGTACCCATTTTTCTCAAGGAATGTCACTCTAGGCCTCTTCGTAGCTTTGTACATGGTCCTTTGGGAAACTTTGACCTGTGTACCTCGCTTCACAGCTTCCTACTTGTGCTGAAAACCGCGCTGTCATCAAGGTTCGACATTGTGTCCAATCTGTGATATTGCTTTTATGTGTCCCCCACCATCTTGCTGGTGTAGCTTTCAGAACCTCATCCATAGCCAACAACCTCTGTTGTGCTGGTACAATTTTTTCAAAGTCCATCAAGAAGGATTCTAAAGGATTCTGACCATCAAAGGTAGGTAAGTTACTTGTTGTTGTACCAATCCATCGAACTTCTCTGGTCAGTCGAGCACATCTCCTTGTGGATACTTCATACATTTGGTTCTGCCAGTTCTCCAATGCTTCTTCTGAATCTGATGAACATGCACTGTCACTTTGCTAGCTTAGATTCCCATCGATAGTAGGGTTGATATAATCCTGCTGTCTGGTTGTTAATTTATAGATGTTTTCCAGATCATATGCATAGTCTTCTTCTCTGATGGGATTTGTATACCACATACCTTCATCTGGATCTAAGGGTGAAATGACCCAAAGGCCACATCCTTCAAATGTCATGCGTCTTTTCTTTAAATCGACCACAGTAGAATTGTTGAAGGCCCAATCAATTCCTAGTAATGCAGGGTAAGGGCAGCTATCATCAACAATTTCAATTACCTCAAAGTCTGCAAATGTTCTAACTCCGTCGATGTCCATGGGGACATGCTCCAATCGTCCAAATGGGATGACATCTTGCTGATTAGCCATGCGAAGCCTGATAGGGGAATATATCAGCTTGGGTTTTCCCATCAGTGCCCAAGTTTGCTTTGTCATGACGTTGACCTCCGACCCTAAGTCGAGGACCACATAGTCTATATCATACTCTCCTATTTGAGCATTCAAATGTAATTCTTTGTTTGTTCTTCTCTTCTTACCAATCTGGTGTACTGCCCTGTTCAACAAGGGGTCTATCTTTCCTAGATCATACTACCTGATTAGGTTCTGTAACTCTTGTACAACTTTCTCATCCTGAATTAATTTAAGACAAATGTACAAAAAATTGATGAGCGTACTTTTCTCTTTTCCCTCTTTATGTGCAGCTGATTGATCAAATGCCTGAGGCATTCCGTACTCTTTTACTTCTGGTTGTGTTATAGATGAGGATCCCTGGTTCCTCTTGAAATCCTATCTTGCTTCCTCAAAGATTCATCTTTCTTTATTTGCATCAAAATTCTGAGTCTTCTCCTCAGCTTTCTTGATACCTGACTCTTCTGCAATCTTTATGTGGGTTGTTCTATCCTCTCCTGTAGCAATGCCTCCTCGAGTAATGACAATGACTCTAGGTTTGGTTCTGCGAGGTTCAACATATATCAATTGTAATTGTGGGTTCTGCTAGGGTCCTTGTCTTTTCTGAACCTTATCCGATAGCACAGGGCATTCTTCTATGACATGTTCAAAAGAGTTACAATAACTACAGGTTGTGCAAGGATTCTGACAATATCTTGCTAAGTGTCTTGGCTATGCACAGTTATAACAGATTATTTGTCCTCAACCTCGGCCCATACCTCCTCCTTGTCCTCGTACTTTGTATCCACCACGAGGAGTGAAGTTTCCTCTCCCTAGAGAGTTGTACTGCAGAGTATTTTCTTCTTGCTGTACTTCGCCTTGAATCTTGTATATGTCTCTCGACATCTCATGCATGAGATCGTAAGCTATACAATCTCGATCATCGTGCCCTACTAATTTACATAATGTGCGGTACAAGTTTGTGGGTGTTTGAACATACTTCTGCATGTAATAACACTCACTTGAGCGATGCCTATTTCTACACACATCACACCAGGGAAGGTTAACTTGCTTCAAGGGGCTCGACGCTCCTGAGGCCAAATACGCATGGAATAAGGGACAGTGTTCCTTATCACGACCTTCTGATATGCATCTCACACACCAGACATATTCCCTTTTGTATTTTCCCTTATCTTTCTTCATATCATCGACCTGTAAAGACAAACTGGTTAGCTGACTCAAGATCTGGCTCATACCTAAGCTCGATTCTCCCATAGGTGTTGATTCAAGTTTCATGGCGATTTCCAAAGCTTTTGCCTGCAATGCAATCTTCTGCTACATCATAGGGACTCTGATGTGTGGTAACAACACAATGATGAACCATTCTTTGTTCTGTTCATCGGGGATCTGAAAGGTTAATCGGCCTGTTAGGGTCTTGAATATCTGGTTGAACTCCCAAATAGGTTCTGCTGCCTTTTGTTTGATCTCTTTTAGCTCTGTAATACATTGTGACTCTGACTTAGGTTTCTTAAACTCTGCAATCAATGCATTCTTGATCTTTTTTAGTGGCTTAGGCTGTGCCAGTCCTTGGACAAGTTTCATGTACTAGCTTAGTGCACGGTCCCTTAGCGTAGTGCTGAATTGGGTTCTCTTGATGGCTTCGTCGGTGATACTTTTAATATTCTAAATGGCTTCACACAGAAACCAATGCTAATTTGGATCTTCAGATCCATCTCCTCTAAATATAGGGAGCCTCATTTCATCTGCCATAGAGATGACTAGGCTTCTTGTATGAGTAGATGCTAAGCTACCAGTAATAGTGCTCTGAGGACTCTGGTGGTTCTGACTATTCTGACTGCTAAGTATTGTTGAGACAATAGGAAGATTAATGTTACTTACTTCAGTAGTCCGTGCAGTTCCTGAGGTTTCTGTCTCACTTTGGCGAAGTTCTTCAACTTCCCCTTCTTCTGTTCTGGTGGGCTCTGAATGTTCTTTGTCGGTTAGATCTACCTCTTCTCCACTGTAGAAACCCTCTTCTCCGTAGTTTTTCTTAAACAAGTTCTCAAGGTGAACCCCTCAGAATAATTTCCCACTACGCGTATGTCCTACATCTGTGTCACTGTCGCTGTCTGAGATTTTGAACATTAGCCTTTTCAGGTCCGACCAATCTATTGTATCTTCAAGATGTGGTTTTCATGCAAGAGAATCTTGATTCTCAGCTTCAGAAAGTGCAAAATTTTTCCTCTGGGTCCTTTGAAAAAGTATCTCTCGGCTTGGCTATATGATTCTGTTCTGTCAACAACAAAATCGATGATATACCCTCCAATGGTACTATCAAACCAATGATCTACTGCTCTGGATACAACATTGTCAACTCTCTTGAACTTCAGGATCAGTGCCGACGTACAAACCACAGGAGGTCTAGATCTAATCTCGAACTGGGTATCGACTAACCTATCCAACCATTCAAACAACTCTTGGTGGATTCCCCCAAAGAAGATCTCCTGAATGTCGGTGAATATGTATCTTTGTAGCCAATCTTCAGTACTCAGTTTAGGGTTCTTGTTCTGGGATTCAGGGAAGTCCCTCTCTTGATCCTCTATCCACTTTTGAATCTCGGTCTTTGATGGGAACCACCTTGACATTCCCTTAGAAAGATTCCTGTCCCGACAACGGAACCATTTGTTGGCACAGGGGCAGACCTAGGGTTCACTTCAAGAGCGCACCAACAAGCCCTAGCTACTGGCGCTTTCGGCAACACCTGTGAAGCAGATGTAGTCTCACCCAAAGCAGCTAAGAGGGGGGGTTGTAGAACAAAGATGTCTACAACCAAGGGAATATCAAGTGGAACTAATACAACAATAATGCAACATTCATATATCTCTTATCAACTAGATCTACTCCGCGTAGCTATACATCTGATCTAACACAATAATGCAAATAAAAATATAACAATGACATAGATCTCGACATCAATCACACATATGACACAAAATATACGTGGTTCACCCTCTCTCTAGGGCTACATCCACAGAATTGTGCTTATGATATATTAAGATAAAACTTACAGTTCTGATCTGTGCTCTTAGTCAACAGATCTTCTCTCTTCTTCTCTCTGTCTCCCACCTTCCTGCACACCCAACTGTAGGACTTGATCTTCGCACCCAACTGAAGATATTACAATACCAGAAGGCTCTCACTCTTAACACTCCCCTCTCTCTCATCACAATAATATCTCAACCAACAATAATCAATATGAATACCCAACACTAGTACCGTCCTGACCTAGGTCCTCTTTACGTCTATTTATACATTATAGTCCCTTACTAATAGCCTTAGGCTGAAACCCAGGTGTCAAAACCCTAATTACCCAAAACCCTAGGTGTCTAAAACCCTAGGTCAACTTGACCCACCTTTTTAGGGCTTCACCAACCTGTCTTTCCTTCCTCGTCATGCGGTGCTCCAGATCATCCAATGGTGGCTTTCTCTGCTTGAAGAGTTGTCTATGATTATTTTCTCTTAGTGATCTATCATCCCTGATCTCCTCATTCGACGACTTGATTTTCCATACTTCGCTCCATCTTTTCTGCTCTTTTTCTTACTTCGACCTAGTGACAGTCACTGTGTTTCCCGCACAGTTCGTGTTTGACCTTTTCTTCCTCGATCTTCGCTTCCTTTCATAACCAAGGGCCAACACATCCCTACCTACTGGAGTACACGAAAAATCCAACTGGCCCCTCTTGGAAAACAACTGTACCCACATATGCATATGCACATAAAAAATAGGCTTAGTAGGAAAGCAGGGTACTACTAGTCGAGTGGCATGAACCCTCTAAAAAAATAAGGTAAATAACTTTGACGTGAATGGGAAGAATCTCCTCCCATTTAAAACGACATGGAAAGGATCTAATGCATAACAAAATTGTCTCAAAAAAATCTATGACCACCTAATCAATTGGGGCCTCTGCACTAAACTATCTACAAAATGCATCAAAGGGAAACTATTGCATTTCCCATAAGAGCTAGATTGTGATAGTGCCGAGATAATAAAACAAAGGAACTTAACCTCCTCTCTATAAAATTAAGTCATCTGCATATGACCACCAGGAACTTGGAATCCTAAAGGGGAAAGAGCGTTCATACTGACATATCTCTGCACATATGCCAATTGGGTATCTCTTGCAACACCAAACAATATATTAGGGAACCGGGGCCAATCCTCCCCCCTCCTAGACAACCCGATGATGAAATAAACATCCTCCTTTGTGGGATGATACCACAAAGTGGGACCAACCCTGAATGCCTATCAACCATGATCCCAATGACAGATCAATTGTTGTAACAACAAAGAGTCCCCCTGAGGGATGTACCCTTCTCATAAAACTTGAGGAGGCCAACATCCATCAAAAGGGCACATTTTTGCTGTGAAATACGACGAATGAACAAATCCCTCTCCCTCTCTCTAGCTTCCCACTCACATAAACAAGTGTACGTTTCAACCTGCTATTGCTCCTCCTCCTCTTGTCATTGTCGTCTTTGATTCAAATAAAAATATTTTTAGGTTTGCTGTGAAATACAACGAATGAACAACTCCCTCTCCCTCTCTCTAGCCTCCCACTCACGTAAACAAGTGTACATTTCAACTTGCTATTTCTCCTCCTCCTCTTGTCATTGTCGTCTTTGATTCAAATACAAATATTTTTAGGCATATATATATATATCTATATCTATATACATATATCTATCTCTCTCTCTCTCTCTCTCTCTCTCTCTCTCTATATATATATATATATATATAATGAATTGAAATTATAAAACACACACACACATATAAATAACTTGTATTTAACAAAAACTAAAATTAATTTTTGTTTGCAAGAAAAGTAACAATTGCGCCTAAAGAAATAACTACACACGATAAACAATGCTCTATATCAGACAAATAGAACCACCATGCATTGTTGTTATTGTCACGTATCAATGCACCATGTTTCTTGTCTCATCGCCACATATTTCACCTGTGCATTTTGTAAGATGCACCACACTGTTAAATTGTGAAATATTCGGCCCGATGCCATGCTCTTTATAACACCAATGCGTTTGTTGTACCTAAAGTCATCACTAGGTTAAATTGTTTTATTTCAAATTAAGTGGTGCGATGTGTTAATATGAATGCAACGGTGCTATCGTGTTATTGGAGAACCACAATTTTGTTTTGCAGTGTGTTGGGTTGTGAGCACCAAAAATTTGTTTAGCGGTGTGTTGTCTTTCATAATGCACTGATGACAGGGCCTCACAAAAGACACACTGCTATGTTTATTTTTTAAAACTTATCATGGTGCTTTTCATTTAACAACATCGGTGTGTACTTTTAGCGCTTACGCATTGGTGCATTTGTTGGACCTATGGGCACCACTAGATTAAATTGTTTTATTACAACTTACGCGATGTGATGTGTTACTATTAATGCACCGATGCTACTTTGTTATTGGAGCACTGATTTTTTGTTTAGAAGTTCGTTGTGAATAATAGAGAATCAGAAATGGGGCATCTAATGAGATTCCCTTCTATGCCAAGTCAATCAATTTCTATCCTAGTGCGAGTTTGTTAACAACACCGGTGCATTTGGTTGAAATGGTTGCACTGCTAAGTTAAATTTTATGGGTCGTAAACGTAGCAACACACTTAATTAAATTGAATACATCGATGCTCCAGTGTTTCAAGAGCACTGACATGTTGTTTAGCGGATGTTGTCCTTTATAGCGCACTGGGCACGGGGAGTCAGATACAACACATCGGTTGAGGGGTGTCATAAAAGACAGACTGATTTGTTTTTTAAATTTATCGTGGTGCTCTTCCTTGAAAAAAAACAATGTGTACTTTTGGAATAGATGCACTAGTGGAAATGCTTACTATGAATTTTACATAGGACACACCGCTTTGGGCAAGCCGAAGCGTTCAGGCACACCGTGCAGAATTATATATATTTTTTTAAATGGCCAAATTTCAAGCTAAATTCAAATTTAAATAGGATGAAAATACAAATGGGAAGATAATAAACAATTTCCCTGGTTTCTTATGTCCCGTGGAGGCATGGTTCCATCGTTGAGAGAAAATGAAGTAATTTCCAAAATTTGGAAATGTGTGGAATATACGAGTGCATCTTTGTAACTCATTGTAGAGCACCGAAAATAGGGTGTCTTTGGAAGGAGGGTGATCACCGATGCTTGCTTGAGAGTTTGGAAGTAGATGATGAAGTGTAACAATGAAAGTCGGTTTGGTAATTTTTTTTATTTACCCTACCGCGATGCACTTGATGACAGGGATACGCACCGGGGCATAAGATTCAATGACATCAATATGCTTTGATCCATGTTTTTTTTTATTTATTTTATAACTTATGAATGTGCTTTTAAACATTCAATCATGAGGGCATTATTTTTTATGTGCGCACCAGTGAGTATGTACCTTACGTGCGCATTGGTAAAAATACCTCTAGGTACCCACCTCTGCTAACAACCTCCACTATAAAAAGAGAAGGGATAAAGTTTTTGGGGAGATTGGATGTAAAAACCTTATCTAGAAGGTGTTATCCTTGTAGTGGTGACTCAAGACGTAGTGGGAATTGAATAGGTGGTTGATTCAACCATGCTCGGTATGAGTCCTCTCCGAGCTATGCTAGTTTAATAGAAAGCTTGTGACTTGACATTGTAGTGGGGTGTAATAGTAGATGGTAGACATGTTGCTCATCATTAGAATCCTAATTGTAAAAATATTGAATATTACATCAACAATATTAGTAACACAATGCATTTAGTATGTTCAAACATTATACCAAACATTTATTAGAATCATGGAAATTTGTTTCCTAATAATAAACATGCAACCAACCACTTTATAAAACAAATGTCGAATTAAGAAATACATTTACATTAGTTCCATTGAACATCCAAACATATAAATACTCAATCATCGTTTTCTCACACCCCAAGGGGTGTATATATAAAAGAGATCCAATTCACACTGTAATACCATTGACCCAAGCTGGTTGTTGGAAGATGACATGTTATAATTGGTAGGGTAAAGCAACTGTCCATTTTCATAAAACATCTACTTGTGATATCTTTCTCCTGATAAGAACTTGCATAATTTTTGGACTCTTGAAATATCTTGCGGATCCAAACTCGATCCTGAATCACGATTCTGAAAAATTCAATAAATAATTATTCAATTGCATGTGCATACATAACATGAATTGAATGAGATAAATAAATTACAAATAAAATATATACCTACGACAATAGGCAAGGGAGAAGGACTTGCAACGATATGCAATGAGATGGAATCTAAAGAATTGGCCATTTGATATTATAATTCTTTTTTCCCTGCATTTGAGCCAAAACCATCACTTTGGGAAGCATAGAACAATGTAACTTCAAATAGAGTTTTGAAAATGTTTTGAAAGTTATTAGTATGCCTAATTATATAATGACATCCCGATGTGTCTCTATAACCCAAACGCCTCGGTGCTATAAGTTATGAAAGGCATCAGAGAGTGACCTCCGTTATTTCCTCCACAAAATTTAAATGTGGATGTTTGCATTTGCATTTGCATTTTGAAAAATAGATTGTTTTTTGGTGCATTATTACTTAAACTTCACACCGATGTTGTACGTAGAAACAACATTGGTGCGCTATGTACTATATAGCACACAAGATAAGCAAGTTATAGAAAAAATATCGCACACATTTATTATCAATGCGCCGAAATATACAAAAAAAAAGAGCGAGAATTTTAGTTTTTATAAATGTATGTGTTTATAAATGAAAACTGTATTCACTCTTTCATTCTTTTGCCAAAATTTAGATGGGATATTTGTGCAAGCGAGAATTACCAACAAAGAATTTGGAGTGGGTAGATTTTTTTGAAGAGACAAATTCCAAAGGGATCATTGTATGTCACATACAAATCTGTAGATGAGAAATTTCAAGTATATGATTTCATTCTATTGATCATCTTAATATTTCCCCTATTTAATTCAAACAATTTTCAGTGCATTCCCAAAAAAATATAATGGTTTCATAGTTACCTTCAGTATTGGAAGCCCTCACTTTCTTGTTGTTTTTCTTACTTTCCCTCTCTATATTTCACAATGAGATTTTGTTTTAAGCAATAGATTTTTATAAGGTTTCTTTACTTATATATGGGGCATTTTCTATCCATTGCAATGGAACCATTCATTGCATTGGATCTCAAAATGGTCTATCGTTGTCAGTTTTAAAAAAAATGCCTTCGTGGTTCATGATGTGCACTATATAGTGATAAAGCATCAATGCGGATGTTCGTGTCAATACCACGCGTGAATTTAAATTAATAATAATATTAAAAAAAAATGCTTTCACAGTTAGTCGTGTGCATTGTATAGATATAAGCACCGATGTGCATGTTCATATAAATAACACTGTTGAGTTTAAAATGGAAATGATATTGTTTTTTATATGGAAACCATCACGTTTTAAATTTGTTCATGGGTTGACGGTGCGTAATAAACAATACTTAGGTACTAGTGCTTTTATTAATTTATAAAGCACCACATGAATACACCAATTTGTAAAACATTTTTGATTTCGCAATGCAACTTTTATCATATACCGATGCGTATACATATGGTTAACGCACTTGTGTGTTAGGATTTACTATACACACCATTATCTTATTTTGTAAAAAAATTCATAATTTTTATATTTGATGGTTCCTAGATTTTCTTTTTTTAGGGAGATTATGAAAATTCCAAGGGACAAGCGAGGGGAAAACCAATACATGCCGGTAGGGATGTCTAAAAAAGTGTATAAGGAGATGTAAAAGAAATGAACACAATTGCACCATAGGAGGATCCATCCCAACACCAATGTGCATCAGGGGTATGTAATCATTCATTTATTATTTTATGTGCATCAAATTTAATTATCACAGGAAATACTAATTTTCAATTGTTTTTTTGCAGAAAAGAAAAAAATGGAACCCATTCAACACATAAGATAGGATGACAAGGAATAAAAGTTTTGATCACAAACTTTGTGAGTATTACGTTTTCAACTTTACTTAAGATTTCATGTTTGTTTTGATCTTTATATTTAAATAATTATTTTACACTTGTCCATGGATGTCTTCTAATAGGTGCTAACATACAAAGAGAAGCCAACAGATGAATTGATAGACATTGGATTAAGTATGGGTTGTGAATATATGTTGAACTATCAAGGGTTAATTGAATAATTTGTAAGTAGCTATGCTGTTTAACTTCCCTTGTTTTAATTAATGGAATGACAATAAACCTTTATATTAATTATATCGATTGTGCTTTGTCATGGCATATTAAACATGTAGGAAACAAAGTATGGAGTGAAACCAACATAAGAGATTTTGAGAGAAGGCATGAAGCATGGATTCGAAATAATGTGTATTGTTTATGAAAGAATCACTGCTATGGTATGGTTTTTGATTTGCGCAAATATGTATGTTCTACTATATATATATATAGTACACATTATTTCTATGTTTGAGATGGAAGATGAAGAGGCAGAGCATAAAAAAACAAGCCGATCAAGAAAACATTAAGTTAAATAACAAAAGTACAATATCACCTACAAATGATGAAGAAATGATGCTTGCACACAACTCGAGCGATGACAACAATTAAAGTGATGAATGACAATCAATATAATTGAATGCTACTGCAAGTTGTATGTTTTGGAATATTTGTCTTTGAAAATTAGGGATTTTGTTTAATGTACTCGACATATTTTCCCAATTGCATGAGGACATGTTATCAATAAGTGTAACAATTACATATTGGTTGCAATTTGATGATTGTGGACCTTTATGTTATCCCATTTTGTATGACAATGGTTCTCTTATTCATATATAATAAAACGAGTTTCTTATTTTATTGCATTATTGAATGTTGTAAAATGTTGTGTTGTTGATTAATTAATATGTGGATGATTTACATTGTTACAAATAACAGACGTGTAATCCATTGGATGTCGCATTAATGCAATCATTATATCAAAATGAAATAACAAAAATATAAAACAATATTATTACAAAAAATATTTGATTTTGAGATGATTAATTGAAAATTTGTAAAAAATAATTAATTAAAATACATCCATATCGGTGCACTGTATTCTTATGAACTCACTAAACAATGCATGCCTTAAAATAGAAGGTAGTTCATTTTAAAGAGTAATACACACTAGTGCCCATTAATTATATTAAAGCATCAGTGCGAAATATCGAGAAAAAGCACCCTTCCTTAGACGACATAACATACAATTATATTTATCACTTCAAAATTTTACTGTGCGCATGTGTTGCAATACACACCAGGGCTCTAAATATAATATATGAACCAGTGCTTTAAATATAATATACAAACTAGTGCTTAGTAAAAATAATGGCACCAACATCTCACCTCGAATATTTGAAATTTCAGTAGCCTTTGGTGCACATGGTAATACATGCATTGGTACATATGAATTATACAAGCACCGGGGTGCACATGAACTCAAACGACGTCAGTGCATACATATACTAAAAAAGCACCAGTGCTTCATACACAAACAATGTGGAATAGTTGCGTAGAAATTATAAGAACATTAGTGCTGCATACAATAAAGAAATGCCAAACTAGTGCGTAATAATTATAACAACACCGTTTTTTTTTAGTGTTGTGAATGCACCAGGGTAGGTTGAGTAAGAGCGCACCGATGTGTTTTAATAATACAAGCACCAAAAAATAAAATCCTCCGCTACAACCTCCACCCACCCATTTGTTTTTGGTTATATGGAACATTCATTAAAACCTCTGCTTCTAATAACAGAGGTTATAGTGGATTTTTTTTTTATTTTTTTTTTATTTTTTTTTAAATTTTCCAAATCTTCTAACACTAAAAGCCTTTGCAAAAACCTCTGATAAAAGGTTTTTTCCGTGTAGTGGGAGTACAAAGGAGAAAAATTGTTTGTAAAAGGAATGGAGTGTATAGGTGAGATGATAATAAAGATTGCAAATATTGTGTAAAGGAGCAATGCATCAAGGGCATAAGATTTGTAGAAAGAAGTAGGTCGAAGAGACAAGACACTAAAAGGACTTGAAAGGTTGTGAATGTGACTAGGAATATATTTGTGTGTAATATGATGATATGATGAGTGAGGATGAGTAGACTCCACTTGAGATTTTTGTTTTATTTTCTATCATGTCTTGAGATTTTTTGGTGTTATGAATGCACCGGGGAAGGTTGAGTAAGAGCACACTGGTGTGTTTTAAGAGTACAAGCACCAAAAAGTAAAAACCTCCACTACAACATCCACCCGCCCNNTTTTTTTCCGTGTAGTGGGAGTACAAAGGAGATACATTGTTTGTGAAAGGAATGGAGTGTAGAGGTGAGAGGATAAGAAAGATTGCAAATATTGTGTAAAGGAGCAATGCATCAAGGGAAAAATATTTGTAGAAAGAAGTAGGTCGAAGAGACAAGACACTAAAAGGACTTGAAAGGTTGTGATATGACCAGGCATATATGTGTGTGTAATATGATGATATGATGAGTGAGGATGAGTAGACTCCACTTGATATTTTTGTTGTATTTTCTATTCTATCTTGTCTGAATTGTGTTTTTATTATTGATTCTTTGTTGTAATACCTTGTGAGGCGTGACTCCAAACACAAAATGCTTGAGTTTGGGTCCATTGCCTTCCTTGATGTGCCACTGATGATCAATTTTTGTCTCATACACTACTACAATACGAGGTTATAACATTGTTGATTTTTGTTTCTAAAGCTCATTCTCCCTTGGTCAAGGTTTCTTTTGCTGACACATGTTAGGTTTTTGCAATAGGATTTTGTGTCATACATACAATGCTTAAAACATTATTTTTTTTTTGTTATTTCATTACGTCATTATTGCATTAATTTGCATCGTGATTTGTTGTAATCTCATCATGTGTGAATCACTACAATCTATCATGCATTAAGTACATCATGTCCGCATTGTGTTGCATTGAGGTATCATCTTGTTCCTAAATATATAACGTCTCTATAGCATCGTGATTATAATCGATAAAAAACTATGTGTTATGAAATTATTGTGTATTTGCACACAATTTCAATGCCATCATTTAAGGGATTCCAACTAATTATTAACAAGAAAGCAGTCTATAGAAACTGTTGTGAAGAATTATAAGGCTACTATGAATGGAATGATAGAACTTGATGTGAAGAATCATAAGGTAAATATGAAGGGAACTATATAGAAGAAGATGTTGTAAACATATATTTATTTATTTAAGCAATCATACATCCTCTTTGAAACCCATCTCTACTCTTCCAAGTTCATGCTAATACATTACGTTGAAGAGGGAAAACCACCATTCAAGATACTCCTAAGTACCTACTATTGTCACATACCACCTTATCAGCTAGATTCATGTAAAAAATTCTCCACTATCAACTTATTTTATTTTGGTGGGCTTGATAAGATCTTGATAAAACATACTCGATGACATATATAAGAATATGGATTTCATTTTTCTTGCATTCACCTTTCTCATCTTCACCATGAACTTTGGATTCATCATTTACCTTCTTATCATCATTCCCTCCTCCTTTTTTTTGTTTTCTCCACCATTCTTCTTCTCCCAACTATCATCATTCTTATCCCTACCATCACCACCTTGCTTCTTCTCCCTCCTTCTTTCTTGCCCTGATCCTTCTTGTCCCTTTCCTAATTGTCTCCATCATTCTTATGTGGGATGATTTACATATAATTCTTGGTTTTTATGTGGAGATATAATGGCTCATAGTAGTTGTTATAGTTATTGAACAGATCAAATATAAGTATTAATTCTTCAAGATGCTTCCACATGTCTAGTTTATTTTATAAAAGCTTTAAAATATTTTAATAATAAATTTTTAAGTAATAAAAGTTACATGATTTAATTATTAATTATTATTAAAGGTATTGAATAATTGAATAATTTTAAATTAGACAAGTTTGAAAATAATTTATTAATAATTAATAATATTTTTAATTAACAAAAATGATTATATTTGTTTAATAATAATTTGTTATTATTAAGGATTATTTAATAAGTACTTATACTAATTATTATAATTAACAATAATCGAATAATTATATTATAAATTATAATAATTTCTAATCATAATCATAGTCCAATGTGTTTGTTGAAAATATTTATTTTATGCATAGTCTAACAATTCTACGTTTTTGCGAGAAATCCGACGAGAAATTGTTGAATTTACAGATTGGAGTGGTTATTTCTGTATAATCCGAGTGCCCCAGGGGTTTTTCAGTACGTTGAATCCATTTCTACATTCATAAATGCAATTTAAACAACAAAAACTTGTGATTTCGTGAAGATTTATGTTACCAGATTCCGACGAAAAGCGAAAAAACGTAGAACAGTTAGACAACACCTTTATTTTATATATCAGTTACCTAGTCATTGAAGTCAACAAAGAAAAACAATGAAGGTATTGGAGAATAGATATTATGTAATCAAAACACCTAAACCTTATTTATGTTTGCATTCTCATTAGTTGATTTCTATTCATTAAACTACAACTTGTGAATTAGTAACTCTAATTCATTTAAATTCACAAAAGGATAATATGAACCCACCATATTATGTATATGTATGAAAAAAATGATAAGAGTACAATGAACACTACTTGATGAAACTACACTCCTAATTCTACTTAATCACCCATATTTACTTCACCACTTACATTTACATTATCTTCTTCTTGACCCGGTGCAACAATTGCAACATGTATATTTTCAAAAATTATTTTTCCCTTCGGTGTACATGGAAAAACAAACCACCATTTTTCATCATAGACATCAAGAAAGAAAAAAACTTTCTCATAGTGTTATGTAAGCAAAAATTGTTCACTCTGAGATGTTGACATTTCTCTATGTATGTCAATAGAATATAATGCACTATATAAATCACATCTAAGAAATCTCCTTATTTTTTCTCTGGGAATACAACACGAGAAACCCCCGACTACTTCCCCACATTTCGTGGATGGTAAACGGGATAAACCGTTCAGCCTGATTACGGGTCTAACCTAGTGGGGACATCAAGTGAGGCCCTAAATAGGCTCATGGCCAGGGATTCGACCCTGGTAACTCAATCGATCAAACAATGACACTCATCCACTTGAGCTAACCCACTAGGCTATCTAAGAAATATCCTTCTATCAAACATATCAAACCATTTACATTTAAAAACCATGTATTTAAAAGACCTATAGTCCCACTCAATTGTCTTTTGAATGGTGCCAACATAATTAAATTTCCCTTCTATTAGGTTTATATCCCTTAAACTTGCATGACTTGTTTGATCAAATGAAACAAACACTCCAAAATCACATGTTTGTTTTCCACGATTCATACTCTCCAATTTAAATGCTGACCATATGTACACACTATATGATATGTTTGTACCTGCATGCATAGAAAAATAGCATATTAAACTCAATAATTAGACTCAAACTTGTAAAAATACATAAATATGTTCAATTAAATCTTGTGCATTTAATCTCGTGATCGACCCAATATCACATACCATTATTTTGCATCCAATTCCTATGTTCAATGCATCTAGTTCACTTTCCTTGTTGGCTAGTCCCAATTTTTGAATTTGCTCCTTCACCCATGTTTTTGTGCACTTTGTAGGCCATGGATAAAGTAATTATACATGAGTGGAAGACAACATGAGTTTGACCTTCTAAACACTTGTATGTCTTCTCATTGTTTTTCACACATCTCATCATAAATTACCACACATTTCCTAGTAGCCTCCACATTGAATGAAATCAATTTATTCATTTTATACCATTCATTCTTGTTGTAATGTAGGGGAAAGTATACATATGTTATCAGTAGTCCTTCATATAGATAAATATACACAACACACTACTATACAAGCACACACATAGACATAGATAGAAGAATATAAAAAATAGTATGGAGACCATAAATATGCACTTTATATTATGATACATTATTCTTATTTTCTCTATTTCATAGCCTCATATATACTTTTATATTTAGTTATAGGGTAGTTACAACTTCCTAACTTTCTTGGTTGGTCGACTTGACTAGATGATCAAATGACTTACATGTATGTCTTGGTCGACTATCAGGTCTAGTCGACAGACTCAACTAGCCTGTACAACCTCTCTCCCCACCTCAAAACCTTTCTCGCCCCGAGAAATGGGGAGATTGTGACTATAAATTTTATAGAATTTTTAGAGAAAGAGATTAGAATTTTTTTGAATAAGACAGAGAATTAGTTGGACCAATGACTTTGATGGATCTTTTGTTGTTGATGCTGCTGGATGCTCATAAACCATTTTTGATATAATTACAAAGAAGTAGAACATTTGTTTTTGCAATTATGAAGAAGTATAGACTTAAAAGTCTGAGCTCATTCAATATGAATCATTCAGGATGGCTCGGTCGACCAGAACTATGTACTCCCAAGATGGGTGGATTTGGATGCAAAGTTGGTTCTATCACCACTCTCACTGGGTGTTTCTATCTGTTGTGGTGATATGATGAGTGAAAGAATGACTCAGTTATTCCTCTCTACCCTAGTCCCTTGTTGAAAAGCATAGCCAACAAATATGATTCCTGTCCCTTGAATCTATGTTGGAGTTGATCGATGGCCAGTTGGTGCATAAGTGCCTTAGGTTGAACTACATAATGTCCTATTGGTGTTGCGACATTTCAATGCTGATGGAGAGAGGAAATTCTCTCTATTACAAAAACAAGTGAAGCTCTTCATACTTTGGGGACCATTGTAGAAAATTGGTCCCTCCAGAAGGAAATAACCACACAGAGGGATCAACTGTCATGATTCTTGGCCCTTATCAATTCACATGCAATCACTCTTTACTTCCAGATTGGTTCTTGTGTCCTCTTGTGGTTTCCTTTTATAGCATTTTTGGCATGAATTTGGGGCGAAAATTAGTGGAGGAAGTGATGCCATTGATTAGAGTGGTGTACTTTCTGGTATCATGATTATCATTCGTGTGGTTGACCTGTCTTGTTACGATTCCAACTAACTCGACCCAACCTTGAAAATTTTGGTCGACTGTTCCGACTGAGGTCAATAATCTAGTCACTAGGGTCGACTAGGTCCTTCAAAATCTCCCCCACACCCAACAATCTTACGATTACATTTGTACAAAGATAAAAGAGACTTTAGTGCAAAAAAGTATTATACACTTCAAAAAAAGAAAAATATATGATGCCAAAATTGAGTTTTTTTCCAATACTTTTAGATGTTGATAATTGGATCTGGTGTTGCTGATTATGCTAGGTGTGCTTGCTCCCCCATTTGTTCTAGTTTGTCAACCAATTCTTCTGGGATTGTCTCAGGCCATTTATAGAGGTACACTTCTCGATCCAATGTTGTGACACATTTTTCCACTTGTGATACATATGTTCCCTCGAATTCGATTTCTGGCATTGCTGAGTCATAGCTAGCAGTTGGAAAATTTGATTAAGATACACTTAGTCATAAAGATTGAAATATTTGTCGATAAGGAGAGGCTGGACCCAACCGATGTTGTTCTACTGGCTGCTATGGCAAGTTTTCAAAATAAGTTTGGTAAATATGTAGAGCCAGTTGGTGCATATATTGGGAAAATGTGTGCCACTCATCAATTGAGTATTGTTCCTGAACTACAAGTATTTTTATCTATGTGAGATAGCCCAACTTATCTATAATGGAAGCGTTCTATACTATGTTAGATTCATGGTTGAAGTTTTCGTCAACCTGATGTATCTTCTTAATGACCTTATCGAGGTGTTCCACAATGTTTTTTGTTTCTAACTATGCTTTCTTTCCTTTTCTAAATCATTCTCACTCTTGATGTGTAAGTTTCACTTCAATTTCCTTTTCCTTGTTGATTTGTGTGGCGAGCACTGTTCTCATCCTAGATTTGGGTGTCATTTTCTTCTTCTTTGTTAAATCATTCAACACACTTTTCTAATCTTCAAGATTGCTAAATATCGAGGTGAAGTAAACCAACCAATTACTTACTATAGTGTTTAATGTGGCAGCGTGATCTATCACCCCATCTAGGCTCTACTTGATTTCCTTAAACTTTTCATATTTTGACTGAAGGATGATTGTAGTTTGATCAATCATTAGCTATTGGTTGGATTCAATAATTCGGGCATGCTTTTGATTTGTATTTTTGTTCACTTCCCTCAATTGTTTAATTTCTTGTTGCCTTTGCAAATTTGACTCGACTGACTTCTCGAGAAATTTATTGAAGGAGTCAAGCTAGTAATCTTCCTCAGTTGGTGGCTCCACGTTGAATTTCTCTTTTGCTAGGTCAATATAACTTTTCAATGTTTCCTATTCTTTATCTTTTTCTATGTTAGTTTATCCCCATCCTTCATCCCATGCTTCCATATAGCTACAAACTCTTTCATGACTTCATTATAAAGATAAAAAAATTGATATTCGAATGCCACAGGGGGGTCAAATACCATTTCTTCTATGGGGTTAGATGTTCTGACATGCCTGAAGGTTGTGAAATTTGCAATAGTGGACGTGGTTTCTTTGCGGTGGACTATATTCTTCTTCTTTTTGTTCTTTCCTTTTGATTTTGAATGTTGTTGCCATGAATCATTAGCCTTATCAGATGTGTTCTCTGGATTTTCTCAAGATACCTCTTCGAATCCTGATCAACATAATTTTCATAATTCTTCTCCTGATATTTCTTAGAGCCCTAATCAAAATCTTTCTCAGGGTTCTTCTTAGGATCTTTCTTAGTATTGTTTTCAGGTGGTTGATTTCTAGTCGATTGTTTTGGGAGGGAAGTTGAATTATCCATCGGTCCTTGTTCAGTGTTGGTTTCACCCTTGTCCTACATATTTTAATTGTCTGTTGTATCTTGCAAGGCTGAGTTTTCCTGTCTTTTTTATTTTTATTTTTCTAGTTTGTTTCTTTTGTTTTTCTTCTGTTGCTCCTTGGTTGGTGTGATGGAAGACAACTGGCTAAGTCGACAATAGTTGTATTGGGTATGTATCATGGATCAATTGTCCTGATAAATTAGTCTACTCTAAATCCCGAGGATGATTCTCTCCCCAACCCTCCATATTACGTTGCTTCAATTTTCCGTTGTTGATGTGAGTTGACTCATCTAGGTGAATCAAATGTTATTTCTTTGATTTGTTTGTATGATTCAACTGAACTGAGTGAGTCGTATGCTCCTGGTTTGTTCTGTCGATATGAGTCGATTGTCTAGTCTCTTCTGAGTCATGGAGATTTGACTCAACTAATTCAGTCATGTTATCAACCTTTTCTTCGCCGGTTTGATCCGACATTGTCTCTTTAGAAGAGACTTCAATATCATCCTTCCTTTTTCTGCTATGTTGTGCTAGGGAGTTTTTGACTGGCCCTCTCTCTTCTAAAATCATGGTTAGCTCGACCAATGGGGATTCTCTTGTCAGGTCAATGGAAGACTGCCTTGTTCTTTTCTTTCTAGGAATAGGGTTGGCGGGATGAACTATGCAAGATGGTTTTGGTCGACCATGTCCAATAGGGTTGGTTTGACCAATGCTTAACTCGTATTGATCCTTAAACCTTTCCTTCTTTTACTGCCTTGCTTCCACATGTTTCTCTATGGCTACCTTATCTCTTGCGGATTTACTACTATTTGATTTGATTTGATCCATCACTTCCTTATATTAAGGGCCGACGCTTGATTTCAAGATTTGACAATTTATGGCTACCTCTCATCGGTTTTCTTTTCCTTTTTCTTCAACCTGTTGGAGTATTTTTTCCGCAATATTATCAAAAATTTCTTTCATTGATGGGTCATCAAAATTGATCAACTGGTCATATTTGAAAATTCCATGCCAATTGATGTTGAGTGGTTGTGCACTCATCTCAACCGTTTGTTTATCTTTTGTTGATGCCAACATTTCTTGTTGTTTTCTTTTTACTGAAGTTCGCTTCATGGGGGACCCCACTTGATTATCTAGGTTGTTGATGAAAGGTATGGTGTATAGCTTAGCTTACTTTTCATCTTCCTATTATAAATTTGTGAGGGGAATTGTTGGCACGCAGTGGGCAAACCTAAGGTTAATCATTAATAAACCAACAAAACCCTTAGACATTGACCCTTTTGGCATCACCTGCAAGCAAGTGAAGTCTCACCCAAGGCATCTAGAGGGGCTGCAAGAACTAGGTTTCTGCAGTGATGAGGGGAAGTGAGGCATTCAACATAACCCTACTATGCATTATCCATTCATCTACTGTGTGCACAATTTATGTTAATAACCTTTAATTATCATTCAATATACCATGTGCACGACATTACTCCACTTAACATTCATTCATTCATCATAAACTTAAGTGCACATGACCATAACAACATATAACATTGGCATATTCAGAATACTAGAACTTTATCTTCATTGCACAGTAACAATAAAAATCATATGCATCATAACACACAAAAACAACACAACAAGACACAAGGTTTTAACGTGGTTCACCCCAATTTGGGCTACGTACACAATGGGTGGATTCTTATTTTATTCATTAGGAATCTCCTTATAGCTGCACACTGTGCTTATAATAAGATGTATCAGTTAACATTACCCAAACCCGCCTCAACCGTTTTGTTGCAGTGCAGGCCTTACTCCCAAAAACCTCAGTCATCACTCAAAAACCTGAACACTTAGCCAATTCTTCACTCAAGATCTCGCTCCAAAAATCATCACTCAAAAGAACTACTTCTACCCAAAGATGTCCCTAAAATCCTAACTAATTTCCGCCTTTTGCGCTCTGACTCTCGAACATTCTCCAACTGCTTTGCGCGTGCGCTTCTCCTTAGCCAAAATGTCGTGCAATCTATTCCCATGCGATTCCCAAGAATTATCCAAAGTAACCTGCTCCAGCATGCCCCCAAAACTAACATGTGGCTCATCCCGAGCCACTTCAATTCTACTTCTTATGTAGTATATTGCTATCCGCTACAACTTTTTCCCTGACTTGTGCTTCTTGCTGTACAATTTCCTCGACCATTTCTGCAGTTAAGTGAGTCTTCAAATTTTCAGCGGTTTCCTATGCTGTCTTCTTGACCATGCCTTGAGTGTATACTAACTCCACTATTACCTTATAGGCTTCTTCTTGCAATACCTCAATCTTTTGCGTGCGATCTTGCTGCTTCGCCCTTAACTAATTTATTTTTGAATATAACTTCCTATTTTCGAACATTACTGTTACCACCTCTGCTGGTGATAATGTACTCATTAGTTCTTTGAACTTCTGCACCTTATCTTGTGCAACATGTATCTTCTGGCCAATCTCCTACAACTCCACATATTCCATTAGCCACGTCCAAACACCTGTGCTTTCTGCATACAACTTAGCACATTCTACTTCCATACTCTTGATGTTCTCTATGCTTGTAGTGGCCATCTTTTTGCGTTTTTCCCTTTCCTCCGGGGAGTTCTTGGTATCTGTCATGCCTCTAAGTCGATGATCTTTGTTCGAAAGCCCTGAATTGCTTCGCTCAACTTTGTCACATGTTCCTCCAATGGGGCATCTTGCTCCCTTAGCACTTATGGAATAATGTTATAGACCCCCTTGACCACCTGTTTGACTCTCTCTACCTTTTGTGCTGCCTCATCATGCTCCTGCTTGATTTGGTAGTATTATGCTTGTAGCATGTCCTTATTTATGACTATCTTTTTAGCTCCAATGAGGTCGATACTGTGCACACTTGAATTTCCTACGTCACGCTCGATTGTACGCCATACAAAATTTATACATGCAACCAAGATATCACTAAGTCAATGTGACTTAGTGCCTTGGCTTACTCTTGTAATTATAATGTGGGGAACTCTAAGGGTCCCGTCTCTATCTTCATCACATGTCTTTCTCTTGATATGATAGAGTTCATCTGTTGCAAATCAATTGTTGTGTTGTATGCTTTGCTTGCACTTGTGGTCCTATTTGTACTATGGAAAGTTGCATGGTCTCCAAAAATTTTCACAACGTAGTAATCTATGCTTTCATGTCCACATGCCTTTCCTCCTATTGTTTTGCTGCACACTAAAAAGCTTCATCTGTTTCTTCTTTAACTTGGTATGCAATCTTATCCAAGTAATCTTTTGTAAGTTCTTGTGGATTTTATACCTTCACAACCCTCCTCTTCTTACGTTGTGTCATTGATTTTCTTTCGTCAAGATCTTTCCTCCTCTCTTATGTGCGGGACTGTATTTCCTTTTTCGTTATGCTTCCCTTCTTCTCCTTCTCCCCTTGATATGTCTTTGGTCTCAGGTGGTTACGTCTCTGGTTTCTCTGACTTTGTCTCTATTGGAAGGATCTTCCAATTGGCATCCCAGTCTTCCATAATGTGTCCCATCTCCTCCTTAGTTAACCTGTTCTGTGTGCGCAACCATTCCTGATTTGGATCCTTTTTCTCTTGCACATACATGTAATGGCGCCCTACCTTAAAGTGCACAACTAGCTTGTATGCTTCAACCACCTATGGTGGTATGCATGGCGTACTCTAAATTCTTGTCTGAATCATTTCCTTGTATATATAAAAAGCAACATTGTTTTCTATATCTCACACCTTGTGTGTAGTATACCATAAGTTCTGATATCTTGCAGATAGGCATGGCTTATCTTTGACTCCCAAAAAATGCATATCATCCGGCTCCCTCGATGTTGATATGGCAATTAGAATTAGTACCCATGTGTAGTGAAATTCAGTTCCTTTGTCTTGTGCCCCTTCACAGTCTATCAAGATCTGGTTGAGCAAAAATGTCGCCCAATTCATCTTCACGCACTCAACACACTTCTCTGTTGTCACTATTACTACCACTGGCACTTGGTCTCTGCAACACTTCCTTAACAATTTAAAAGCTAATGCTTGTGTCACAAACCTTACTGTAGGGTCACATATTGTTGCTACTTATAAACTACGCTATCCTCTGAATGTATGCAAATTTTCTTTAATACTCTCTGATAGAGTGTTCTCATTCTTTTCATCTGAAAATATTAGTGAAGGGTCCTCCCCTTGCGATGATAGTCCAGTAATGCGTAAAATCAAGTTTGTATCAATTTAGACCTACCTGTCAAGCCATAAGTACCCTTCATGTACGCATCTCAACAAATTCGTCACACATGCATTAATCTCTACTCTCCTCTCGAAGTGTGCTATATAAAATAGGTTCAACATGCCATCTTTATGCAACCCTGTTGCCCATATCTTTGGCTCTATCACAACCATATTTTTCTCTGTATTGATGTACCTCTTCAGATACTTACTCAACTCTAGCTCCATAAATTTCTTCTCGTCTGTGATGTTGTGGTCGACATACTTTAAACCATGTATCAATCCTAACATATATTCCTCTATGATCACTCCAGGTGGGATTTCCATCTCCACAAGCTCGTACTTAGCGTCTTTTGAGAAGTTAAATGGCTTCGCTGTATATTTACTTAACGGTGTGTAATATCTTGGAAATTTGGTTGAGCTCAGCTCTTACGCTAATGCTCCTGGTGTCTCTTCCTGTACTGGTACTGTTGGTGGCTTACTGTGTGGTTTCTTTGGTGTTGATGTCGATGCTGCTGCTGCCTTAGGTGGTGCCATTCTTCTCTGCATTTTTTCTCTACAACTAGCTTCTTTGGCTTTGTTCTTCTTTCACTTGGATCCACACTCTCTACTTTCGTTGCTTTCTATGGAGATACACATAATTTTTTTTTTACCCTTTTGACCCTTCAACTGCTTTTATCCACTTTCCAGTGGTTTCTAAACTCATTCGCTTCTGAACATAAAGTATAACCTACTAACCTTAGCATTCATTACTTGCCTTAACATTTCATTAACTCCGTATCTTTAGTGAATTATCCGTTAGATTATCCAACCTGTCAAAATATCCTTTTCGATCGTCATTTATGGCTATGCAACACCACTACTTCACCATTATGTTCTCTCTTTATTGCATGTCTCGTCATGGATATTCTTAAATGCTTTTCCCTCTTTCTTCATACGCTTCTATCGCATTCCAATATTCCTTCTTGCACATGCATCCTTCCTATTTACTTCTTCTTTGTGATGTTCTTTGGGTTCCAACCTTATATCTCTTACTTCAAACACTTTGATTGCTTTTTCTTCTTTTCCCTTTTGGCTATATACACTATAATACAAGTTCTATGGTACATGTTTTGCCTAGTTTAGACTAGTGCGCGAAAGCACAACTATCCCTGTACAGTTTCAGACTACTTCCGTTAACCAGTCCTTCCATAACTCCTCCATCCAAATTATCTAGTTGAACAACACCTACTTCTATAATGAACCTTATCACGTATGGTCCTAACCAATGCATCTGTAGCTTCCCTGGGTGCTGCAAAAACTTGATGTCATAAAGTATTACTAAGTCTCCTATCTGAATTTTCTTCTGTTTTATATGTCTGCCATGCCAAGATTTCTTGCGTGCTTTTTGTACCTATTGGTGGAAACCTACGACGAAGCGATCTTATTCTAATTCCATAAGTTCTGACAGTCTCTGTTCCATTGCGCGTAAATCTGTAAGCTCCACCATCACAACAATGCACAAACTTGGTAAAATAAACTCCATTGATATAACAACTTCTTGTCCATACGCCAACTTGAATGGGGTATGTCCTGTCAACCTGTAGTCCTATATTCCCATAACATTGGTGGAATCTTCAAGTCCCAGTCATCCCGACTTATGTTGCAAACCTTTGTCAGTGCATGTTCCAGAATATTATTGAAGGCTTCTACTGAACCATTTTCCTGGGGATGGTATGGTGTACTCTTCTGATGATGGATATGAAATTCCTTTGTTAGTGCTGCAATATTCCTATTCAGAAAGTGAGTTCCTAATCACTCATAAGTATTTTGGGGCATCCAAACCTTGTGACTACATTTTTGAAGAAAAATTGTGCAACTATCTTCACGTTACAGTCTCTGACTGGCTCTGCCTTGGTCCATTTTGTTGTCTGTCGTAGTAATAATGTAACTAGATTACGATCTCTTAGCTGGTGGATTAATTGACCCAAAAAATTCCACTGCCCATTTTTCAAATGCTTGTAACGTCACTTGTGGAACTAAGGGAATTTCGTCTCTCTTAGAAGGCTTCCCAAGTCTTTGAAAAACATCGCAACTCTGACAAAATTCTTTGGCATATTTATGCAGGGTAGGCCACCATAATCCTACACACAAAATCTTCTGGGATGTTTCTTTTCCTGGGTAGTGATGCCCTACAACCCCTTCATGTGCCTCATACAGTATCATGTTTCTTTCATGCTCCAATCCGCAATGTTGTAGAATACTATCTGCGCCGAGCTTGTATAAATTGCCTACTATCATCTAGTAGTCTTCTGCCTTCACTACAAGATACTTCTTCTGTGCCACTGTGAAGTTTGATGGGGCTACTCTTGTGCCAAAAAAATGAACTATTTCTACAAAATAGTCATCCACCATCTGAATTGCAAATAAGTGCACATCTAGTAAACTGTCATCCAGGTTCCCTACATCTTCTCTTGACAATATGCACAACAAATGATCTAGTCATGATTTAAAATTTCTTGGTTTCACGATCACCTCGAAGTCATATTCCTAGAATAGTAATAACCATATGCAGATTCTAGCCCCCAACACTGTCTTGTTCACTAGGTATCTTAACACAGAGTGGTCTCTATACATCTTGAAGTGAGATCCAAGTAGGTAATGTCTGAACTTATGCAAGGCATAGACCATCGCCAAACCTTCTCGTTCTATCATAGTATAGTTTTTCTCTATAGATGATAACTTCCTACTGGTGAAAGAAATCAGATGGTTTATCTCTCCTTCACATGGTTGTGCCAAAATTGCTCCTAAATCTATTGAAGAGACATCCACATGAACATGAAATTCCTTGCTACAGTTACGAAAAAATAGAATTGGTGCAGTGACCATATTTTGTTTCAATGGATCCAGACTCTTATGACATTCATCATTCCACTGATACTTCACTTCCTTCTTTAGCAAATTCTCCATAGGGGCTGTGATTTGTGCATATCCTTTGATGAACTTTCTATAATATCTTTGATGACCCAGTGTGGACTTCAACTGTCGCACTAAAGTTGGTGGTGGCAGATCAATAATCACTACTATCTTTGCAGGGTCCATTATCAATCCTTGTTTACACACCACATGGACCAAAAAATTCCAAAAGGTGCACAAAATATGCATTTCTTCAAATTCAATTAGATATGGTGTTGCCTACACTTATCTAACATTAAGTGCAAAAGTTCAACATGATATATCAATAGACTAAATACTGTCCAATCATCTAAATGCACCTCTAAAAATTAATGAATGAACTCTTTGAAGGCTGCAACAACTACTCTGAAAAATATTGCTGGTGCATTCTTCAACCCAAACAACATAACTTTGTACCAGTAACAACACCATTCTATCACAAAGGTCATCTTATATCCATCTTCTTATGCAATCCTGATTTGGTGGTATCCTTAGAAACCATCCGGAAAATAATAAGCCTCTTGACCCCCTACATTCTCTAATACTTCATCTGTAAAAGGCATAGAAAAAGGGTCATGTAAGAATTCATCATTCAACTTCCTCAGATATACACATATCTTGATTCCACCTGTCTTCTTGTCTTGAACCACCATTGGGTTGATCCACTCTTATTCTTCAACATGTTCTATAATTCCAGCCTCTAGCATTCTATCTATCTCTAGTTTTACCTTCTGCTTATATTTTAGGTTCATCCTATAGGGTCTCTATCGCATGATTTTCGCATATGGTTTCAAAAAAATATTCATTTATCCTAATTCTCCAACGATTCCTTTCATCTATGAGAATGTAGTTGGAAACATATCTTGGTAGTTGCGTAGTAAGTCAAAAATATTTTCAATTGTTTCCTCACTCCAATAGTCTCCTATATTGGTAAACTTAGGCTTCTCTTCTGTACCAATGTTCACTTTGCACATTCTTAGGGGCTTTTCAAGATGACTCAAGCTTCGGTCCCTCTACTATGCACTCTCCTTCAGTCTTTGATATCTACAACTTTCGTGGATCTTCCTCGTCTTGGGATTCTTCTGCGAAATTATAGCAGTGAAAGACCTCTTCAATTGTCACAGTTGCTCTAGGTGCACTATGTAAAGGCATGGATC
>ML781177.1:1385910-1397575 GCA_009831015.1 Picea engelmannii | reverse complement strand
TCATTTGGGTGATGATGCACCATGCAAAATTGTTGGAATGGGAAAGGTAAAAATAAAGAAAAGGAATGGAAACCAATGGTTGTTGAAAGAGGTAAGACATGTTCCATATATAAGGAAAAATCTAATTTCAACAGGGCAGTTGGCAAGTGAAGGTTGTATATCCATATTTACAGATAATATGTGGAAGGTCACCAAAGGATCACTGGTGATAGAAAAATCAGAGAAGGTAGGTACATTGTATTTATGTACTGACAATACTGACTCTTCTATTTATTTATCTTCTACAAGAGTGGATACAACACTATGGCATCATAGGCTTGGACACATAAGTGAGAAGGGGATGCATATACTTCACAAAAGAAGTTTTTTTCCAGATCTTAAAAAAATTGATTTGGATTTCTGTGAGCATTGTATTTATGGAAATCAAAAGAGAGTCATATTTCTCAGAGTCAGAAAAGAAAAGAAGAGTGAAAGGTTAGATCTTGTGCATACAGATGTATGGGGACCAACTCAGGTATCATCTCTTGGCGTCTCTCGTTATTATGTTACTTTTATTGATGATGCAACTAGAAAAACTTGGGTTTATTGCATTTGAAAAAAATATGATGTTTTTGATACTTTTAAGAAATGGAAAGATTTAGTTGAGAATGAGATAGGAAAAAGGTTGAAGTGTCTCAAATCAGACAATGGAGGTGAATATTACAACAAGGAGTTTGATGATTATTGTTCATACCATGAGATTCGTAGAGAAAAGACAGTTCCAAGAACACCACAAGAAAATGGTGTGTCAGAAAGGATGAACAGGACAATCATGGAACATGCAAGGAGTATGAGATTGCATGCTGGTTTTCCCTTACAGTTATGGGAAGATGTTGTAGATACTGCTGTTTACTTAATAAACATAGGACCTTCAAGCTCTTTGGATGGTGGAATTCCATAGGAGGCATGGATAGGTAAAAAGGTAAACTATTATTTTTTGAAGACTTTCGGTTGTGAAGCATTTGTCCATATTGATAAAGAAAATAGAACAAAGCTTGAGGCAAAATCCAAGAAGTGTAATTTTATTAGATACAGTGCTAATGATTTTGGTTATCACTTATGGGATTATGAAAATCACAAAATCATTAGGATTAGAGATGTCATATTCAATGAGAAGATCATGTACAAAGATCAGTTGCAGGGAAAGATACAAGAAAAAGAAAAACCATAATACACAATGCTTGATGAGATCATTGAAAAAGAAATTCCAAAGGTACCAGAAAATCAAAATGTATAACAACAGGAGCATCAAGTACCTCAAACTCCTTCAAGTGTTGTTAGAAGATCTACCAGGTTAAGTAGACCACCTGAACAATACTCTCCTTCATTGTATTATTTATTATTGACTGATTCTGGTGAACCGAAATGTTATGAAGAGGCAATGCAGGTAGAAACCAAAAATAAGTGGGAGATAGGTATGAAAGAGGAAATGGATTCCCTTGTAAATAACCAAACTTGGGATTTGGTTCAGTTTCCTGCAGGAAAAAGAGCATTGCAGAATAAATGGGTTTACAAGTTGAAGGAAGAATATGGAGAAACGAGAGGTACAAGGCTAGAATTGTTGTAAAGGGGTTTACAAAAAATAAAGGTATATATTTTGATGAAATGTTTTCTCCTGTTGTTAAAATGAATTCAATTAGGACTATTTTAAGTCTTGTGGCAGTAGAACATTTGCATCTTGAATAGTTAGATGTAAATTTTTTTTTCTCCATGGGGATTTGGAGGAAGAGATTTATATGCAACAACCACAGGGGTATGAGGTCAAAGGGAAGGAAAATTTGGTATGCAGGTTGAAGAAGAGCTTGTATGGCCTAAATAAAGCTGCAAGGCAGTGGTATTTGAAGTTTTCCAGGTTTATGACAGAACAAGGTTATAGTAGATGTCTTTCTGATCACTTTGTTTATTTTAAAAGGATGGAAAATGGAAGCTATATTATCTTGATATTGTATGTAGATGGCATGCTTGTTGCAGGGTCTAATATGCAGGATATAAATGTGCTCAAGAAAAAATTATCTAATTCATTTGCGATGAAGGATTTGGGTGCTGCAAATAAAATCCTTGGTATGAGAATAACAAGAGATAGAAAAATCAGAAATTGACATTGTCTCGGGGTGAGTACATAGAGAAGGTGTTGGAGAGGTTTAGAATGCATAATGAAAAACTAGTTAGTACACCTTTGTCCAACCATTTCAAATTAACTAAGGAAATGTGTCCCAAGACATAGGAGGATATATAATACATGTCCAGGGTCCCTTATTCATCAATAGTTGGCATCTTGATGTATGCGATGGTTTGCACAAGACCAAATATTGCACATGTAGTGGGAGTTGTGAGCATGTATATGAAAAATCCAGGTAAAGAACATTGGGAGGCAGTAAAGTGGATTCTCAGGTATTTGAGAGGTACTGCTACTCATGTATTATGTTTTGGAGGTTCAGACACTGTCGTACAGGGATATGTTGATTCATATATGGAAGGTGATAAAGATAGCAGGAGGAGCACCACATAGTATGTTTTTACTGTAGGTGGAACAACAATAAGTTGGATTTTGAAATTGCAAAAGGTTGTTTCACTTTCAACAACATAGGTAGAGTATGTTGCTGCTATAGAGGCTAGTAAAGAGATGATTTGGTTATAGAGGTTTATGGAGGAATTGATAAAGAATTAGGAGAATAATAGGTTGTCCTATGACACTGAGAGTGCCATTCATCTTGCAAAGAACTCAACCTTCCACTCGAAGACTAAGCATATAAAACTCAGGTACCATTTCATACGATCCATCTTGGAAGATGGAAATTTGAAGTTGGAAAAGATACACACTAGCCATAATCATGCATACATGTTAACAAAGGGAGTAACCATGGAGAAGTTGAGTTCCTGCTCAGTTTCATTTGGTCTTCAAGCATGAAGATGAAGATGATAAATTTTCCAGGTCCAAGAAGGATCATAGTCCAACAGATACAATAGCGGTGGAGTTGTTGAGATCAATCTTCAAGAGGGAGATTGTTGGTTGTGGAGCCTGATTATATTCCTCATTCAAAGGTATTTGTTTTCAGTTGTGTTTATACCCCATGAAGAATTTACACCCTGGAACGTATGGGATTTTAGGGGGGACTTTCCCCCCCTGCAGGGTATTGGGGGGCTATTCCCTCTGCTACGGGGTCCGGGGGCAAGCGACCCCCCGAAGGAAAAACTTCCTTGTAAATGTATATTGTAATTTCAAAGTAAATATGGACTGTTCATTATAATATCTTAGATCTGACGGTAGAAGTTATGTTAGGGTTTTTTCACTAGAAGGCAACCCTCTTTTATGAGGGAAATGTATTGCAGCTATATATTATTGCGATTATTGTATTCTGAGTGAGGAGACTGTGAGAGAAAGAAGATGAAGTTACATCGGGTGTGCTGTAGGTTGTATCCCTTCATTTGTTGGATAATAATAAAGGAAGGACTTGACAATTTCTCTGGTGGACGTAGCCCACACTGGGTGAACCATGTATATCTATGTCTCTATTGTATTGTGTATCTTCTATGTTTTATTTTATTTCTCTGGGATCCTATTTTTCTAACATATAGAGTTTAAACTGACTTCCAATCACCATTCCTCCCAATACTTCGCCCTTCAATGTTTCTAGCTGCACAACACCTGCTTCTGTCACATACTCGATTATGTATGGACCTAACCAATGCATCCTAAACTTCCCTGGGTACTACGTGAACTTGTTGTTGTATAAAAACACTAAGTCTCCCAATTGAAACCTTTTCTGTTTAATATGCCTATCATGCCATTTTTTTTCTCTTGCCTTCTGGACTTGCTAATCGAATCCTGTGACAAATCGGTATTCCTTGAGCTGTACCAACTGTGACAATATTTCCTCTACTATGCTAGAGTTTGAAAGATCTATAATAACTACAATGTGCAAATTTGGCACAATAAATTCCATCGACATTACTGCTTCTTTCCCATATACCAACTTAAAAGGCGTATGTCCTGTTAACTTTTTTCTTGTAGTCCTATATGCCCATAGTACTACAGGGATCCTTAAGTCCCAATCATTCCTTCCTACGTTGTAGATCTTGGTTAGAGCATTCTCTAAATTTTTATTGAAGGCTTCTATTGTCCCATTTTCCTGAAGGTGATATGGCGTGCTCCTCTGGTGTTGAATTTGGAACTCCTCAATCAATGTTGAAATCATCTTATTTAGGAATTGCATTCCTTGATAACTCAATAGAATGTGCAGACAACCAAATCTTGTAATGGAATTCTCAAACATAAATCATGGAGAAGTCTCTGCATTGCAGTCTCCATGCTGCAGTCTGTGAGTGATGCTTCTTCTACCCATCTGGTCAAATACTCTGTTGCAATGATTATATACCTAGCTCCTGATCTCTTGGCTAATGGATTGATCGATTCAATGAAGTTTATTTCCCATTTCTCAAAATCCTACAGTGTAACTTGTGGATGCAAAGGAATCTCATCCCTTCTGGATGTCTTTCCAACCCTTTGAGAAACATCACATGCCTGGTAATATTCCTTAGCATCCTTTTGAAGTGTGGGCCATTAGAGCCCTACACACAAAATATTCTATGCAGTCTCTTTACCTGCGTAGTGTCCTCCTACAATCCCTTCATGTGATTGTGAGAGTATCATTGTCATTTCACACTCTAACACACATCATATTAATATCCCATATGCACCTAACTTGTATAATTTCCCTGCAATTAGTTGATAGTCCACTGCCTTAACCATTAACTGTTTCTTTTGTGCAACTGCCATGTTTGATGGAGATAGTCCTGTACTTAATAATTGCACAATGTCTTCGAAGTAGTCATACACCATTTGAAATGTAAATAGATGCACATCCAGTAAATTATCATCTAGGTTCCCTGCATCCTCCCTTGATAGAATGCACGGAAAAGTGATTTGGTCCTGCATTTAATTTTTCCGGCGTAACGATGACTTCAAAGTCATACGCTTGGAACAATAGCAACCATATGAAAATTCTACCCCCCAACACTCACTTGTTTACTAAGTATCTTAGTGCAGAATGGTCCTTATACATCTTGAAATGAGAACCCAAAAAATAGTGTCTAAACTTCTGCAGCGCATACACCATTGCTAATCCCTCTCATTCTATCGTAGTGTGGTTATTTTCTGCTGCTGAAAAATTCCTACTTGCAAATGAAATTGGATGGTCTAACTCTCCTTCTTTTGGCTAAGATAATACGATGCCCAAAGCTATGTTCGATGCATCCACATGAGCATGAAATCATTTCTTCCAATATGGGAATATCACAATTGGCGCAGTCACTAACTTCTACTTTAATGTGTCCAAACCTTTCTGGCAGTCCTCATTCCATTGGAATTTAACTTCTTTCTTCAACAAATTCTCCATGGGTGATGTAATATGTAAGTATCCCTTGATGAAATTCCTGTAGTATCCTGTATGGACCAGGGTTTCTCTTAACTGTCTTACTGATGTAGGTGGTTGTAAGTCCAAAATCACTGCAATCTTAGTAGGTTCCATGATTAAGCCTTGCGTACATACCACATGGCCCAAAAAAATTCAAAAAGGCACACAAAAGTTCAATGAAATATGACATTGTCTACACCTATCCAACATTAATATTAGTACTTCTATGTGATTCTTCAAGAGACTAAACACAATCTAATCCTCTAAATAAACTTCAAGGAACTTATGAATAAATTCTTTAAAGGCTGCGACTACTACTCTTCATAAAATTGCAGGTGCATTCTTCAACCCAAAAGGCATCAGTGTGTACTAATAGCTTCCCCACTTTGTTGAAAAAGTAGTCTTATATTTGTCTTCCCATGCAATCTTTATCTGGTGATATCCCTAGAATCCATCTGTGAAAGAATAAGCCTCCTTCCCACCTACATTCTCTATAACTTCATCTATAAAAGGTGTCGGAAATGGATCATGCATACATGCATCATTTAACTTTCTCAGGTCTACAAAAATTCTGATGCCCACTATTTTCTTATCTTGTACCACCATTGGACTTATCCATTCTGATTCCACCACTGATTCAATAATTCCTGCTTATAACATTTTGTCTATCTCTTCCTTTATCTTCTCTTTATAATTCATATTTAGTCTATAGGGTCTTTGTCTTTCTGGCTTAACATCTAGTTTCAAAGGGATCTTCATTTCTCCTAGCTCGCCAACTATCCCTTTCATTTATGCAAACGTGGTTGGGAATATATGTTGATACTCGCGTAGTAAGTCTACAATTTTTTCCATAGTTTCATCATTCCAGTAGTCTCCTATCTGCATAAATTTTGGATTCTCTTTTGTCCCAATATTTACCTTACACGTCCTTAGTGGCTATGCATACGCAACAAATTCAAGCTATGGACCTTCCATTGCGCACTTCCCCTCAGTTTCAGGTATTTGTGTATTTCTTGGATCCTCCTCGTCTTGATCTTCTTGAGCCACAATATAACATTCCAACAATTCATGAACTTTCAAAGGAGTTCTATGCGCACTACACATAGGTACTACATCCATCGACCCTTCTTTCGAAAAAACCTTGGTTCTAATGGCCTGTAAAGCCACGTCTACCATCAGGGATTCATATTTAAAAGTAAATGATGTTCAAAAACACATGTATTCCAACAGAGGACGAACACCTTTAGTAACCAGTCACACAACCAGATCAAAGATCAACACATCAATGTTTTGACGTGGTAAAACCCCTACGGGGAAACATCCACGACCCCAGCCAACGCGACCACTTGGAGTAGTTTATTAATGCAAAATAAAAATATTACAAAGAGATTCTACAAGAGAGTTTCTCACAATCGGTCATCGACAAATGACCCTCCATTCTCTTTAAATAGAGATCATGGACCAATCAGGTGTTAAGCCACAGATCAATGGACATTAAGATCGAGGAGAATATGCACCGTTAGATCACTCTATGTCCGGAACACATCACGACCGTCAGATTTCCTAACTACAAATGCATACTAATGCATACTAAAGAAACACACTAAGAAACACACTTTTACCTAACAACACATTAAACCAAGTAGATCTTAACTAACTCCTAAGTGTCTAAATAGCCTAACATCCCCCCTTACGAACAACTTTGGATAGGATTGAAGGATTTGCAATAGTGACACAATAGGAGAAGGAAGGAGGCATTAGAGCCTATCCCCCCTTAATGAAAAATTTCTGAACTCCTAACATAGATCAAAGTTTGGAAAACTTTGCTTCTGTAAGAGACTTTGTGAAAATGTCTGCAACTTGATCTTCTGTAGGGAAAAAAAGCACTTCAATAACTTGATCATGAATGATCTTTCCGATGAAGTGCATGTGTAGCTTGATGTGCTTGTTGTGTTGATGTTGAACTAGGTATTTGGCGAGCTTGATGGCACTCCGATTATTGCACCAAAGGCTGGTCGGATGTTACTTTTGGAATCCAAAATCTGAAAGGATCTGTCGAAGCCACAAGGCTTCTTGACTTGCATTTACCACTGCTCGATACTTTGCTTCTGCTGAAGAAAGTGTAATAGCCTATTTTTTCTTACAGACCCAAGTGACAGGTCCAACCAAGGATGAAAAAATAACCTGTAGTAGACTTCTGATCATCAGGGTCACCGACCCAATCTGAATCAGTGAATCCAACCAACAAAGGAGTCCCCCCTGTGTTAGCACTGAGAGTCACCCTCAGAATGCTAGAGGATAATCCCATTACCCATTTGATTTAAATTATTAAAATAAGTAATACTTGGTGGATCAACAAGAAAAGAGTAAAAGGGAGGGCATCCGACTACTACAAATACATTCCATTGGGAATGGAGTCATAACATTCTGCATATCACACGCAATCAATCTGCCTACCAGACAAAAGGCTTATGCAAATATGGATAGAAGAATAAAAGGTAAACAAAGAGAAGAATATCCACATAACAGAGATCCTTTCTGTAATATATATTAAAGAGTGCTTGAACAATAATCTATGATTAACAAACAATTACCACAAATCCTTTGCTTCTCATGAATTCATTAACCAAAGGCATCTTTTAATCTTCAAAATATGTAAATATTACTCAATAAAAATGATAATAAAGAATGAAAACAAGAGAAAAACAGTCTGGTATCAAAACTTTCATGAATATTTAATGGCAGAAATGCCTACAACACATGCCCTTAGGCTTACAAATGAGCGCCTCAATTGCTCCTCTAGCTCTCTCCTCTCTTGGATCATAATCCAACCCTTATCCAAGAGCTCCCTCCTTCATTAAATAGAAAATAACATCAAAATATCCTTAGGAGGTCGAATCCCATCTCTTTCATTGGATTCTAGGCCTTGGAGATAGGTGGCAACAGTCAAAGAGACAAAAATCTAACAAACTGCTAATTTTCAGGAAATTCTTGGAAGTCATTAATAAATTGTTTCCAACTCACTGCATGAGGTATTTAATGGAGCTAAAACTTAGGTGCAGGTGTCCCTTATCATATAATTGATCTATGAGAATTCGTTCGAACCTCCTTGATAGGTGGAAAACTCCCAACAAGGCGAATATCCAACAACTATGCAAAACAAAGAGTTTGCAACACATTTTGTAGCGCACTGGTGTTTTAATTGTTTCTCTCAAATGCCAAACTGGGTCAGGCTAAAATTTGGTTAGCAATTCAAGAAGAATATCATCTTCCTCCACAAAAAATTTCAGAGAAACCACATCACCGTTTTGGATTTATGATCAAATCTGTAAAAGTAGCCTCTACAGGAAATTTCACAACAAATTCCGCAACGCCTATCTCAGTTTGCAACACATGTGCCAGTTCACAACTCCAAAGGAAAATTAAGTAGCCAAACCCTTTCCTGACCTCCAAACAAGACAACAAATCTCATGGAGTACCTGATGACCCTGGGTTTGATGCTGGTAATTTTGAATTTGCACCAGGATGCCTGCTACCTATCCAACCTACAACCCTCTTCCTTAACTAGTTCACAACGCCAACTCAAATATATCTTGCACACGTCGAGGAGGTTGTTAGTTGATGGTATGACATAATCCCTAGGGAAATGGTTAAATGTAGGCTTTGAAAACCATAAATCCTCTTTTACGTGATCAATGTTATGTTTTAACACCCTAAACTGTAATGTATCCTGAACTGAACTGTACCACAGACATAACGAAGTATCCTTTTAGCTTATTTCCAATGGCTTTCATGGGGTGTTTGCATATACATAGCAACAATACCAACAACAAAGGAAAAATTAGGACAGGTATGAGTCAAGTATAAGAGGCTACAACCTAATTGATGGTACAAGGTGGCATCAACTTCGGGAGAAGTACAGGTGGCAATAAGATTGACTCCAGACTGGAAGGCAAAAGGGGCTAGTTTACAATCATCCATGTAAAATAAATGAATAAGGTCACAACCATACTTATACTGGGAAAGAAAAATTCCTTCATTGGTTTTCAAAACTTGGAGGCCAAGGAAATAGTGGAAAAAACCAAATTCTATCATTTCAAATTTCTTCTTAAGGCTGGTTTTCATACGGTTTAAAAGTTTTGAGTCACTACCAGTAAGGATAAGGTCATCAACATAAAGGAAAAATATTATGATATGTATTCCTACTTTCTTGGTATAGACATTAGGATTAGAATGACATCTAGAGAATCTGATGTAAATAATAAAGTTGTCCATTTTGGCATACCAAGCTCGAGGAGCTTGCTGAAGACCATAAAGATAGTTCTTAAGGTGACAAACATAGCTAGAGTCATTCTGGACATAGCCAGGAGTTTGTTTCATGTATATTTCTTCCTGCAAATATCCGTGCAAGAAGACGGATTTAACATTCATCGAATGGATCTCCCATTTATGTGAGGCAACAAGGGAAAGAACAAGGTGGATGGAATTAATTTTGGCTACAAGGGAAAATGTTTCATTATAGTCAATTCCTTCAACTTGGGAAAATCCTTTGGCAACTAACCGAGCGCTGTGTCTTTCAACACTTCCATATGATGCATACTTAGTTTTGTAGACCCATTTACATCTGACAAGTTTTCTTCCTTTTGTAAGAGGTACAAGATCCCAAGTATCGTTGGCCATTGAAGAATGATACTCTTCATTCATTGCTGTATCCCAATGTGGATGACCTGAAGCTCTTGCAAATGTCTCTGGATCATGAGTCTCTGAAACTTGAGCCAAAATATAAGAGGTTCGCTGGAACTATGAACATGTCTGATGCTGATCTGAAGGATCACCGACAAGATCACCAACTGCTTCTTGTGTTGAACAGACCCATCTATGAAGTGGTGGAGATGGTACTAGTTCAGGTTCAAAGGAATCATCTGGAGGAAGGTGAGCATGTGGATGCTAATTTTCATCCTCATTGTCATCATTTGAAGAATAAACTGGAATAGGAATAGAAGAAGGCACAAGCACCGAATATGGCTCGTAGGCCGAAGAAGGCACAATCGCCGAATTGGGCTCGCAGGCCAAGATATTTTCATCAAATTTAACATCTCTTCTAATAATAATTTCATTACAATGTGGTTGAATAAGTCTATAACCTTTGACATCTTTAGAATAACCAACAAATATACACTTCTCACTTTTAGTCTGCAATGCTTTCATTTTCTCGTCAGGAATGTGAGCCCATGCTATACTGCCAAATACACGGAAGTGACTTACATCTGCTTTAATTTTAGTTCAAGCTTCTTCCGATGTTATATTTTTAAGAGCCTTTGTGGGAGTGCGATTTACTATGTAATTTTCACAGTTGATTGCTTCTGCCCACTACTTTAGACTTAATTCCTTAGATTGGATCATACAATTAGCCATTTCTTTTAATGTGCGGTTCTTTCTCTCAACAACACCATTTTGTTGTGGTGTATATGAAACAATGTGTTGCACTTGGATGCCCTATGTAGTGCAGTAACTTGTAAAATTATTGTTCACATTTTGACTCCATTATCTGTTCTTATCTTTTGAATTTGATGTCCAGATTGCTTTTCTACAAGGGCCTTGTAGGCCAAAAACTTGTCAAAAACTTCGCTCTTAAATTTTAAGAAGTAAACCCAAGTACATCTGGAAAAGTCATCAATGAAATTTAAGAAATACTTGCACCCATAAAAATAAGGAGAAGAAAGTGGACCACACAAATCACTGTGAACAAGATGCAAAGGGCCCGAGGCGTGCCAAGAGGCACATTTGTCAAAACTGTCCCGATGATATTTTCCAAGAATACAACTGGCACAAACACTATCTCTGCATGGAACAAGAGGAATACTAGTCACCATCTGTTGATTACATAGTTGTTGCAATGAGCGATAGTTTAGATGACCAAACCGCTCATGCCAAAATTTGCTCAAGTCATTGCTATGAGCAACAAAAACTGATGAAAAAGATGATGACCCAAAGTTTTCAAACTTGCACAACCTAGTAATATCATCAACAATTCCAGTTGCAAGAACATGCTTAGGATATTTTAGATCCTTGATTACAACTTGGTGAGGTGAAAAATCTACGGTTTTACCTTCACTTGAATGAGTGATTTGATATACTGATAGAAGGTTACACGAAAGACTTGGAACACATAATACATCATTGAAATGACCGTTTTCTACTTGAACTATTCT
>ML781177.1:1352336-1385810 GCA_009831015.1 Picea engelmannii | reverse complement strand
TTGATTACAACTTGGTGAGGTGAAAAATCTACGGTTTTACCTTCACTTGAATGAGTGATTTGATATACTGATAGAAGGTTACACGAAAGACTTGGAACACATAATACATCATTGAAATGACCGTTTTCTACTTGAACTATTCTAGATCCTTCAACACTAAGAGATATATCATCACCAACAAATATTTTCTTGGTGTTACATTCATTTAGAGCAGAAAATATGTCTCTATCCTTAGCCATATGATAAGAAGCTCCAAAATCAATAAGCCACTCATCGAAAGAAGAAGTAGAAGTTGTATTGAAGGAGAAACCAGAAGCAGAAAGTGCATGTCCACGAGAAGAAGAAGAAGAAGTAGAATCAATACTGATGTTGTGCTTCTTCATCGTTGCTTCTAAAGCTTCCATCTTCTTGAAACATTTGGACTCATCATGAACATATTTATCACAAACGTTGCAATGCGTGTCAATCTTCTTACTTTATATTTTGCTCCTTTGTCACACTTAAGAGCGTAAGCTGTCTGAGTGGGTTTGGGACCCTTATATTGCTTGTTGTTGTGGCGAGAATGTTGCTTCTTGAGATTCTTGGGTTTATCTTTCTGATGGACGAATAAGGCTTTGTTGGAGGTACCTGCAGTGCTAATCACTCCAAGTTGTACACGCTTATCTTTCTCTCTAATCAAAGCATCACAAAAGTTCTCAAGACTGGGTTTTTTATAAGCTGTCCCTAGAGCCTCTTGCATGGCATAAAAGGTAGATACAAACACAAAATATGCAGTATCTAGCTTAGAAAGAATAATATAGATTCAACGATCTTCTTCTATCTTTATCTTACATTCTGCACATAAAGTTATGAGTGTTTTAAACTTATATAGATAGTCTTCAATGTAAGAAAAATCATTTGGACTTAAAGTTAGTACTTGATTTTCTAACTGTTGTGCTCGAATAATATTGTGTTTACCAAACACAGATTCAATATTTTCCCAAGCTTCTTTGGGTTTATCAATTAATTGAAGGTAGAACCTTAAATCATGAGATATGGAAATTCTGATTAATCCACATGCTTCGTCATTCCTATTATCCCATTTGATTTTCTTATCAACATCAGTGGGTGTTGTTTTCTTTCCCAAGGTAATCTGGTACAATCCTTTACTTCTTAATAAATCCTCCATATGGGATTTCCATTGGAAGTAGTTGGTGCTGGTAAGCAAGAGATTACTTGTATAAGCCATATTAAATATGCAGATAATATGGATTTAAAAACCGAAACTGATGATCTGGATGGAAAGATCTTGAAAAATTAGTTGGTTTAAAAAAATGACACTAAAAATGGACTTCGGATGTGAGAGTTATGCCCTTTAAAAAAAAGACATAAACGATAACTAAGGGACCACATGGTGGTGTAAGCTGCGTTATGAAGTGACCCACTTTTATAAAGAGAAGTGTGGATCACTTTTACAATGAATTTGCTTTAAGAAAAACTGTATGCAAAATAAATAACTCTAAAATAAAATATTAAAGGTACTTATAGTGATTCACTTTTATACTTGAAGTGAAATACACTTTACAATTTGAGCATGAACTTTTTTAAAAAAAATAACAAAAAGAGAGACTTGAATTCAAGACCTCTTACTTAATAAGACAAATTTTAACCAAATGGTCTAGCAAAACATATTGTATTGTTTAGCAAGAGGATTGTTGTTGTTGTCGTCGTCGAAGATGACCTTGGAGAGCGTGCAAAAAAAAACTCTTTTCACACAAAAAAAAGTTTCGCTTCTCGATGACAACAAGGGTTAGATCTCGGTTAGCTTACCTGGAAGATGCACCTTTTCCTATTTGTTTTAGATTTTATGATATTGCACAGGGCACGGGGAAAAGAGAATACACAGATCTAAAAAAGTAGCAACCTAGAAAAAATAATATAAAACTGAAATAAAACCAAAATAATACTCTGCAAAAATTTGAAAAATGCGTATTCAGGATTTATACCTCCGGATCTGACTGAAATGGTCATATCTTGGGCAAACGAAAACCCTTTTAAGTAAAACAAAAAGTATTCCTAACATAAATGAGCGCTCCAGACACAATGGAACAATCCTCTCAGCCCATAAATGTATGGAATTGATAGAAAATGGATATGAGGCAACTTGTATTCACGATCTTGATCTACAATAGGAGCGGGTCTTCAAACATGCTCTGATACCATGTTCAACAACACAGGTATTCCAATAGAGGACGAACACCTTCAATAAGAACTCATATAACCAGATCAAATATCAACACACCAATTTTTTGACATGGTAAAACCCCTACGGGGAAACATCCACGGCCCTAGACAACGCAACCACTTGGAGCAGTTTATTAATGCAAAAGAAAAATATTACAGAGAGATTTTACAAGAGAGTTTCTCACAATCGATCATCGACAAATGACCCTCCATGCTCTTTAAATAGAGATTATGGACCAATGAGGTGTTAAGCCACAGATCAATAGCCATTAAGATCGAGGAGAATATGAACTATGAGATCACTCTATGTCGGGAACATATCGTGACCGTCAGATATCCTAACTACAAATGCATACTAATGCATAATAAAGAAACACACTAAGAAACAAAATTTTACCTAACGACACATTAGACCAAGTAGATATTAACTAACTCCTAAGTGTCTAAATATCCTAACAAATGATACCTTAAACCTTTGAGTTAGCTTATCCCAATATTTGGTTTCTCTGCGCATTTATAGTTCCAAGTACCAATTCTTGGGGATCATATCCAATGTATGTATGAACTTATGCGTCCATTCCTTCTTCAATATCGAACTCCATATCTTTCTTCACTGCACAATATGATCTATTGGGTCACTTACTCTTGTATATTTATGTGCAGTATACTTAACCTTGGTACCAAATATAACTTGCATTAATATTTTACACTATGACCAGTCTTCTATTCCTTCTTTATGTGAATCCCACCATCAAGCTGGAGTGGATTTCAAGACAACATCTAATGCCAACAATATTTTCTTCTCAGGTATATGCAACTCAAGTGACTTTAAAAAAGAACTTATATCATTCAAACCATCATACTCGGGTCAGTCACATAATTCCGTTCCAATCTAGCACAACGATCGAGTAATGCAGGCACACCATCTGAATGATACTTCATGCATCCTTTGCTGCCAATGTTCCAAACCTTCCTCTGAATTTGATGCACATGAGATAATGCTTCTCTAGCTTAGCGCACCATCTATAGTTATATTAACGTAATCATCCATTCATGCAGTTATATTATATATGTTATCCATTTCGTTCCCTTTAGCTGGTTCGATATACCTCTTTCCTTTTGTCAGATTCAATGGTGCAGTAACCTTCAAGTCCCCCACTTCAAAGATCATTTCCATTTTCTTTAGATTAATAACTATCTAATTGTCAAAGGTCCATTCAAGCCCCATTCGTATTGGGTATGGCTGACTATTATCCATAATCTTAATGACTTTAAAATCTGCTACACTACGCACTCCGTCTATATTCACAAGTACCCTTAACAACCGACCAATTGGTACTATTTTGTGTTGGTTCGCCAATATTAACCGAATGAGAGACCAAATCAACTTCGAATTCCCTATCATTTCCCATGTTTGCTTCGAAAAAACATTTACATTAGAACCCAAGTCTAAAATGACCTGTTCCATGTTATAATCCCCAATGTATGCACTTAATCTGAACTCGTTGCTCATCCTATTTTTGCGCAGTATTTGATTCACCACCCTTTGTGCGGTAGCGAATTCCCTTTCTTTCGCACAATGATCAATCATTCCACGTAATGCATTCAATGCAGTTTCATCTTTCATCAATGCTAAACAACTTTTCAAAAATTATTTCAAAGGACTTACCTTTTCAAGGGGTCTTTCTGGGGTAGTACAATCATAAATCAAAGGCATGTCAACCACATGGGTTGCATACGATGTTGTTTCTATCCAATCTGGTCCTAATACCTCCTTCCTTATCTGCTAATATGTCTATTTTTCTTTTTGTGGGTCATATGTTAGCATAGGTCCTGCTTATTTCCTTACCCATTGTTCACTTTTCCTCCCTCCATTTGTCATGCCAGCTACTGTCTTATCCCCTCCACGTGTGACAACTACTATTTTGGGTCCCTTTTCACATATCTCTGTTGATATCTTTTGTACATTCTGATTCGGGTTTTGGTTCTGATTCCCTCTTGCCTGCCACTTCACAAGTAATTGAGGACAGTCTTCTGTCGCATGATCCAGTGGTCTACAATACGTGCAAGTTGTATAAGGATTCAGGCAATCACGAGCCAAATGTCCCGGTTGATTACAATTGTAGCAGATTATTAGGCCTCTACCTCCTCTGCCTCGACCTTTGACAAACCCTTATTGGCCTCCTGGATTAAAGCCTTTCTGTTTATTATAATATGGAATACCTCATTCTATCACACAATTTTCCTCATGAATTCTATACATATCTGAAGTGCACTCTCTCATCATATTGAATGCACAAAAATCCTTCTCTTCGTGCCCTACCAACTTGCAAAAGTTACAAAATAGATTCTGAGGAGTACTCTGGTATTTCTACAACAACGGAAAATTAGGTGGATGATGTACCCATGTCTTACATATTTCGTAGTACCCCCCTCCTAGTAATGGGTTCAGTGCTCTAGTTTCCAAATACTACGTAAAGGTTAGGAATTCATCCTTATGGTGGCCTTCAGTCCTACACTTGGTACACTAGAATTGTTCCCGCTTCTCCTTTCCTTTCGTCAGTTTTTCTAGTTGGATTGTTGAGGTAGCTAACTATGTCCGGACTTGAGCCATCCCCCCACCATCTTCTACAGGAAATGCTTCCAGTTTCATCGCAATCTCTAATGCTTTAGGATGCGACACAAACTTCTGTTGTATCAACGAGCAACAAATGTGTGGCAATAGTCTTGCAATAAACCATTCTATGTGCTATTAATTAGGAATTTGAAATGTCAACCTACCAATCAAATCCTTAAATATTTGATCATAGTTCCAAATTGACTTAGTCTGCAGCTGTTTTGTTTCCTTCAACTCTGTAATGTACTATGACTCATATTTCGGCTTCTTGAACTCTTTCAATAATTCTTGTTGAATTTATTCCAATGTCCTCGCTTGACCTGCAGGTGTAGTACTCTGCAATTTCATGTACCATACTAACACATGACCTATAAACATTTTTTTCAATTACACAATCTTTGTGGCCTCATCCTGGAAATTCTTCGTATCCCAAATTGGATCACATACAAATAGATGTTGTTCTGGGTCCTCTGACCCAACTCCCTAGAACTCAAACATTCTCAATGTATTGTCTAACATTTCCATGGTATTTTGCATAGTACCTCCCCCTAGTGATGTTGACTGAATCCGACTTGACATATTGCTATTCTGTCTTCCTCTACTAACTATAAGTTCTTTTTCCAAATCCTTAAATGTTATCTCAGATCTAGGTGATGCACACGAGGTCATGGAATCGACACAGGATCCAGCCTGAGTAGGACTTAATGACTCTTCTATTATAGGAGTGGACTAAGAATCCTCTTCCTCTCCCTCTATGTGTGATATTTCTACAATCTAAACTAATGCACATGGTACTCTCCTCTCATACTCACTGTGCAACTCTCCTTCCTTAGTCCCAATATTCAATCTCTTGTACCTTCTTCCACTGCAGAATACTCCAATCTCATCTTCTTCTACTTCTGGTATAACTTCCTCGTTTCTCTACATCCTTAGTCCCCCCCTTCCTTAGTCATTTCTTTCTTCATTCCTTCCTACCTTTAGACTATCCCCTGGTCATCCCCAAGTTCCCCTATGTGCACGAAGTCCCTTAGCAGTCAGATTCCATCGTCATCACACATTTTTCACACACCAACATCTTTATCTAGGTACCCAGTGCTTTCATAAACCTTCTTCTCATACCCTTGAAGAAATCCCTCCCTGCGACACTATATGTCTAGGTACAATATATTGTAAATTTTGTAATATAACCCCCCAGTAAGCTATTCAACCATAAATTGACTGCGTGAGAAGTAGTATTACTTACATAATTCAATTGTATTACCAACTCAGGGGTCCAATTCCTTGGGGATGTAGTTCGATATCTTCTAGTATTCTCCAGTAACCTTTCTAACCATTCAGTTAAAATAATCGAAAATTCACCAAAGAAAATCTCATGCAACTTTGTGAACACATACCTTTGAAACCATTGTTTGTCACTCATCTAAGGGTTTCTATTCTATCCTTGGGAAAATTATCACTCCTTGATTTCCATCCATTCAATGATCTCTTTCTTAGACGACCTCCAAAAAATTCCCTCAATTACAGATTTCGTGTCCCGACAAAATAACCATTTGTTGGCATGCGGTTATAAGACCCTAGGTTCAGTATACTCAATGAACAAAACCATTTAGATAACGACTTTTTCGGCATCACCTACATGGAAGTGAAGTCTCACCCTAGGTATCTAATGGAGCTACAAGAACTAAGTTTCTGCAGGGATGAGGGGATGTGAGGCTATCATCATATCCATTACTATTTATCCACCCTGTGCACAATATCTTTATTCATGTCCTTTGATTAGTTAACAAACTCTATTGTGCAAAACCCCGATAACATAGATTTCAATATAAGTAATCCACAGTTTCATTCATATTACTGCACATCAATCATATAGTAAATAGATCTATACTAATCATGCATAAATAGAACATCCATGAGTAACCACATCAAATGAGACATTCAAACACATGATTTAACGTGATTCACCCAATCCTTGGGCTACGTCCACAATGTTTGGATTATATATTAATCTTCATGCAATAGTCACCTCAGGCCTACACACTGCACTTACAATAGATACAACATATTATATCCTCAATCTATCCTAGCCACTTTGCAGTGCATGTTTTTCTCTCTGCAAAATCTCTCCAAAAACCTAAGTAAGGATTTTCACTCATAAGCAACATAATATCCCTTTTTCAATAGTCTATTCTTCCCCAACCCATTACATATTTATACATTGAAATAGGGATCAAAACCCTATGACATCTCATGAAAACTTATTTCCAAAACCCCTAATGGTTTGTGCATGCTTTTCCTACCTTTGTGCCTATGCTGATTTTCCTTTCTTTTTGCCTGCATACTACTTTTGCATGACTAACTACTGTTTTTCTTGCTTTTGCGTGCGCTCTAACTTCTGCTTTGACCTCACAAACTGCTCCCTTTTTTTATTTTGCGTGCACTCTTCAAAACTTATTTATTCAAAATGCCTGTACAACACATTTCTAATTCGATTTACCAATTCTTGGGAATAATGTCAAAAGTATGCACACATAAGTGAGTCCACTATTGTCTTGGTATCGATCGCCACTGCGCAATACACTCTGTAACATGATTTTCTCGACAACTTAATCCACTATACTTCGGCATGAAATTTACATCAGACCCTAGATCCATAATTATATTGTCCATTTCGTAAGCTCCTATCTGCGCACTGAGCCGAAACTCCCTATTTGTTCGCTTCTTACTATGCACCTTGTTAACTGCTTTGTCTGTGACATGTTTCTCTTTTTCTCGGGCACAATGGTCAATCATTCTGCATAGACTAATCAATGCAGATTCATCCTTCATTAAATCTAAGAAACTTCTTAAAAATCTCTTCAAAATACTTATCTCTTCAGTTTGTTTCTTAGAATGATCATAGAATAGAGGCATATCATATACAGGTGGCCTATCATACAATGGTGGCACATTCAAAGTTGATGCTATCCAGTCTGCTCCCATCAATTATTTTCTTTCTTGTTGGTAAGTTTCCATCTCTTTCTTTGGATCAAACAATGGTAATGGATCCATTTCTTTCCTTACCCACTGGTGAATACTATTCCCTTTATCTATCACGTCTTCTCCGGTTCTCATTCCTCCGTGTGTAATTGCTACTATTCTGGGATGATCATCATGCTCCTCGGTTTCTATCATATGTATGTGCTGGGTTTGGTTCCCTCTTGCCTGCCATTTCGATATCAGTTGAGGAAAATCCTCCGTCGCATGGTCCAATGCTTTGTAGTACGTGCATGTCATACAAGGATTTCTGTAGTCTCTTGCTAAATGTCCCATTTGATTGCAATTATAACAAATGATTGGTCCTCTTCCTCCTATACCAATTCCACCTCTTCCTCAACCTCTACCGAATCCTCATCGTCCGCCCTGATTAAATCCTTTTAAAGTACTATACTGTGGAACTCCTTCTATTTTTGAATTTTCTTCTTCGATTCTGTAAGCATCTGCAATGCATTCTCTCATTAATCCCAATGCACGACAGTCCTTCTCATTGTGTCCTACAGACTTGCAAAAATTACAAAAAAAATTCCTGGGCGTACATTGGTATTTATTCAATAATGGAAAAGTAGTCAGATGATGTCCACATGTCATGCATATTTCACAATACCCCACTCCTCTTGCCAATGGGTTAGGTTCCTCTGTAGCCATATACTGCTCAAATGTTGGGCATTCGTCTTTACAATGGCCTTTTGTATTACATGTAATACACCAAACTTGTTCACGATTTTCCTTTCCTTTTGTCAGTTCAGACAACTGAATCATTAACATAGCCAACTATGACTGAACATTTGCCATCCCTGCAACATCTCCTATAGGAGTTGCTTCTAACTTTATCACAATTTCTAATGCTTCTAGCTGGGACATGACCTTCTGCTATGTCAGAGGACAACATATGTGTGGAAAAATACTTGTAATAAACCATTCTCTATGTTGTTCATCAATAATCTGGAATGTTAATCTACCCATCACATATTTAAAACTATGATTGCAATCCGAAAATGTTTTAGTCTGTATTTTCTTAATTTATTTTAGCTCTGTGATGTATCATGACTCAGATTTTGGCTTCTGAAATTCCTTTAATAAAACTTGTCCAATTTTTACCAATGTCCTTGATTGTCCTGTCGATGTAGTAGTATGATACTTCATATACCATAATAGTGCGCAACCTCTGAACGCTGTTTCTAACTGCACAATCTTCATTGCCTCATCCTAGACATTCTTCATAGTCCATATCGTCTCACATACAAACATATGCTACTCTGGGTCTTCCGACCCCGCTCCCTAGAATTCATGCATCCTTAATATATTATCTATTCATGCTATTGTATTATGAGTAGTACTTACCTTCGATGATGCTGATTGACTCTGGTTCACTATGCTACTTCCACTATTCTGACTTCCTCCACTAACTAAAATTTCTCTTGACAAAGTTCCAGTTTCTTCTTCAGATCTTGGTGACGCACATGGGGTTGTGGGTTTGACACAAATTCTGATCTGAGATGGACTTCCTTCTTTTGTTGGACTACACTGAGGATCCTTTTCTTTCTCTTTCCTTTCTCTGTACAACGTGATCTAAAGCACTACGCAGAGGTCTCTTTTCCCAAACACTCTATGCTTCTCTTCTCTCTCAACCACAATCTCCTTCTTACTATACCTAAAACTGTTCCCACAACGCAATACTCCAATATCTCCATTTGAATCACTGTCTTCCTCTCTTGACATCTTCAATCCATCCATTCCTTATTCACCCTTTTCATCTCTTTCTACTCCTAGACCATCCTCTTGTCATTCCCCAATCCCCCTATGCACGTGAAGGCACCTAACAATTAGATTCCATCTTCATGACATTATTTTTTCACAACATCTTTATCCAGGTAGACAATGTGTTCATAAATCTTTCGGGCAAACCCTTAAAGAATTCCCTCTCTGCGACACTAAAAGGCTAGGTACAATCTATTGAAAATTCTATAATGTAATCCCCCACTATAGTATTCAACCAAAAATCAATTGCATGAGAAACTTTATTACTTACCGTATTCAACTGTCTGATCAATTCAAGAGTCCAATTTCTCGGAGCCTCAGTTTAATATCTTCCAACATTATCCACTAGCCTTTCTAATCATTCAATCAAAATGATCAGAACTCACCAAATAATATTTCATGAAGATCCATAAACATGTACCTTTGCAACCATTGTTCATTGCTGAGCCATGGGTTTCTATTATGTTCTATGGAAAATTCTTGTTCCTTCCTCCTTAACCATTCCGTGGTATCTTATTCGGCCTCTAAAACATTCCCCTCAGTTACATATCTCGGTTCCGAAAAAATAACCATTTGTTGGTGTGTATTGGGAATACCCAAGGTTAATCATTAATAAACCAACAAAACCCTTAGAAACCGACCCTTTTGGCATCCCTTGCAAGCAAGTGAAGTCTCACCCGAGGCATCTAGAGGGGTTGCAAGAACCAAGTTTCTACAATGATGAGGGGAAGTGAGGCATTCAACGTAACCCTACTTTGCATTATCCATTCATCAACTGTGTGGAAAGTTTCTATTACTTAACCTTTAATTATCATTCAATATACCCTGTGGGTGATATTACTCCACTTAACATTCAGTCATTCATCATTAAATTAAGTGCACATGACCATAACAACATATAATAGTGACATATTCAAAACACTTGTTGGTTTACTGCTTTCTTTTATCGTCTGAGTTATTGACCCAGGGTTCATGTCTTTCGGGTTTCCAACAAAGCCTCTAAAACTATCGGCCCTCTTGGTAAACCAGAAGGCAACGCAGTACATAGAGTGCACTGCGCAATCTCACCCGAGATAGCTTTAAATGAGTGGTTGTAAGACTCAGGTGTTTACAGCCTATGATTGAGTATGATATATAGGTTTATTATTATGAGCCATATAATATGAATCATGATTTCAATCTACTATTACTCTCGGGTGTACATCTATATTTCACAGTTAAATTCCCGAACAACACAATTGTATTCCATCACAATGTATTAACTCATTAAATCATATTCCATAACTATGTATTAACTCATTCATTAAGAATAACAATTAATTGCCGAAAGAAACCAATATATACATGCATTCATCACATTACACAGATATTACCATGGTTCACCCCCTCCTGGGATACGTCCACAAAGATTTTTCTTTTGGCTCTTTTATTATGGTAGTTCTGCATCTCCAGCGCCACATGCTTACAATCCCCTTAGATGAGTAAGATCTGTATGAGGCGAACTAGATCACACCAGGCTCCACAGCCTGTGATCTAATCCTCAGATCTTCCTTCTCTCCTCTGTTCTGATCTAAACAACTTACAAAGACAGTTCATAGAATTATTACATAATGCATCAACTTGTACATAACTATGATAGGCTATTACAAAATCCGAACTAATACAAAAGAAAACCAACCTCTATCTGATACCTTCATATCTCTATTTATATATATTGGGCTCTTCAGCAATTTACAATGTATTACCAAAACCCTAACACTACCAACGTTAGGTCTTCCTCCCATGCACACGTGCTATTCTTCCTCTAGCTGTCGCTTTCCTTGTGCATGTTTTCTTGCATGCGTGCATGCTGTGTTACCTTCCAGCTGTTACTTTCGTTTCTGCACACTTTCTTTCTCACGGTCATCCTTATTTCCACTTTGGCCTGGTGCCAACAGGCCCCCAACACTGACATGTGACTCGTCCCGAGTCACCTAATCCTTCTGAGCTTCTTCGATCTCCTTGGTGATCATCTGGAACTTTTCCTTGAGCTATGATGCTTTTGTCAGTGCCTGCACGGTCTTCTCCTTGATGGTGTCTACTACTTGAACTATCACTTTGTCGCTCAAAAATCCTGCACATTCAGCCTGGGTCTATGCTATCTTTGTTTTAGCTCCTTCTGCCTGTGCGAGTATTTCTGCTACCCGTTCTTGTAGTGGATCTATTTGAGCCTGACACTCCTATTTCTGTTTTTGCGTAGTGATAAGTTCTGCCTGCATATTCTTCATCTCCTGCATCCCTTTGAATCGTTCTGGGATTTATATGGTATTTTTCCTCTTTTTGAGTTCTTGGATCGTTGCATTGATCCTTTCCTCTTCCTTGTCCCAGCGTTGGACTTGTGGATCCTCCTCCAACCTTGTCCAAATTTGCACTGCTTTATCGAGTAGTTCAATTACTGTGCTAACTTGCTGTTCCATCCCCTGCAGCTGCACTGTTGCTTCCTGCTTCCTTTTCTCCTTCAATGTCCGTGGAGTGGTTGGTGTGAGCTTTTCATGGAGATTCTCGGTCTCCTTATGATATTGATCAATTGCATGGAAATCTGGTCAATCTTTACTGCTACGGGGAGTTCATTTCCTTGCGTGGGGCTTGGGAGTTTCTCGAAAATTCCTCCCACTCTTCATTCCAGTTCATTCCTTTATTCTTTTTCCTCGTGAGTTTCAAGCTTGGCCTGCTCACAAAATTTTTCCAGTGCCTCCCGCTTCTTTGTTGCTTGCTGTAGCTTGACTAAGTTTTTATGTGCACGAGACTGTACCTCGTGGTCGACGCTAACCTGCAATTTGTGTAGTTCCCTTGTTGGAATCCATGTCAGGACCAACGGGATGTGGTCTAAATCCTTCAAGGGTGTCTGCCCCACGATTTCATCCATGCACAACATGCTAGGTTTGATGTAAATTGTTGCGTTTGCGTGTGGCATGGAGTGGAATGGGTCTCGTTCTTCTACCTCCACTCATTCTTTGGTCTGTATTGTTGGTAGCTCTATGCCTCTGCTGCTGCTTGCTATCCATGCTTCCTTCTTGAGGAACTGTCCCATTTCTGTCATCTCTTTTTGCATTTTATCTTTGTGATGCACTGCATGATTGAAATCTTCTGCTAGGAAATCCTGGACCATTCTGGCGATCATTTCCCCATCGTTCTCTGTGATTGTATAGTCTGGAGATGCTCGTTGCACCTTTGATTTCTTGTGTACGCCTCCTACCTACGTGGATGGTCTCTTATTTCCCCCTGGTTCCTGTGTGATGGGGTTTGGGGCAGTCTGCTGCGCTCCCTCGACCCGTTTCTGCTGTTCGTTGGTCGACTGTGTAGTATATTTCTTCCCCTTCTGGGTACCTGTCCGTTTTGACCCTTCGTTTTCCTGAGTCGGCTTGGTTTGTCCCGTCCTTGGTTTCTTAGGCACTGGGATTTTTGGAGGCTGTGTTTCTGCTTGTTCTACCTCTCCTTTTGTTTTTGTTTCCGGTACTTCCTGGGTAATGGCTGGGATCCTCCATTCATCAGGCCATTCGCTGATGACCATGTCGATATCACCCTCTGTGATGAAGTAGCACATCTGTAGCCACTGTTTATCTGGATCCTACCTTGGCTGTATCCACATTGTCTATCTTGTGGCCTAGAAATTGGCGATGTCCACATATCGCGCGATAGCCTATGGTGTTATTCTCCATGATTGGTTGATAAATTCCTGTATAACCCATAGGTATGCTTCAAATATGACTCCGTTCTCCCTCTTATTCCTGGCCTGCAACCCGGATCTTAGTAATAGGTATCTCGCTCCCGCTGGCTGTGGTCTGGTACAGAAAATTACATACCCTGGTTCTTGCCATCCCATGAAGGCTATTAGGGTAATCAACCATGAGTAATGAAACTCTGTGCCTAGGTCCTACGCATCCTTGCAGTCCTCTTGAAATAAGTTCAATAAATATGGAGCCCATCTCATAGAGGTGCCTTCTGCGCACTGAGATGTAACTGCAATGACTCCTGCTGGTACTTCCTCTTTGCGGCATTTTCTGAGCAATTTGTTTGTGCCCATTGTGTAGCTGCATTGTTGATTCGTTTGATTATGACGCCCCTCGTTCCCCTGGCGGTGCCATATTTCTTCTTCATTTCTTCTGCCAACACTTTCTCCTTGGATTTGTTGTCCAGAATCAACACGAGATCCATACCTCGGGTTGGTAACCTTGTGATTTGTGCGATAAGGTCAATAGTGATGGGGACGGGTTTGTCCAGCCATATGTCCCCTCCACGTGTGACTGCTAACAAATTCTTGACACATGTTGCATATTGACCTTTGCCAAAATGTGGTAGCTTTAGCAAACCTAAGATTCATGTTCTGTATAGCCAAGCTGCCCATTGGTGTGGCTGGATAATTGTTTCTCCAAGTTGGTTTACGGCTATGGTATGCATAAAGACCCTCTGTGCTAGTTCCGAGAACTTGGTTTCTTCTGATACGTTATGGTATGAATATTTGAGCTTCCCGACATGACCCAGTATCTTCGGTTCTACTTGTATTCCAGCTGGTATGCGTGGTAGAACAATTTTTGCTGCAGGTTTCTTACAGGGTGAGATCGGTATCTGCACTTTGTCTTCCTGCTATTGTGGATGGTTCAAAGTTCCAACAACTTTCGATTCCCCCCCCATCAACCATTCTGGCCAAGCCGAGGCATTTCCAGTGGTCTCCTCTGCTGGTTGACTCGAGATGGTCGTTTGCGACTCGTCTGGTTGTGCTTCCTATAGGGTTTCCGGTTCCTTGTTTTGAGGCACCTGCACCACTGTTGTCGTATCCACTTTCATGGCCTCTGCTTATGGATGCTGAATTTCTTCTAGTATTGGTGTAGAGTTTACCAATATCCTCTCTGGGGATGGGATTTCATCGATGTCGATGATCTCCGACTGCTACTGTTCGTTCTCTTCCAACAGTCCTTGTGACCTAGTTTGAACCCTGGTTGATATGGTTGTCTGGCTTGCTTCTGCTAGCTTCGGTGGTGCCATAGTGGTGATTGTCGAACATTTTCTAAGTTCAAATAGCTTCTTGGAGTTCTTTGGTGTCACTCTATTCGTTCTGGCTGCTATTACTCTCTCTCTGTTTTCCTTTCACGAATAGACCAGTCGCTCCTGTGCTCGTGTGTTGTATGGGCTTGTCATAAAGCTTGTCGAGGACGCTTCCTCCATTATGCGTTTAATGCATCATAACTGTGGGTTCAATGCATCTGCGGTGGTTTCGTACTTTCTATTACGTTTTATTTTCCATCTCATGTTGGTATGTTTAATGTGACGTTCCATCAGTCCTTGCCGTGCTTTAATTCTGCTTAGTGCTGTCCTGTCATACGTCTTTTGTCGACTTTCCATTTCCCGCATGTTTTCCCTTTGTATGTAACTGTTGTTTGTGCCTTTGCCGAATTTGTGTCTCAATCGATATGTGGCCTTTCTATCTTTAGCGTTCTATGCACTTTTTGGTCTTGTTTCCGTTTTGTTCTCTTTTTGATTTTAGTTTTTTTTTTTTTTTTTTTACTGCGCGGTGGGTGGTCGACTGTTCTTGTACAACTTTAGTCGGCTCCCGTTGATCATTCCTCTAAGGTCTGCGCCTGTTAAATCTCATAAATATATATCTCCTCTGTCTATGATAGATTTTACTTCGTATGGTCCTAACCAATGCATTCTAAGCTTCCCTGGGTGATGAAACGATTTGCCGTCGTAGATCAGTACTAGATCTCCTTCCTGAAACGTTTTCTTCTTGATATGTCGATCGTGCCAAGATTTGTCTCTCGCTTTCTGCACTTGTGGATGGAATCCAGCGAGGATTCAGTCTTCCTCCATTGACAATAACTAATTCAGTCTCTCCTATACTGCGTCTCGTTCTGTCATGTGTGTGATAGCTACTACGCGTAAGCTAGGTACTAAAAATTCTAATGGCACTACTACTTCTTGGCCATAGACTAGTTTGAATGGTGTGTGCCCTGTCAACGTTTTGCATGTGGTTTTATACACCCATAATACTGCTGGTACTTTGAGGTCCCAATCGTCTCTATTGACATTACAGATCTTTGTCAGTGCATTTTCCATAATTTTGTTGAAGGCTTCTACTGTGCCATTCGCTTGTGGATGATACGGTGTGCTCTTTTGGTGATGAAATTCAAACTCTTCAGTCATCACACAGATGGTGCTGTTTATGAAGTGTGTGCCTTGGTTGCTCATCAAAACTCTTGGGTACCCAAATCTAGTGATTACTTGTTTAAACAAGAAGTGTGCCGCTGTCTCTATGCTGCAATATTTTACTGGTGCGAATTTCACCCATCTTGTTAGATATTCCGTCGTGATGATAATGTATATTTCCCCTGTTCTTTTGGATGGTGGGTTAATTGGCCCCATAAATTCGATTGCCCATTTGTCAAATGCCTATAATGTTACTTGTGGTCTTAGTGGCATCTCGTCCCTTCTGTTGGGTTTGCCTACCCTTTTTCAGACATCGCATCTTTGACAATACTCTTTCGAGTCTTTGTGAATCGTTGGCCGCCATAGTCCTATACGTAGTATCTTCTACGCTATATCTTTTCCTACATAATTCCCTCATGTGATTCCCTTGTGGGCTTCTGCCAAAATTCTTGGTTGTTCATGCTCTAATACATACCTTCACAAGATGTTGTCTACGCCCATCTGGTATATATGTCCTGTAATCAGTTGATAGTCGGTCGCACGGACTACCAGGTTCTTCTTCTGTGCGGTGGTATATTCTTGTGGCGAAGTACCTTTAATTAAGTACTGAATGATATCTACAAAGTATCCATAAAAAAATTGGACTGAGAATAACTGTGCATCCAGAAAGTTGTCTTCTAAATTCGTGGTCTCTTCTCCATTTGTGACCCTGGATAGGTGGCTAGGTCTTGCATTCAGTTTCCATGGTTTAACTATTGCTTCAAAATCAAATTCTTGAAATAGAAGGAACCATCGACAGATTCTCTCCCCCAACACTGGCTTGTTGACTAGGTATTTCAGGGCTGAGTGATCTGTAAACATATTAAAGTGTTTTCTCAATAGGTAATGTCTGAACTTCTGCAGTGCATAGACCATGGCTAAGCCTTCTCTTTCTACCGTGTTATAATTCTGTTCCAAGTTTGATAACTTTCTTCTTGTGAATGCTATCAGATGATCCAAGTCTCCTGCTCCTGGCTGTGCTAAGATAGCTCCTAGTGCTATCGCTGATGCATCTACATGCACATGGAATGTCTTTTCCCAGTCTGGAAATACTAATATCGGTGTGGTAACCATCTTTTCCTTCAGGGTATCCAAACCGTGTTGAGACTCGTTGTTCCATTGATACTTCGTATCCTTCAGAGTATCCAAACTGTGTTGACACTCGTTGTTCCATTGATACTTTGTATCCTTCCTTAACAGTTTCTCCATTAGTGTTGTCATCTGCGTGTACCCTTTAATGAATTTCCTGTAGTATCCTGTGTGCCCTAACGTTGCTCTTAGCTGGCGGACTATTTTTAGTGCTGGTAAGTTAACGATGATTGCGATCTTTACTGGATCCACTAGCAAGCCTTGTTTGCATACTATATGGCCCAATAGTATCCCAAATGATGTTCTAAATATGCATTTCTTGATGTTCAGTGATATTTGGCATTGTCTACATCTCTCTAACGTCAGTCGTAAGACTTCCACATGGTTTTTCAACAGACTATAAACTGTCCAACCATCCAGGTATACTTCGAGAAAATAATGGATGAATTCCTTAAATGCTGCGATAACCACTTTGGAGAATATTGCAGGTGCATTCTTCAGTCCAAACAACATGACTGTTTACTGATAAGATCCCCATTCCGTCACAAACGTGGTCTTGTGTTTGTCCTCCTGTGCTATCTTAATTTGATGATAGACTGAGAATCCATCAGTGAATGAGCAATCTTCATGTCCCCCCACAGTCTCTAACACTTCATCTATAAACGGTGTATGGAATCGGTCATGTAGGCATGCATTGTTCAAATTCCTCAAGTCGACGCATATCCTGATCCCTCTTCCTTGTTTCTTGTCTTGTACTACCATCGGGCTTATCCATTCTAATTCCTCAACTGGTTCAATGATTCCATCTCCGAGCATCCTGTCGATCTCATATTTAACTTTTTGTTTATATATGGGGTTCAGTCTGCAGGGTTGTTGTCTAATAGGTCTCGCTTAAGGTATGAGTGGTATATTCATCTCTCCTAATTCTCCGGCTATCCCCTTCATCTCTATAAATGTTGTGGGAAAAAGGTCACTATATTCGCGCAACAATTCTACGATGCTTTCTACTGTTTTCTCATCCCAGTAGTCTCCAATGCTGGCCATTTTGGGCTTCTCAGTTGTCCCAATGTTAAATTTCTTTACCTTGATTGGCGCAGAAATGACTTCTGATTCTATGGATGGTCCTTCCACATCTCTTTCGCCTTCTACTTCTTCGATTTGAATGTTGTGTGGGTCATATTCATTCGGTGCTTCCTCCTGTACATGGTAACATGAGAGTAGTTCCTTCAATGTCTGTTTATTCCACTTTTTCTCTTCTGTGATAAATTCTAGTTCCGGTTCTTTGATGAATATTACTCCTCTAATTCGTTTGAGGGCTGCGTCTATGTTGGGGTTCTCATGCTCGAATGAGAAAGTGATTGTGAAGTTCTATTGCAATGTCCTCCATGTTGTAGTTCCTTTGCGTAATTCGTGGTTTGTATACCAGTTCACCGGTATTCCCTCTAAAGTGTGTATGAAGTGATGAGGCAATTCCTCTGGTGGTGTCATTTTCCACAACGTTTTGCACTTTGCCAAGTGTTCCGTTGTTTCCTCTTGTCTGTCGTATTTCTGCTGTTTGTTGTATTCCTATTCTGCGTCGAACCTTATGCGCAATAGTCACTTACATTGATATGAGTCTGTGATGGTCTCTTTATGTGTGCCCCACCATCTTGTAGGTGTGGCCTTGAGTGCTAAGTCAAGTGCTAACAGTCACTGGTTTTCTAATACTCCATCTTAATATTGTGTCAAGAATGATTCCAAATCATTTAGTCCATGGAAACTGGGTGGTTCTCTGATTTCTGTGCCTACCCATATTATTGCGCAGTCTATTCTTGCACATCTTCGCGTAGATACTTCGTGTAGTCTCTGTTGCTAGTTTTCTAACCCGGTGTCTGAGTCTGTTTCACATGAAGTAATGCTCTGCCAACTGAGTACCCCATATGCAATTGGGTTAATGTAATCCTCATCACGCGCAGTTTTTCTGTACAACTAGCCGATCTCCTCTAAGTCCAGGCAAGTGGGTTCTACGAACCTCTCCCCTTTTGATGGATCTAGTGGTGCTATGACCTTGTATTCTTCAGATTCAAATGTCATTTTCTTGGTTTTCAAATTGATTATGGTCTAGTTTTGAAACGCCCAATCCATACCAAGAAGTGCTGGGTAAGGTGTTGTGCCATCTACTATTTCAATGACTTCAAAGTCTGCTTTAGTGCGAACTCCATCAAGATCTACTGTCACTCCTTTTAGTCTACCTATTGGTAGGACTCTATGCTGGTTTTCTAGTTTCAGTTGGAAATTTGAGTATCCCAGTGTTGGCTCTCCCATACATTTCCATGTCTTCTTTGGTAACACATTCACTTCAGATCCTAGGTCTAGTATAATGTCTCCCATGTTGAAATCGCCAATGTTAGCATTTAGTCTAAATTCCCTACTTGTTCTTCTTCTGGTTTGTAGGTGATTGATGGTTTTTGGTTCTACTTTTTCTTTAGTCTCGCTGCTACATTTATCTAGTATGTTGTGCAATATTTTCACAGATGAAGGATCACTTAATACTTTCACGCATGATTGAAAAAAGCCTTTGATTGTACTTACTTGTCCCTTGGGATGCATTCCATTGGTATGATCCAATGATGACGACATCTCATATTCTGGGGCTTCCTTGAATGGTTGCACAGTTGAATTCGATGTTGTGTCCTCCTTCTAGAATTCTTGTCTCGCTTCCTTAAAGGTCTCCTTTTATTTTTGCGTGTCGAAATGCTTTCGTGGTTCAATGTTCTTCTTTACCCACTGGTTCTGTGTTGGTTCCTGTTGAACTGCATCATTTACTATTTTCGTTCCTCCATGGGTGACTATATTGATGTTTTGTCCGTCATCCCTTGCTTCGGCTGAAATTCACTAGACATTCTGATTGTTTTGGTTCCTCTTTTCCTGAATATTTACTAGTAGTGCCAGACATTCCTCTGTATCATGGTCCGATGCGCGTAAATACATACAAGTTGCTGGTGGAAGTGGACATTCCCATGCATAATGTCTTGGTTGCTGATAATTGTGACATGTGACTGGTCCTCTACTGCATCCGAAACCTCCTCTGGCTCGTCCTCCTCCTCGGTAGCCTGCTCGATCACCTCTCAACACGTTATACTGTGGTGCCTGATTGTACTACATGATATTGTACTAGGGCTGTGCCGGGTTATACTGTGGTTGCACATTATTATAGGGTTGCTGCGTAATGTTGTATGGAGATGGGGCTTGATTGAACTGTGGTGTTGCTTTCCCAGTCATCATTTCGGCATGTACCTTGTATGCATCTGATGTCCTCTCCCACATCAACTCCATAGTTCTGCAATCTTTGTCGTCGTGGCCCACTGAATTACAAAAGGTGCAATATGAATTTTTTGGAACTGTCTGGTATTTCTGCATCATCGTGCTGTGATAAGGGTCGTGACCCAGTTTCTTGCATATTTCGCACCATAATCCTCCCTGTGGTTGTGGATTTGGCATACCTGTTTCCATATACTGCGCGAATGTTGGGCATTCATTCTTGTGGTGTCCTTTCGTCCTGCATGTGGTACACCAAACGACTTCTCATTTGTCCTTGTTCTTATTCTGGTTCAGTTGAAATGTGAGATTCTTCAAATCCTCCTTCAGTTCTTCGATAGCTGGGTTTGTCTGCTGGTACTGGTTCTCTTCCAGTTGCAAGGCTTCTTGAAGAGCCTCTGCTTGTGTCTGAAACTTGTGTTGTCATAGGGGATATTTTAAGTGTGAGAGTAGTGAGTTTACAAACATGTGTTGATATTGCATCTCGGTCATAAGGTATTTTAATTTTCCCTTTAGACGCTTGAATCTCTGGTCAATCTCCCATACAGACTCTCCTGGTTTCTGTCTTATCTCGATCATCTCGTTCATGTACTAATCCTCTGAGCTCAGCTTCTGGAACTCATTAATCAATAGCTTCTTAATGTCTGCTAGTGTCCTTGTCATCCCAGGGGCACTATTTGTGTCTAGACTCATGTACCAGTCTAGTGCACGGTCTCTTAGCGTAATCGCTAGCTACGTGAGTTTGGTGTCTTCATCAATGATCTGCTTTGCCTCCCATATATTTTCACAAATGAACAAATTCTTCTCCTTCTCCTCGAAATTCTGGTAATCTGATAGTGGGATCATTTACTGCCATTCTGAATATGGAACTACTTCCTCCTCCGCGCGGTGTAGATACTTGACTAGTGCTGCCTGAACTGGCTCCTCCAGTTGTTTCTCCTAGTGTAGATGTAATTCTTTCTGTCTGACTTCCTCCGAACAACGGTTGTCTAAACAATGGTGTTCTCTTTGGTGTAGTAGTCGCACATGGGTTTGTGGGTTCCACACTGACATTAATATGGATAAGATCGCTGCCTTCTCCTCCCGTTCTTGGGCCTCTCGTTTTCCTCTCATATGTTGTGCGCAAGATTTCCTCAATCTTCTCCACAGCCCGGAGATCCTCTACCTCTTACTCGTCGCTTGCCAAGCCTTCCCTCGCGGCTACGACTCTCTTCTTGGTATTCACCTTATATTGGTAGGGTACTCTGCTATGCGTCGTTCCAAGATCCACTTGAGCTGGTCTTCATCCATCATGATACGATCCAAGGGTTCCTCCTCCTTCTTTCCTTTCTCCTTTCCTCCTTCTATTTATCCTCTCTCTGTCAGTGTTTCTCCCCTCCCCCCCATGCACACATGGAAGTTTAACTGTCTGATTCCATTGTCATTACACCTTTGTTATATAGCAGTATCTTAATAGAAGTATACAAGGATTGAATGTACCTTCCTCGAGGTCCACGCAGAAATTCTTGCTCTTCTATGTTGTATGACTTCGCTGTGTCAACTGTAAATTCGGTGATGAAACCTGCCACAATACTATCAAGCCAAAAGTCTACTGCGCGGGTGAATTTGTTGCTCACATGCTGTAGCTGCTCAATCTGTACTAGAGTCCAATCTAGTTATCGAATCTGATTCGTCGCATGGTTATCCTTCAACCTTAGTATCTACTCCTGTAGTAGATGCGGAAAATCACAAAAAAAGACTTTGTGTAAATCAGTAAATACGTATTTGTCCAGATATTTGTGAGGTGTGATCATAGGGTTTCTCTTGTCTTTCTGGGCAAACTCTAGCTCTTTGGTTCTCAACCAACCTTCGATTTATGCTTTCGTGGGGTTCCAAGGTCTCAACATTCCCTTCTAATGGCTCATTGATCTTCTTGTTTCACTTGTTCTTTTCTCGTTCAATCTATATCATCTACTCAGTCCTCTCTTGTTTCTATTAACACTGCAACATAACCATTTGTTGGTTTACTGCTTTATTTTAACATCTGAGTTATTAACCCAGGGTTCATGTCTTTCAGGTTTCCAACAAAGACTCTAAAACTATCGACCCTCTTGGTAAACCAGCAGGCAACACAGTACACAGAGTGCACTGCACAGTCTCACCCGAGATAGATTTAAATGGGTGGCTGTAAGACTTAGGTGTTTACAACCTAGGATTGACTATGAGATAGGGGTTTATTATTCAGAGCCATATACTACAAATCATGATTGGAATATACTATTACTCTCGGGTGTACATCTATCTTTCACAATTAAATTACCGAACAACACAATCACATTCCATAACAATGTATTAACTCATTCAATTGTCTTCCATAACAATGTATTAACTCATTCATTAAGCATGACAATTAACTATTGAAAGCAACCAAGATATACATGCATTCATCACACTACACATATATTATCGTGGTTCACCCCCTCCTAGGCTACGTCCACAAAGATTTGGCTCTTGTCTCTTTTATTATGGTAGTTCTGCATATCCAGCGCCACATGCTTACAATCCCCTCAGATGGGTAAGATCTGTATGAGGCGAACTAGATCGCACCAGGCTCCACAACCTATGATCTAATCCTCATATCTTCCTTCTCTCCTCTGTTCTTAGCTCAAAAGATTACAAATATAGTTCATAGCATTATTACATAATGCATCAACTCGTACATAACTATGATAGGATATTACAAAAGCCAAACTAATACAAAAGTGAACCAACCTCTATCTGATACCTGCCTATCTCTATTTATATATATCGGTCTCTTCAACCATTTACAATGTATTACCAAAACCCTAACCCTACTGATGTTAGGTCTTCCTCCCATGCATGTGTGATGCTCTTCCTCCAGCTGTCGCTTTCCTTGTGCACGCTTTCTTGCATGCACGTGTGTTGTGTTACCTTCTAGTTGTTACTTCCGTTTCCGCATGATTTCTTTCCCACGATCATCCTTATTTCCAATTCGTCCTGGTGCCAACAATAGTAGACCTTTATATTCATTGCATAGTAACAATGAACATCATGTGCATCATAACACACAAAAAAAACACACCAAGGCACAAGCTTTTAACATGGTTCACCCCAATTTGGGTTACATCCACAACGACTGGATTCTTATTTTATTCATTAGCAATCTCCTTACAACTACACACTGCGCTTACAATAAGATGTATCAGTTAACATTACCCAAACCTGCCTCAACCATTCTGTTGTAGTGCAATCCCAACTCCTGCAAACCTCAGTCATCACTCAAAACACCCAAACACTTATCAAATTATTCACTCAATCTCTTGCTCCAAAACTCATCACTCTAAAGAATTACTTCTACCCAAAAACCCATTACAATTTCTAGATTTACAATAGGGCTAAGCATGTTACAATGTGGAAAAAATGTCCCAAAAATCCTAACTACTTTCCTCCTTTTGCGTGATGACTCCTGAACAAGATCCAACTGCTTTTCATGCACACTGCTCCTTATCCAAAATGTCACACGATCTGTTCCTTCATGATTCCCAAGACTTATCCAAAATATCCTACTCCAACAAGCATTATGAGGGCTAGATTTGCTTCCAACACTTCTGGAGGGACTGGAAATTTAGTCTCATTCTACCTTTCTAACTCTTAAAAAATTTGCAGTTGTGTCAGCTGATAGGCTAATTATTTAGGAGTTGGGGCTGAATCATCTCCATACCATACTTTGGTCGTATAAATACATAGTTGAATGTGGCATGGTGGAAGTAGGTCTTATCAAACTACTTGTTTAACCCTCCATCTATGAGAGGCATTTTAAAGATTCTAGACCCAATTTTTGAACATTATGTCGGTCGAGAGGGAATCTAGTGAACTCACTGCACCAGGTGCAAAAAATTGATAATTCTCCATTGTGAGTATTCTTTTTGCTTTGAATATGGATTTGTCTTCTGGACTTATCTGGCTCATGGCTATCCAAATGAGGAGATATGTGAATATCATTATTGTTCCATGATCTTGACATTATTTACAATTTCTCTTGATGATGTTTTCTGGGTGCTCCGACCAGTTGAATCTCGCCCTATTTTCTTGAATTCAACCCGTGGGTTCCAAAATTGTGAGTTTAACAACCGATGCCCAATTTGCAACAATGAAACACTGATACAATTCCATTTGGCATGTTGATCTATGACCTTGTTGATTAGGAAACCCTTGAAATTCTTTGCTGAGGTCACCCATGTGAGGCATTGTAGGTACTGCATCCAGTTAGGTGTGTTTGAAGTTTTAGGAATCAACTCTCCTCAGTGTGACAACCCTCTAATTCTATGAATTATACCACCAGTGATGCCAACTGGGATGTCGAGCCATAAATGGTTGTCATGGTATTGACTGACAATAAACTAAGCGACCTTTTTCTTCCAACCCCTAAGATCTGTGATCTGTGGGGCTCCCAAGTAGTGTTGAATGCTTACTTGTTCAATAAACTCGATTTGATCCTTCCATACGCCAGCCTCCATGCCCCATATTGTAAATTTTTTCTAGTGCTTGTCCCATGGGATTTCGTCCATGCAGACCTTTTTGATTTTGTGCATTCATATTTATAATTCGATCGCAGATGCCTTGTTGAATTTTTGTTTAGTCCTTGGTTCCACCAATGAATCTTGAACTTGTTCTTGTAACATCCCCACTATAATCCCTAGTTTAATTAATGCTTGTGTAGATATAATTATTGGCTACGACCAAAGTGATGTAATTTGGAAATTGTATTTCTATGTTTTAATAATAAAATGTGATGTCATCCACTAAGGGGACATGGAAAAGAGATGGGGGCTCAATTAATACACAAGAGAGGGGAGTGTCTAGGATAATGGACAAGAGGGGTCCAAGGGGGAATTACCCATGTATATTAATCCAACCCATTTTCCTAAATTTGTTATTTGTATATGAACCTTCCCATTTTTGATTGAGTGTTGCCAAAGCCAATCATTGAATACATGTAAGAGGGTGGGTGTGAGTAGTCACATCTCAAATTTACTGGGCACATGGGGGTTGAATACAATCATCTTGGGGAAGAGTGTGAGTCAAGCAAGCAAGCCAAAGGAGAGAAAATTAGTATGGGTTGGGACAACAATTTTACACATAGAGTTTATGTGCATGAGGAGAAAGTGGAGAGAAAGAAAGAGATCTTGGAGATGGTGCATCCACATAGGGAGAATTATAGAGCATGATGGAGCGTATTTGGAGCTGGAAATTGAAGAGCCAGGTTGTTAGGCCAGAAAAGTGAAGTCTTGGGTGAGTTTCATTGTAACAACAATTGTTTGTTGTTGGTTTGCTGTTAGTTTTCCTGGCAACGAGTCCCTTGAGTTCCCGACAAAGATATTCCTGGTTACATGTGCCAGAGAGACCTTGATAAATGAATGGGAGGCCCAAGTGAATAATATTAGTGAAGGGGTATATTCCTTGGGTTGGGTAGGTCAAGAGGAAGAGGTCTGGTCGAAAATTGGGATAACTATAGGAAGAGATCAGTGGGTTGTGATTTTTTGAGTCGTGAGTGGACTGTGAGAGACCACCCTCTTTTGTGGATTACTAGCTTCAACTCGGGCGTGATTTTCTATTGACATCTGGAAAAACAAGTCTATGGTTGGGTGGAAGTTTTGTCCTGAGAAGTTGGTTGCACAACCATTGTTAAAAGATAAATGCTTATATATTTTCTCTCTTGTATTTATGAGTCAAATTGATGTGCATGAACTTTGTGTATTTGAGAATGATTTATATGCTGATATAATGAAGTTTATTAGTTTCATTCATGTCTATTTTAGTATGATGTAGATGCATCGATGTAATGTCAACGAACAAAACTTTAAATATGATTTTAATTTGTATATGAAAGCTACATGAAATCAGTTAGATGTAAATGAATTAAATTAGTTAACATAAATTTCATTTTTATGAGTATTCTGCTTGAACCAGAGTGAATTGCTGAAATTCACTATTGCAGATTTGTCTATGACAAATTTGGGGAAAAATGGAGGATTTAGAGAGAAATCCCCAAATCCATGGGAAAAATTCAAGTTTGAATGACTCCGGATGGTTTAAGAAGGTTAATGGAGTAAACCGATAAAGTTGTAGAGTTGAATTCGACTAGAAATGGTAGAAATATGAGTTTTAATGGCTGCCAATGGAGTTGTAGGTAGATTGGTGAATCGACAACCGAGATCCCTTTTGATCTCAAGATCAATGACTGATATTTTCCATGATAAATTTAAAAATCATTAAGGTATCGATCGTTTGAAAGTTTTAGTAAATTGACGACTGTGATTAATTTCGACAGTTTGGGAGATAGATTAGATCGACCATCTATATTCATTTTGATCATTTTGAAACATAGATCCAATCAATGGCGAGGATTCATTTGAGGGGTTTTTGAAATTTAATAGATCAATGACTTAGATTTGTCACGGTTTTTGGTCGAAAATTTCTAAGTATGGAAATTCACCAAGAGAAATCGCCGACGACCGATGGTTAGGTCTGCCAAAATGGAGAAGAGTTTGGTTTGGCCAAAGGACATATCTGACCACCGATGACCGATGGTCAGCCTCAGATGAATCTCGTGAAAATTTTTCAATCACTGATGGTCGATGGGATGGTGATCGGGTGTCGACCAATTTGGAAAAGTGTTTCGAATCAAGCAAGAGAATTCATCATGACTGATGCACCGATGGTTGGGTGTCGACTGATTCAACAAAGTGTTTGGGTCATCCAAGAGAATTGACTAATGGTCTATGAAGGGAAGAGGATGATGACATCATTATCCATGTGTCATTTCACGTCAACATCCATGTATCATCCCACATCACCCAAGTTGACACCATAGGATGATGTGTCATGCCAAGTCATCGCCAACGTGTCGTGCCACGTCAGCCTACAGAAGTGGTCGATGGCCGATGATCAGGTAGGCCAATTTGGGAAAGTGTTTTTGGCAGTCGTCAGGGATCGCTAATTGATAATGGGACGATGGTTAGGCATCGACCAAATCAGTGAGGAGTTCCATTCACCAACAAATATCAACAATGGTTGACAGTCGAATCAATCAATTTAGAGTTGTGTACAAATCGATTGTCGGGGGAATGGGCTGATGACCGATGGTTGCGTCAACATATTAGGGAAAGTGTGGTGTGTGCCCAAAGAAGAACATTGGTTGCTGAAGGCCGATGTAGCATCGATCAATGGCTTAGATTTGGCATGGTTTGAGATCAATGACTAAGATTTAAATGTTGTTATGGTAGTAAAAAAATTAGTTTTATGCAATTTTTTGTGGTTTTTGAAGGTCATTAACTTGCGGGGCTTTTTTGAGGCCGTAAATGATGTTTTTAGCCAATAAAAACCCATGAGAGGAGAATGTGTCAAGGAGTGTTGGCCCTTGACCAAGTTTTGGAGAACCTTGGTCACGTTTGACCAATTTTGGGACTTCGACAGGCTGGTCAAAGGCGGAGCGCAAGGCGAAGCAGAGATCACGGGATCTCAGCCCCTTCTTAGGGAATTTTTGGGTTTAGGGTTTATTTAATGAGTATGGGATGTTGGCCCATGGGTTTACCCATGTTTAGGCCCTTTTGTAATGTATAAATAGAAAACTAGGCGATGTAAGTAGGAGAGACCTAGATGTGTAATGTGGTCGGTGAGCTAAGTGCGAACAGTTGTGGATGCTTTGTGCATACTGTGTGTTAAGAACTTGCAGAGCTAAGTGAAAGTGATTGTAAGAAGCCTGTGTGCATATTGTAAGAAGGATTTGTGCTTGAACCTAGCTTAGGGAAGGAGGATCTGGCAAGGTGCGCGCAGGTCTCCTGTCCTATGCGGAGTGGGTTCTTGTGGCTCTGTGCTTGTAGAAGATTGAAAGAAGACAATACAGAAGAGAAGAGTTGGTGGATGTAGCCCCACACTGGGGTGAACCATGTATATCTTGTGTTATGGTTTCTTTGTGCGTTATAGTAGTTATGCTATTGATGTGATTTATGCTTAGTGCAATGATATATGCTAGATGCATATGATATAGTAGCTTAGTGCTTAGTAATGTGAATGAATGCTAGATTTGATCTATTTCTATATGCTAAGTGCTTAGATGTATTATATATTGTTGAATACTACGTTGCTCTGTAACTAGGGTTTCAACCTGCGATGTGAATAAGGGTTAAATACTGATGAATGTTAACTGCTAATTGCTTTGTTAAGTATCGTAATCACACATCTGTATCCCATCTAGGTTGTAGACACTTGAGTCCTGCAACCACCCCTGTCTCTACCTCGAGTGAGACTTCATCTGCTTCGCAGGTGTTTCTGAAAGGGTCGGTAGTTAGGGTTTTTTTGGTGCACTGTTGAAGCGTTGAACCTTGGGTCTGCCCCTGTGCTAACAAATGGTTCCATTGTTGGGACTTGAAACTGTGATTGTTGGGAACTGAAGAAAATAAATATTTGTGCGTAGATATATTGCTTTAGTGCACAATATTCTACTTGATTGCGAAGCTCTGTGCTAAGAAAGGAATCAGATCTAAAGAAAAGAGGTAAGATCTTAAATCTTTGTACTCTGAGAAGGGTAAGATAAGTGAAAATTTTTGTTTTGAGAGAATGGATCTAGGCATGTCTAACTGATTTTGTCCTAGTCTGAAAACTAGGGAAAAACTAGAAGAAAGAAGATTGGATATGAATAGATCTGATAAGAATAGTGAAAGATATGTTATTCCTATGCATAGAAAGAATGTTTGGACTAACAAATGGATGCAGGGTCCTAGAAAGAATTTTTTGTAGGTTAGTTACTGTGATCCCAGTGCACAGTATAGGAAAGGTTGGGGGTCATTTAAAAGAAAGAGAGGATTAACTCTTTGCTATAGTTGCAGAAGATTGGGACATATTTCTAAGGAATTCCCTGGTAGAGGTCCTAGTTGTCTTTGTTGCAAAGGTATGGACCATGAAGTTTTGGATTTCCCTAGAATGATTGCTAAAGTTGAAAAGATGAATGTGAGACAAGAAAACCATGAGACATGCCAATAAACTAAGGATATGATAGAATCCCAGAAAGAATCAGAGACTGTATTATTATAGATGAAAGGAACCCTGAACGATCACAAAGATATCAACTTATCAGAGATCTTAAACGAGAAGGAATATCGAACAAGAATAGGAGACTTCGACATAGACTGTGTTTTGGATGAGGAAACACATGTGAATATCATGACAGAAAGAACTTGGGAAATTTTGGGAAAGCCTGCTATGGTTCCTTCATTGGGAGGAATATAATTATTTAGAGGAAAGATGATAACCCTATGTGGAAGACTTACCCTGACAACTATGAGTGCTCATGGAACTTCGACATAAGAAGAATTTGAGATCATTAAATTTGTTGAGAACACCACCCCATTTTCTATTTTGCTAGGAAAAACCTAGATTGAGAAAGATTATATACAGAGGAAACAAGAAGAGGAGGATCTAGAACAGAAAAAACAAGAACTAAGAGATTTCATGGCTAGGAGAATAACGCACTTACTGGAAGAACAAGAGGACCAATCGAAGCTACTGAGAACCAAAGATATGGACGTCGAAGTTGAAACAACACAGGAAGACTGGAAACACCTGTCTGTAGAAGAGAGTAGAACACCTACCCCAGAAAGAGAAGAAGTATTACCCTCGAACTCTATGAAAGACCCTCCACAGTGAAAAGTTACTATGCTAAGAGGAGATAAGAAAAATAATGGAAAGAGGAAACCAGTGACTTAGATTACAGGAAAGAAAGCCAGAAAGCTCAGCAAGATGAAAGCAAATTTAGAAAAGTTACAGGAAGTTCCAGGGAGGACTTCACAAAAGGAAGGTTTACAGAAATGGAACTTCGCTAGGATATCAGAACAACAAAGATTGGCACTTAGCCACGACGAAGCAATATGACCATTGGAGGTGTCCCAACTGTTAGCCTGATGCTCCAGAACAACTCGAACCACAGTTATGGCCAGAAAGGTCTCCATTAGACCGTTGGGACTGTGCCATAACGAATGGAATTGCATTGATTGAGGTGTTCCTGCCCGTTGGAGGAGTCCGTTACGACGTTGTCTATTTATCCCGTCGAGTGTTGCACCGAGAACACTTTTGCCAATTGTGATTATTCGAGCCCATAGAGAACTAGTTTCTTTCACGCTGTACCTATTTGAGACCTCGCCACCCATTCGGTTACATTGAGTATTTGATCACCAATCTGAGATACCTGATATCGAGCGTGCATGTTGGGTGACTTCAGCGAAGTAGAGAAATCTATCGAAGATATCCTCATAGAATTCATGACTGAGAAGGTCATGTATACATGAGTCCAAGCCTCGTCGATGAGAGGAGTGCAAGAATCCTTGTCGACTACTCGTGGATTTGGACCATCCCGAGCTGCGACAGAGAAACGAACCAAGCATCGTGATGACTTGGAAAATGTGAAGCTCATCCCATCTATCTTGAACGATTATATCCCACCTCTAGCTGACGCGGTGAGATGTGATAGTGTCCCGAGGGACTTCAACTACACCTTGATTACTACGTACCTCCCAAAGGGGATACACACAGTAGGACCACAGTTAGGACAAATCACGATGTTGAATATCAGTGAATTCAACTTGGGATATCAAAAGAACCATGGAATGCTCACCCCACACAAGTACTTAACCAAGACCAAGGGGAAGAAGTCAAAGATCATCCCCCAGCTTTGGACAGTGGACATCGCAAGGTCCACTATCATGAACGTGATGAAGATACCACACTTTGGAAGGCATCAGGAGGTTAACGCGTGTGTTCTCCTGTTGTCTTGCTTCCATGGTAGATACTTGTGGCTGGACAGACGTATGACCGTAGTTTCGACGCTGATCCATCGGATCACTGGATTAATCATGCAAGGACCAGACCCACAAGAATTTTATCTAGGGAAGGATGCACATCACGCCGTGCAGAAAATTAAAGATACCTATGGTGATGTGGAAAGGGGAAGTGAGGCTACAAGGTAGCTTCCATTCAGAATGGCGCAGTGCGCCTAGCCTGCCAGTTGATCGCTGATAAGCTAGTAAGGAAGAACAGACCCACACAGGTCATAGGGTTCATTGTTGACCTCACGAGAAAATGCATGGAAGGGATACAAATGAACTGGGTGAGCTACCTCGTCAACTAGTTATAGAAAGACTATCGCGAAGCTTAGGATCAAGGCTACGAGTTCCACTTTAGTTGGCTGCTGATCCTCATCGATTTCATTGCTTGGAACATGACGAAAGGTGCGACCTTCCCTGAGATTGAGCCATCAAAACCCTTAGCTGCGAAGTTCACCACGCTCTAGTATTCGAGCGATATGGTGAAACAATGGCTGTCAAATGCGGTGTTGATCTAGCTAGATATCGGTGGCCACCCACCTTCTCCAACTGGCCCAAAACATGTTTCTGGCAATTTTGGTAATTTACTATTTCTAGTAGTTTTTTCGGGTCCTGAACTTCTGGGGCCATTTTGAGGCCCTAAATGATGTTTTTTTGGGTATGTTTCTCATGAAAAATACCATCTATTGATGCTATTTTGTCTCTATTGTTGTAGGCCTTGGATATATCTTTCCAACGAGCTATCATACGCCTAAAACGAAGATCGTATGCAAAAGTTACGACCCTGGGAAGTTGATGCACCAACTTACCCAAACGGGGCCCACATGACTTTTGGTGCTTCATCTCCCAGGGTTAGGTTTTTGGATGTCTAGGAATTTTGGAATTCCCATTTATTGTAAAAGGGCCTTCAACACCTCATTGTAATCATCTTCTTGCGAATGCGAGTAGCCGTCACATCTCTTCTCAGAGATAAGCTGCCACCATTCTAGCAAGTCTTTCACTCTGTATTTTTACAGTCTCTGTACATTTATCTGATTAATAGAAATTGTGTATTAATGTATATCTATGTTTATGGTTTCATATCTGATACATTTCTATTATATTATTGAATATCTGCAATATCTCTGTACATTTATTTATTATATCTCCGCTCTCATTTCGTGCCGAAAATAGAATCCGGATTAGTGGTATCAGAGCAGGCTGCTTTTGATCGTTTTTCAGTGCATGTCCTCGACGAGGTCCGAGTATAGCAAGTTGGGTCTCGAGCTTGTATCTCTTGAGGAAAATATCTCTCGCACACCCAAGAGACCTTCAATGGCAGAAGAAAAGAAAAATGATGGAGCAGACGATCCTATCAGTCTGTTGCTTGAGCAAGCTCTCACGTGACAGAGGGACGAAATGATGGAGAATTTTTCCCACATCCTTCCATGCCTGCCGATAGCATCAGACGCATCTTCATCAAGCGACCACTTTGGAGGCACCTCACCTTTCAAGGTACAGGTTAATTTTGATATTCCCGTATTTGAAGTTCAAATAAATGCAGATGCCCTAGATAAATGGTTAAATCTGCTAGAAGGTTATTTCTCTGTTCATAATTTTTCCGACAAGGAAAAGATCACCTTCGCACTCCTTAAGGATTTCCCCCATGTCAAACATTGGTGGGAAACTTACTGGGAGCAGAGTTCCACAGAGGAGTCTGGAATATATGGGGCCGAGCCCACTTGGGAATTTTTTGTGGATGCGGTAAAGGAACAGTACTACCCTGTTGGCAACTATGAGGACCAGTACATGAGATGGACCACACTGCGGCAAGAGAGGGGCCAATCAGTTCCGGAGTTCACCAATAGATTCCATACCTTGTGCACCAAGATAGGTATCAAGGACTCTGAATGACATTTGGTTCTGAAATATCGCGGGGCTCTACACAGATACATCCAAACTGAAATGGATTTTCTGGACATCTCATCACTCGGTGCTGCCTATCAATATGCTGTTAAAATAGAGAAGAAATTTAAGCACCAGAACAAATGGGAGTTCGGGTCTGCAAATCCACAACAACCAAAGTATGACAAAGACATCCCTAACAAACAGTCTCCTAAAAACCAGTCCAAGCCACATGAAAATAAGGGTCATGTGAAGACAAAGAAGGACACCGGAAAATGGTGCGATTTCCACAAAATCCCCTGGCACAACACCGATGAATGTCTCTCAAAATAGTCATTGGTGGCCGAGATCAAAGACAAGGAGCCGAACCCTTATTCAGAATCTGATTATGAAAATAATGGGAAAAGACAGATCATCGACGCAGACCCCACTTCTATTGTCGCGACCGCAACAATTCAACCAGAAGAA
>ML781177.1:1285790-1327184 GCA_009831015.1 Picea engelmannii | reverse complement strand
TATATATATATATAAGCATGTTTTTATTTTATTTTTAAAATTTTAAAAAACTTTTATGATTTAATTTTGTTTTTCTTAAAAAATTTAATATAATGTTTTAGTTTAGGGTTTTTAGAATTTTTTAGAATTTTAGATTTTTTTAAAATATATTTTAAAATAAATCTCTCTTTTTTTTTTTAACGTTTCAAGGGTTATTTTGGTTTTTTCACTTTTTTTTACCATTTTTTAATGTTTTTTAATTCTCATTTTATTTTATATAATTTGGGTTTTGAATATATTTTTTGAATGTGCTTTTTGCTTCATTTTAAAAAAAAGTTGCGAAGATTTTGTCATTTTTATTTTATTTTTTCAATGTAAATTTAAGAAGAAAAAAAATGTTAGTAAATAAAATTTTAAGTGACCATATTTAATCCATTTTTTTTTTTTTAACGTTTAGAATTTTTTTTTTGCTTTAGTTATCATTACTTTTTTATTTAGGTGTTAATTTTAAGGTTTTTCTAAGCTATTGTATGAGTTTTGAAGGTCATGCTTGAAAAATGTTGTAATTTTGACCTTGTTTGAAAAAATGGTGCTACCGGTAGCACCACTTTTTGATTTGGGGTTGATTTTCGTGTTTTTATGCAAAAATATGAGTTTTTTGGGCTAGAGTTCTCGTTTTGAGGTCACAGTTCTCATTAAGTTGGTAATATTGTTAATGGTGTTGCAAGTTTTAAGAGAGCATACATTATATGCTAAACTAAGTGTGTGCATCTTTTATCAAAACAAGATTCACTACTTAGGGCATATAATTTCAGCAGATGGGATATTGGTAGATCTTGAGAGGATAGAGGCTATTAGAGGATGGCTAGTGCCAAATAATGTGACAAAGGTTAAATCATTCATGGGTCTTTCTGATTATTACCGAAGATTCATAAAAGGACTCTCAAAGATGACAAGTCCAATCATTTCTTTACAAAAGAAGGGAGTGAAGTTCGAATGGATTTCCAAGTGTGAAGAAAGCTTTCAACAGTGGAAGGAAATATTGAAAAGTGTGTCAATATTGAAGATTACAGACCTAAATGAAGATTTTGTTATGTGCACCGATGCATGCAAGGGAGAGCTTGATGGAGTTCTTAGTCAAAATGATAACGTGGTATGCTATGAGTCCATAAAACTAAAAGAGCATGGAATAAATTATGCCACCCATGATCTAGAGTTAGCAACAATTGTACATGCATTAAAAATGGGGAGACATTACCTCATGGGTAAGAAATTTGAGCTAAGGACCGACCACTATGGTCTAAAGTATTTGTTTGGACAACCGCCAGACAAACTAGATGGCTGTAATTTATGAGTGAATATGACTTCGAAATTAAGCATATAAAAGGCAAGGAAAATCAAGTGGCTGAAGCACTCAGCAAGAGAGCTCATGAAGTACATATTGCAGCCATCAAGATGTACACGACTGATCTAAAAGAAACAATCGTTGCAACAACAAATTCAGATCAATAATATGTAAAAATAAAAGAGATATTACAACAAGGTAATTTTCAACAAAAATTTAATTCTTATGAGCTGAAAGAAGATGAAATTCTCACATACAAAGGCAAAGTATATGTGCCAAATTCCAATGAGCTGAAAAATGCAGTTCCGAAGGAAATGCATAATGTGCCATAAATCGGGCACCTAGGATATAAGAAGACAATTGCAGTTGTAAGAAGTCAATATTTTTGGTCAGGAATGAAGAAAGAAGTGGCTAATATCCATATGTCTAGAGTGTTAGAAAGTGAAGACTGAACATAGGCACCCAATGATTTTTCTACAACCATTTCCCATTCTAGAGTGGAAAGGAGAAGTTGTCATAGTTGATTTTATTACAAAGATGCCCAGAACAATGAAACAACATGATTCCATCATGGTGGTGGTGGATGAATTGACTAAGGCAACACATTTTATTCCAGTAAAGACTACACACAAGGAAACAAATATCGCATAAATATATATGAAAGAAGTTGTTAGGCTACATGGAGTGCCTAAGACAATAATTTCAGAGAGAGATCCAAATTTTACTTCCAATTTTTGAAAAGGTTTGTTCAAAGGCTTTCGAACAAATTTAAATCTTAGTACAACATATCACCCATAATCAGATGGACAAACATAGAGGACCAACATGATAATTGAGGACATGCTTAGAATGTATGTGATAGATCAACAATCAAAGTGGGATGATTATATTCATTTGGTTGAATTTTCTTACAACAATGGGTATCACGCCTCATTAAAAATGAGTCCATTTGAAACATTGTATGGAAGAAAATGTAACACACCAGTGAGTTGGGATAATCAAGCAGACAAAGCAGTTGTTGGACGATATTTTTTAAAGGAAATGGAAGAGCAGATGAAAAAGATAAATCAGAATTTAAAGGCTCCCTAGGATCGACAGAAAAGCTATGCAGGCAAGAACATAGTGTTTAGATATTTCAAATTGGGTGAACACGTGTTCTTAAAAGTGAAGGCGAAGAAAATTTCATTGAGTTTAGGAAGTTTCCTAAAGTTGGCAACAAGATATTATGGGCCTTTTGAAATATTAGAAAATATAGGGTCAGTTGCATACTTGTTAGCATTTCTTGCATCCATGAGAGTGAATAATGTATTTCATGTATCATTATTAAAGAAGTATGTTCTTGACCATAACCAAATAATTGATTGGAATGTGATCCAGGTGGAGCACAAAGGGGATTTTCGGGTGGAACTGGTACACATCCTGGAATGAAAAGTCAAAGTGCTCAGAAACAAAGCCATAGGGCTGGTAAAGGTTCAATGGACCTATTACGGTCTTGAAGATGCTACATGGGAGCATGAAGAAAACCTGTGGGAGGAATACCCGCAAATTTTTGATAATTTTGAAGAAAACATAATGTAAGATTCCATTTTGAGTAGCTAGAGTTCTAGAACCACATCTCAGAGTCCTAGCCAACTTCGTTAGGGACCTTGATAAAAGAATGGCTCATTCCTTGGGTTATCCTTGATAAACGAATGATGCATCCCTTGGGTTAACCCTGATAAATACATAGTGCATTCCTTGGGTCAATGAGTTGAGTGGAACATGAAATTATGGTTGGGATTGCTATTAGAGTTGTAAAATTGTAGAATTTTTATTTCTAAGTATTGTGATGTAAATTTGCATATATATGTATATTGACATAGAGTTCACTTAGGACGATGCACAATTCTAGGGGAGGGGGAATGTAACATCCCCACTATAACCCCCAATTTAATTAATGCTTGTGTAGATATAATGTGTGGCTACGACCAATGCGATGTAATATGCAAATTATATTTCTATGTTTTAATAATAAAATGTGATGCCAGTTACTAAGGGGGCATGGATAAGAGATGTGGGCTGAATTAATCCATAAGAGAGGGGAGTGTCTAGGATAATGGACAAGAGGGGTCTAAGGAGGAATTACCCATGTATATTAATCCAACCCATTTTCCTAAATTTTCTATTTGTATATGAACCTTCCCATTTCTGATTGAGTATTCTCAAAGCCAATCATTGAATATATGTAAGAGGGTGGGCGTGAGTAGTCACATCCAAAATTTATTGGGCATATGGGGTTTGAGTACAATCAACTTGGGGTAGAGTGTGAGTCAAGCAAGTAAGACAAAGGAGAGGAAATTCATATGGGTTGGGACAACAATTTTACATAGAGTTTCTGTGAATGAGGAGCAAGTGGAGAACAAGGAAGAGAGCTTGGATCCGGTGCATCCATGGAGGGTGAATTCTAAAGAAAGATGGAGCATATTGGAGCATATTTGGAGCTGGAAACTAAAGAGACCAGTTGTCAGGCCTGAAGAGTGAACTCTTGGGTAAGTTTCAATGTAACAACGAGTGTTTGCTAGTATTTTTCCTAGCAACAACTTCCCTTGTGTTCCCAACATAGAGATTTCCAGTTACCTGTGCCATGGAGACCCTAATAAATGAATGGGAGGCCCGAGGGACTGAGATAAGTGAAGGGGCACAATCCTTGGGTTGGGAAGGTCAAGATGAAGAGAGTTTGTAGAAAATCAAGATAGTTGTAGGAAGATATCAGTGGGTTGTGAGTTTATGAGCTCTCAGTGGACTGTGAGAGACCACCCTCTTTTGTGGATCACTAGCCTTAGCTCGAGGGTGATTTGTTGTTGATATTTATAACAACAAGTCTATGGTTGGGTGGAACATTCATCCGAAGTAGCTAGTTGCACAACCATTGTTAAAAGATAAATGTTTATCTATTTTCTATCTTGTATTTATGAGTCAAATTACTATGCATGAACTCTGTGTATTTGAGAATGATTTATATGTTGATGTAATGAAGTTTATTAGTTGCATTCATGTCTATTTTAGTATGTTGTATATGAATCCATGTAATGGTAGTGAACAATAGTTAAATATGATTTTAATTCGTAGTTGAAAGCTATAGGAAACCAACTGGTTGTAAATGAATTAAATTAGTTAACATAAATTTTGTTTTTATGAGTATTCTGCATTGTAATGTCCCTCAGATGAGATAGGGGATGTTATAGTTCTCAGTCAAGTGAAGCTACTGGATTGGGTAGCATAGGAGTCAAATGATCGATTTCAGGGTTTAGGTTTTCATTGTTTGATCACTTAGGAGTAAAAAGAAAGGTAACAAAATCATAAGCATCACTGATCTTTATAGGTGGGATGGTATGGGGCGAATTAATTTCAAACATTAAGATTGGTGATTCACATGCTTATATATTTATGGCAGGTGTTAATACTTGTTCATATGAGTGGACATAGGAACCAACGGGTAATTAACGATCAAGGGAGTCTAGTTGAGATTTGGTTGAGTCGAAGTTTTCCAAGTTGGTCAGTGCACCCGAATGAGTTGGTTTTGCCTTTTTTGTTGAATTTTTTTGACTTGGTCAAACCTTAATTTTTGGTCAGATATGTGAATTTGGTTAAATTGTTTAGTTTGGTTGAGTCAGTCCTTCCGACTGATTTGAGATCTCTGGTCAGACCGAACGATCAGGTCGGCTTCTTTGTTCTTATCAACTTTGTTCATGCTTATTTTTCCATGGTCGAATGTTTTATGTCAGTCAGATTGATGTTGATCATGCTTTCTTGATTTATAGAGTTCACGCTCACTTGATTTAAATATTTCATATTCACTTGATTTAAATATTTCATGCTTGTTTTATTCTCTTTCCCACATTGAAGAATTGACGAAGATCCTGTTTTGGAGTGGTAATTTCCATCAACTTGTTTTTATATTTCTAGTATGGTCAACATGTTGTTTAAGAGCTCCGGTCTTTTGATGAAATGGCTATGAAATTGTGATTCTTGTTGGTTGATGGTCAATGATGCTTAGTTAAGTAGTTCCTTGTCATTCAAAAGTTACATAGCTAACTCTTCATAACCGACTTCATTATTTAACATTATTATTATTTTATTTTGTTTTGATAATAATTTTATTTTCTTATTTATTTTTTCTATTTCTTTATCCTTCTTTTTTGTCTCTTTTATTTTTCAATAAGTTTTATGACTTGAAATTGGCCACCATAAGCAGTTTTCAACCTAGTCGATGCTTGCTGGAACCTCTGAAAATGTTTTCACCAAGAGGCATATTGGATTTTATGCATTATACTTTTTTAGATGGGCCCCATTGACCACTTTTTGAAATGGGTGCCCTTGCAATGTTCTTAACTGAACTACACTAGTCGGTCGAATATCTTCGACAATGTATGGATCCAACCAAGTAGTTTCAAGATTCTGAGGCTTTCCTTTGACTTGATTGTCATACATTAACACTGAATCTCATGCTTTCATATATTTTCTTTTAAAATGTCGGTCATGCCATGATTTTTGTTGTTGTTTTTTGACTTCCTGATGATGGAGAGCAATGAGCCTTTCTTCTTCTAGTTTATTCAATTGGTAGAAGCACTCTTGTGACTTCAATGTGAGTTCATATTGGAGGACAAACACCACCCTTTCTACATTTTTCCATAAGTGTAAAGGGATTACAAATTCTTGGCCATATATAATTTTAAAGGGTTTTTTTACCGATCGATATTTTTTATGCGGTCCTATACACGTAAAGTACTTCAAGGACATTATCATCCCAATCATCCATGTCGATCCCACATATTTTTGTAATTCCCTTGTGAAGATTCTTGTTAAAGGATTCGATTGCACCATTAGCTTGGGGATGATAGGCCGATGTCTTTCGATGGTCAATCATGAATTTATTAAAGAGGATTTGGATTGTCCCATTAACAAAGTGAGTTCCATGATTGTTGATTATGCTTAAGGGGCATCCAAATCATGTCACTATATTTTAGTATATGAATTTAGCTATAGTTTCATTCGTACATGATTTGATGGGTTCTGTTATCACTCCAAGAAACTCCTTAGGGTTGTAAGCTAAGGATGCTTGGTAACTTAGAAATAATGGTTTTTATGTGTTTGGGACAATGGGGTCTTTAATGATTTATGTAAGAAACAACTCATCACACATCTAAAGATACAGTGCTTTCAGGAAACAACAATTAGATCAAATAATTGAAAGAGAGGATGGAGAACACTATTCTTGATTGCCAATACAAGGTAATGTAGGGCTTAATACAAGACAGAGAGAAATCCTTTAATTTCAACTCTATGAGCTCAATAAAGAGATAACAGTCTTTATGAACTAAAATAAACTGAAAACAAAGTACAAAAAATGAAAGATGGACAATTCTGATGTTGAAAACGAAAGGAAACTGAACTTTATTTCTGCAAAAAAGATTCTATACAGTGACATAAACTATCTCCCAGTTTGAACCCTTATCTCATATCAAAAATAGGCTTTTATAGCCTCTTACAATCAGTTTTACAGATCCTAAAAACATGGATCTGTATTTAATAAAAGCAATTCAAATCTAACTAAACAACTTGAAGATAAAGAATTAATAACTAAACTTAGCACTCGAATTGTCTTCAGTCTAAAAAATTCGCCATCTGCATCCATCAGCTCCTAGAATCTTTGATGTGATGCAATGTGGCAAAACACCTGTCTTGACAATTGGATTTCTCCAACGTTCATGGTCGATATTTGAGGAAGTTTGTTTTACATGTGGTTTCCAAAATTCCCTCAAATCTCTGATGTCGAATCCTTTGCAAGCAATTTTCACTCCCTTGATACTCTGGAACTCCTTCATAACCTGTGAGAAATGACTTGTTCTGTCCTTGGCTTCAAAAAATACTTTTCCAGCTTTCAACAGCTAACTCGTTTAATATTTCGCTGGTTAGCTGGTGAAAGCGCTACCTTTCACCAGCTAACGAGTCATAAAATATCGCTTTGCGCTGGTGAAAGCCCTGACTGTGCCCAAAACGAGTTTTCACCTTCAAAATTTTGATTCCATCAAAACTCAGTGTGTTTCTGATTTCTCACCTTGCACATTAACAACGACTTGAGCAAGTACCTTCAAATCTGGATGGGATTTTTGCCTTTGTTTTTGTTTCAATCTTCTTATCTTCCTTTTAAGGCATTTGGCAAGCCACCATAGACTATTGTAATCTTTGGTGAGTTTCTGCTTTCTTTTCTTCTCTTTAACACTTTCCCAAGCCAGTCTCTCAAACACAACATTGGTTTTTGCAAAGTTATCAGACAACTTCTTATACCTTTCTTTGATTACTCGTTCCAAAACTTCTTGCTGAGCGATTACCTCTTTCAGATGCTTGATTTTCTGAGATTTCTTTGACTTAGAGATTTTTGATGTTTCTCCTTCCTATGTATGAGTGAAGGTCTCATAGTTTTGTGCAAACTCATTTGACTGCTCAGGACTCTTGGTGACAGGGCATTGATCTTGTTACTCTGATTCTGAATCGGTATAGGGAAAGTTTAATATATTGGTTCTCTTCTCTGTAGGCTGATCTATGGGCTGTTCTGTAGTGGTTTCAAAGTTTAACCTTTTATTTGACCTGTGGGACTTCACTCCAGAGATTCTATCTTCTGGAGGTCTTGGCAGGGTCCTCCTCTTCCTTGAACTACTTTGAGGAGTCAACTGTTTCTTTGAACCTTTCCCCTGTTCATTTTCAGGCTGAGTCTGTGTTTCAAAACCCTCCCAGAATAGAAAGTGCTGCCAGCTCCTTCCCTGCTCTTTTAATTCCTCCAGAATGATAAATTTAATGAGGCCGAAATGGCACAGAGTATTCTTCATGCTTAGGGGTTGATCCCTGATTTTCTTGCAGACCTTAGTTAAACTCTTATGTAAGAAAAAAGGCAAATTGAGGAGAGTCTTGCCTGTGAAATGGTCCAGGATTTTAAAATGATACATAATGAGTTTATCATACCTACCCTCTGAGGTAATGTAGAGTTGGATGCCCTTAAACAACTCCTGCCACTCCTCTTCTAGATAGGAAACCGACATGCCCTTCTTCCATGCATTGTGCTTGAACTCTTCCTTTAAATAAACTCTGAAATTCAAGTTTTTGGTGGCAGTGGTTTTGAACCAACTCTGGCCTGATCTTGGTAGGCTGGTTGCTGCAGCAATGGAAGATTCATCTACTATGATTTCCAAGGACCCAACATGAGCCTTATTCCCATCGAATGTTTTGGAAAAAGCTTCTGCTGTCGACTGGTGGCAACCATTTTGCAACCTTTCAACGAATTCAATACACCCTGCGTTTGAAAAATGTTTCTGGACTTCAGGATGTGTCTGTAAAAAAGATAGGTTGTCCAGCTCTTTTCTGAGTAGAGAACCACTGTGTCTCCTCGCCATTCTGTAGCATGAAAACCCCAACAATTTTGTATATCAACCCCTGCAACTGCTGTTCGAGCCGAGGTTTTGCGCTGTTGAAAGCACTCGGGAGTCGGATCTGTTTTCTAACATTTGAAACTTTAACAAACCTTCGTGAACAAAGTGTGATATGGAAGCAGTGATCTGATTTGATGTTGTCAGAATGGCAGTACATCCTCTGTACCTGAGTTGCTGGATTCGAAATTACCATTTCCGGCGCCATGAGTGTGCAGCATGCGTCACTGAACAAGATCTGCATCGTAATCCTATTTTGATGTGCCCAACTGAGTTTCCATCATTACCCACTTTCATCAGCGCATGATTTGGATTTGCATGACATGGGATGATCGTATCATCATTAGCTTTTAGAAACGTGGATAACACGCACGTGATTCCCGCTTTCTCCAGCCAACGACCCGTGGAAAACGCCCCTTAGCTGCTGATACTTACCGCTTTCACCAGCGCACGATCCTATAAAAAACTCCCTTTAGCTGTTGAAAGTCTTCACTTTCATCAGCGCACGATCCCGTAAGAACTGCTCCATAGCTGTGGAAAGTCTTCACTTTCACCAGCGCTCGACCCGCGACAATGCTTCTTTGGATATTTTGAAAACCAACACTTTCACCAGCGCACAGACCTATGAAAGATGCTCCTTAGCTATTGAAAGTCGCCACTTTCACCAGCTAACACCCATATTTTAAACACACGTTAGCTGTTGAAAGAAATTTATGAAAATTTTGAAAAGAGGACTTTTGTGGGTCATCTCATTTCTAAAACAAAATCAAAACCTAAGCCTTGCAGCTAGAAAAACTCAAAAATCATTTGAGAAAACTACCAATAGCCATGCTATCCACCAAAAATGTGACCAAAGGGATGGGTTCATTTTGGGAGCTAACATTTGGCTCCAAATGGGATGGGCATCTCCCTGTGAGGTGACCAAGAACCTAGCTAGACTCAGTAGCCTTATTACAATTTGAAACAGAAATTTGAAAAATAGTTTGCTAGTACCATTGGGCATGGAGTTATTTGAATGACAGAAATAAAGAAAACAAAACTGAAAAAGAAAATATGTACAAGTAGAACAGGGCTTCAAAGGAAGCCTTATGAGAAATAGATCTTCAGGAAGCACCCGTTGAAAGGGCCACCTGCTACTGCCTCACCTGAAAGAGTTTGGAGAACAAAGGTATTGTTTTGCTGCACCGCTGTTATGACAAAAGGACCTGTCCAGAGAGCCTCAAATTTTCCATGTTTCCCCTTCTCTTGCCTTGCTGCATCCCACTTTAAGACTAAATCCCCTGTTTTGAAGACATCTGATTTGACTTTCTTGTCGAAAGTTTCTTTGATTCTTTCTTGATGAAATTCTGTTTTTTCCAAGAGTTGCTCTCTATCTTGCTGTAGTTCTACCAAATTATGAATTCTCCTGGTCAAATCACTTGGTTCAGAATCAATTTCTTGTAAGAACTTTGCAACCGACAATGCAAGTTGAACATGAAATATGGCTTCAGTACCATATACCAACTTGAAAGGAGATGTACCAATTGATTTCTTACATGTAACCATGTCAGCCCACAAGGAAAACTTCAGTTTGGAATCCCAACCTCTGGCATTTTGTTCAAGCAGCTTCTTTATGATTCTTACTAAACTCTTGTTGGATGACTCAGCTAAGCCATTCCCTTGCGGATAGTAAGCTGTGGAATGTACTAGCTGAATTCCCAGATCTTCACACAATTTGACCAAGTGTTTGTCTTTGAATGCAACAAACGCTATCAATGACTATTCTCTTAGGGCAGCCTAATCTGGCAAATATGTTTTCTTGCAGAAAGTTTATGATGACAGTATGATTGGCGTTCCGGGTGGGAATAACCTCAATCCACTTTGTAAAGTAATCGGTGTCAACCAGGATCCACCAGTGTTGACCACTGGAAGGTGGATGAATTTCATATATGAAGTCCAGACCCCACTGCTGGAAAGGCCCTGTGACCACTATATGTTTGAGGGGAAGATACTTCAATTGTTGTTTACCTTCGAATCTTTGACATTTGTCACATGTTTTCACAAACTCATACACATCTGAAAATAAGGATGGCCAGTAGTAACCAGATCTTAAGATTTTGTGTGCAGTGGTTTTCCAATAGTGATGTCCCCCACATTCACTATTATGAAACTAAATCATGACCTTAGCTGCCTCTTCTTGGTTTACACACCTCAACAATAAACCTATGGGATTTTTCCAGAACAACAAGTTGTCATTGATGCATAAATTTATAGCTTTGAGCTTCAAATCCCTTTTTTGAGTCTTTGTCAAATCTGATGGGACTGATAAAGTTTGCAGAAACTGAATAATATGACTGTACCATTTGCAATCAGCTAAGTGAGCTGAGACTTTCATTTCCTCACCTTCTTTTTTCTCTGAAGACTGAACATTTTCTGCATTGATACTCATCAGATTTATTTCAAGCAGCCTGCAATTTTCCTCTGCCAGAAGTTTGGCAAGGCCCTGACCCTTCACAAGTTTTGCTGGTTTGATTTCAACATCGAATTCAATCAATCTTTCTATCCACTTACTCCTTTTTCCATCAATGTCGGGCTGGACAAGCACATCTTTAACTGAACTGGAGGGAACAAAATTTATTACCTTTTCCTAAAGAATGTAAACTCTGAAAGCTTTCAGTGACTTGACAAGTGAATATGCTTGTTTCTCCAACAATTCATACTTTACCTCTGCATCTCTCAATACCTTACCGAAGAAGGCAAACGACTGCTCCTGATCATCATCATTTTTCTGCAAGAGTACTGCTGCGATTGTATCACTTGAAGCAAATGAAAAAATGTAAAATACCTTGGAGAAATCAGGGCTGATCAAAACAGGGGCTGTTGTGATGGCTTCCTTAATGGCATTGAATGAATGTATGGCTGCTTCAGTCCATTTTACCTCAAAGTCCTTTCTCAACATAGCAGTGATATGCTTCGTGAGTTCAACAAAATTTACTATAAACCTTCTGACAAAGTTAATAGTCCAAAGGAAAGACTGAATGTCTTTCTTTGATCTAGGAAGAGACAAATTTTTAATTGCTTCTACCCTCTTTGGTTCAATCTTAACCCCATCAACTGAAACAATATGCCCAAGTAATTTCCCCTCCTTAAGTGCAAAATTTGATTTTTTTGGATTAAGAGAGATGCCATACCTTCGACATTTCAGAAATTTCCTTCTTAAGTGCTGCAAATGAAGTTCGTGGCTGCTTGAGAAAACAGTGATATCATCAAGATAAATCAGGACAAATTTATCTTTCTCTCCAACGAAAGCAATGTCCATTGCCCTTTGGAATGTCGCTTCTGCATTCATCAATCCAAAGGGAATCTTCTCGTACATAAATGTACCCCATGGAGTGGTAAAAGCAATCTTTTCCTTGTCTTCCGGATGGACAACAATATGGTTGTATCCGGAAAACCCATCAATAAAAGACATCACCTTTGATCCTGACACCTTCTGTAGAATATGCTCCATTTTAGGCAGAGGGTAGTTGTTCTTCCTAGATCACTTATTCAAATTTCTGAAGTCTACGCAGAGTCCGATCTCCCCATTCTTCTTCCTAACCGGTATAAGATTCACAATCCATTATGAATACCTGAGAGGAATGATAATGCGAGCATCCAACAGTTTCTTAATTTCCCTTTCCATTGTAGGCAACAACAAAGGGTTGAAGGATCTAAGCTTCTGCCTGAATGGTTTGGTGTCTTTATTCAAGGGAATCTTATGCTGAATAACTTCTGTGTCAAAAGTCTTCAAATCATCATACTTCCAAGCAAAGATGTCTGCAAATTCCTTCAGCAATTCTCCATAATCAGCCCTTTGTTTTTCAGTCAAATGTGAGGCTAAGTTAACATGTTTAGGATCTTTCTCACTAGCCACATTATACTGCAAAACATCTGAGTCTTTTTCCCCACTTTTCAATTTCACAGCCACATCATTGTTATCGAACAACCTTTCCAACATGACCAAACCTTTAGGAATTCTGTTGGTGGACAACTGAACTATTTCATGTGCTGCGATTTTTCTTTTGAACTTTGGCTCCTCAACTTCATGATCATGTTCGTTCTCCTGATCAATCTGCAGATCTGCAAACTCATCTATCACTGCAAGGAATCTAGTGAGTTCAACATCGTCTTCAAAAACCTTCCAAAATTTTACATTATCAGGGAGAGAGGGCCTATATTTAACTTGAATTTCGTAAGTTAATTTATGAGGCAGAGGGGGTATGAATGCACAAGCAGACACAACCAATGAATCATCCAATTCATTCATTGCTCTAGGTACATATGTAATTTTAAAATCTGCAAAATCACGAATTGCCTTCAACACTTCATCTCTGTATGCCTTCAGCCTGACATGCTTTGCTTGAAAGGACTTATTCACCTGCTGAATAATCAAATCTGCATCTCCAAACACCTGCAATTTTTTAATATTCCTCTCTTTGGCTGCATTCAGTCCCAAAAGTAATGCCTCATACTCAACAATGTTATTAGTCACTTTAAAATCGAGTTTAAAGGACAAATGAGAAGTTTTCTTAGAAGGAGAAATGAATACCACTCCTACTCCAGCTGAATCCTTAGTGCAAGCACCATCAAAGAACATCGTCCAAAGGTCGTCTTTTGCTGTCTCTGTGGGCTGAACTGTGATCTGATCTTTGGGCTTTCTGAGCAGCAATGTATCAGGCAGTGAATCGTCAATTTGCAAAATACAAGATCTCATACCTGTGTCAACCGAATAGATAGGATGATTGGATGGATTTTTCTCGTCACTGATTACATATGCCAACTGAGATTCCCTGTAAAGCCTTCTGTTCACCCCTCCGAAAACATGGATAGTAGTGTAGGAGAGATCCATTTGAAGAGTTCCACCTAGTCTCTTCATCCACGATCTTGATAGTAGACATCCAAATTTAGGAGGTATGTCGGCCACCACTATATCCATCACCATTGTCTTCATTGATTCTTGGGTCAAGGTTACAACCAAATCCTTAATCATCCCAAGACATTTGACTTTTTGAGAATCAAAAGAGAAAAGGTCATGATAAGACTTGGTGATCTCCAGCCCAAGCTCATCCATGACCGCCTTCGACATCAAATTGTGAGAAGCACCAGAGTCCAACAAACAATTATGCAGTGTTTTCTCATGAATATTTAAAGAGATGTAAAAGGGAGGACAAATTTCATCTCTGTCTTCTACCATTTGGCCCAGAGTGATGGTTGTCTTATCATCATAAATGTTGAGGATATCAGTGGAAAGGGATACAGATTGGGGATCTAAAGTTTTGAGGATATCCCTTTTGAACATTTCATTTTTCATCAGCTCAACTAGAGGAATAGGAATCTTAATTTTTTGTATTTCAGCCTCAAAATTAAAAGAATATGGAACCTTATCAATAGATTTATCAGAAACCTTTACCTGATTTGAAGGTGCTTCCTGATTCTTTTGTTGTTCAACATGAGGCTGACTTTATGGAGTTTGATGCTTGACAGGGGCAACAATCTTCTTGGGAGGAGATGATGCTTTCACCTTTGAAGGATTTGCTTGTTGATCCTATGATGTCTGATCTTTTTTCTTAACAGGGGCAACAGTCTTTTTAGGAGAGGATGGTGCATCTTGTTGAGCAGCATTAGATTTGGATCGGAGATTATATCTATTTTTATCTTCTGTCATGAAAATGCCATCACCAAGAAGATCATCTTCTGTCTGTTCAGTCATCAATGATTCCTGATAATCATGTTGTGTTAGACAAGATTTCCTTGTCTCTTCTCCAACACAATGAATGTCACCTTCCCCATCTTCTTGATCTTCACCATTATCTTCGTCCATCACAACATTTTGAAGAGGGACCTTTATCCTCTGATCTTCATTAGAATTCTTTTCTCTTTGCAGGATCTGAGTTGGCTGATTATTCCTTCTGAAGTTATTGGGATTTTGATTCGGATTTCTGCCTACAGAGTCATAAGTGCCTCTTCCCTTTATAGGCTGTTTATTTTAGATCTTGAGCTTAGATATCTCAGAGGTTAGAGACTCTAGCATCTTGGCCATTTTATCAAGTTTTGGATCAGCATTTGATGAAGATGAGGCCTCGTTCTTTGGTCTCCTCCTATCAGAATCTCCTTTCCTCTTATGGGAGGCCAAAATATTATATTCCACCTCAAGGGAATCATCTTGCATGAGAGATAATGTTGGTGACCTCCTTTCTCTCAACAACAAACAAAAATCTGAATCAAAAGCATCAGAATATGTGATCTTGGCTGAAGCATCTGATGGTTTAATCTCAGCTGGTATTTTGCCATACATCCGGTTAAACCTCTTAGTGAAGTCAGAGACTGACTCACTACTTTGTTTCCTCAAGTTTCTGAATTCTGTAATGTAGTAAACAAAATCTCTTCTGTCACCCCAATGTTTCAGAATTGTCTCATCCAACTGCTCGATTCCGGAAATGGAACTAGTAGGGAGTTCTTTGAACCATTTCCTAGCATGGCCATCTAGTATTTGGACAAAAACTCGTGTCCACACATCTTCTTGTTCAATATTAAGGTTCTTTGCATAACTGTAAAAAGCTTCAATATGTTCTTCAACAGACACATCGCCTTCGCCTGTGAATTTGGGCATATATTTTTGATAGTCTCCCGTTGGCATGGATGCTACTGGGTTTGGCAATATGAGTGGTGCATACCTAGCAGCTAGGATTTGTTTCATCTTAGTCAAAGGAGGTGGTGCAGCCATGACTATCAGAGGTGGGGAAAATGATATTTTCTTCTTCAAGTCTTCAACACTGGAGGAATGTGAAAGAGGTGAATCTTCTAAAGGGAAAGAGGTCTGATAAGAGGCTCTGTAAAAATTTGCAAGCTGCCCAGCTAAATTTTCTTCACCCTTAGCAGATAGCTCTTGGAGGAGATGTTCAACAACAAGGAGGCTAGTATAAATATTCAAGTGGTCTTCTTGTTGCTGATAATGGAAAGACTCAAGGGAAGAAGAGCTGTGGCTTCTTTCTAAAGTCTTAGATGTTTTTTCAATCAAATTATAGTCTATCAATTTATCATCACTAGGATTTTCCTGTTGATCAAAAAGAATTTGTTCTTCTACAGTATTTACAGCTGTTTTTTCATCAGTGTTCTCTAAAAATAACTCAAATTTTTTTGCAGTAGATTTTCCAGAACTGAGAAGAGGATTACCTTTTGTGTCTGATCTTGAAGTTTGACCTTGAATGATCTTTCCCTTTCTGAGAACTGCTTCTGTATTGGACACTGGCGTGATCGGTGATTCTTGAGGATTTTCCCTAGTACTGATCCTCTTAGGAGCCAGGATGAACTTGTGGAGTCACCAAATAGATGATTACAACCAACTGAAAATGTCTAATCTTTGTCTATCATCAAAGATTAGCTTTGTGTCGTATCCCAGGAAAGCAGAGCTTGAATTCCGTCTCCCTGGCAATGACGCCAATTTGTTATCACTCCAAGAAACTCCTTAGGGTTGTAAGCTAAGGATGCTTGGTAACTTAGAAATAATGGTTTTTATGTGTTTGGGACAATGGGGTCTTTAATGATTTATGTAAGAAACAACTCATCACACATCTAAAGATACAGTGCTTTCAGGAAAAAACAATCAGATCAAATAATTGAAAGAGAGGATGGAGAACACTATTCTTGATTGCCAATACAAGGTAATGTAGGGCTTAATACAAGACAGAGAGAAATCCTTTAATTTCAAGTCTATGAGCTCAATAAAGAGATAACAATCTTTATGAACTAAAATAAACTGAAAACAAAGTACATAAAATGAAAGATGGACAATTCTGATGTTGAAAACGAAAGGAAACTGAACTTTATTTCTGCAAAAAAAGAGTCTATACAGTGACATAAACTATCTCCAAGTTTGAACCCTTATCTCATATCAAAAATAGGCTTTTATAGCCTCTTACAATCAGTTTTACAGATCCTAAAAACATGGATCTGTATTTAATAAAATCAATTCAAATCTAACTAAACAACTTGAAGATAAAGAATTAATAACTAAACTTAACACTCGAATTGTCTTCAGTCTCAAAAATTCGCCATCTGCATCCTTCAGCTCCTGGAATCTTTGATGTGATGCAATGTGGAAAAACACCTGTCTTGACAGTTGGATTTCTCCAACGTTCATGGTCGATATTTGAGGAAGTTTGTTTTACATGTGGTTTCCAAAATTCCCTCAAATCTCTGATGTTGAATCCTTTGCAAGCAATTTTCATTCCCTTAATACTCTGGAACTCCTTCATAACCTGTGAGAAATAACCTGTTCTGTCCTTGGCTTCAAAAAATACTTTTCCAGCTTTCAACAGCTAACACGTTTAATATTTCGCTGGTTAGCTGGTGAAAGCGCAGGATTTCACCAGCTAACGGGTCATAAAATATCGCTTTGCACTGGTGAAAGCCCTGACTGCGCCCAAATCGAGTTTTCACCTTCAAAATTTTGATTCCATCAAAACTCAGTGTGTTTATGATTTCTCACCTTGCATATTAACAACGACTTGAGCAAGTACCTTCAAATCTGGATGGGATTTTTGCCTTTGTTTTTGTTTCAATCTTCTTATCTTCCTTTTAAGGCGTTTGGCAAGACACCATAGACTATTGTAATCTTTGGTGAGTTTCTGCATTCTTTTCTTCTCTTTAACACTTTCCCGAGCCAGTCTCTCAAACACAGCATTGGTTTTTGCAAAGTTATCAGACAACTTCTTATACCTTTCTTTGATTACTGGTTCCAAAACTTCTTGTTGAGAGATTACCTCTTTCAGATGCTTGATTTTCTGAGAATTCTTTGACTTAGAGATTTTTGATGTTTCTCCTTTCTCTGTATGAGTGAAGGTCTCATAGTTTTGTGCAAACTCAGTTGACTGCTCAAGACTCTTGGTGACAGGGCATTGATATTGTTGCTCTGATTCTGAATCGGTATAGGGAAAGTTTAATATATTGGTTCTCTTCTCTGTAGGCTGCTCTGTGGGCTGTTCTGTAGTGGTTTCAAAGTTTAACCTTTTCTTTGACCTGTGGGACTTCAATCCAGAGATTCTATCTTCTGGAGGTCCTGGCAGGGTCCTCCTCTTCCTTGAACTACTTTGAGGAGTCAACTGTTTCTTTGAACCTTTCCCCTGTTCATTTTCAGGCTGAGTCTGTGTTTCAAAACCCTCCCAGAATAGAAAGTGCTACTAGCTCCTTCCCTATTGTTTTAATTCCTCCAGAATGATCAATTTAATGAGGCTGAAATGACACATAGTATTCTTCATGCTTAGGGGTTGAGCCCTGATTTTCTTGCAGACCTTAGTTAAACTCTTATGTAAGAAAAAAGGCAAATTGAGGAGAGTCTTGCCTATGAAATGGTCCAGGAGTTTAAAATGATACATCATGAGTTTATCATACCTGCCCTCTGAGGTAATGTAGAGTTGGATTCCCTTAAACATCTCCTGCCACTCCTCTTCTAGATAGGAAACCGGCATGCCCTTATTCCATGCATTGTGCTTGAACTCTTCCTTTAAATAAACTATGAAATTCAAGTTTTTGGTGGCAGTGGTTTTGAACCAACTCTGGCCCGATATTGGTAGGCTGGTTGTTGCAGCAATGGCAGCTTCATCTACTATGATTTCCAAGGACCCAACACGAGCCTTATTCCCATCGAAAGTTTTGGCAAAAGCTTCTGCTGTCGACTGGTGGCAAACATTTTGCAACCTATCAACGAATTCAATACACCCTGCGTTTGAAAAATGTTTTTGGACTTCGAGATGTGTCTGTAAAAAAGATAGGTTGTCCAGCTCTTTTCTGAGTAGAGAACCACTGCGTCTCCTCGCCATTCTGTAGCTTGAAAACCCCAACAATTTTGTATATCAACCCTTGCAACTGTTGTTCGAGCCAAGGTTTTGCGCTGTTGAAAGCACTCGGGAGTCGACACTGTTTTCTAACATTTGAAACTTTAACAAACCTTCGTGAACAAAGTGTGATATGGAAGCAGTGATCTGATTTGTTGTTGTTAGCACGACAGTACAACCTCTGTACCTGAGTTGCTGGATTTGAAATTACCATTTCTGGCGCCATGAGTGTGCAACATGCGTCACTGAACAAGATCTGCATCGTAATCCTATTTTGATGTGCCCAACTGAGTTTCCATCATTACCCACTTTCATCAGCACATGATTTGGATTTGCATGACGTGGGATGATCGTATCATCATTAGCTTTTAGAAACGTGGATAACACGCACGTGATTCCCGCTTTCTCCAGCCAACAGCCCATGGAAAACGCCCCTTAGCTGTTGATACTTACCGCTTTCACCACCGCACGATCCTGTGAAAAACTCCCTTTATCTGTTGAAAGTCTTCACTTTCATCAGCGCACGATCCCGTAAGAACTGCTCCGTAGTTGTGGAAAGTCTTCACTTTCACCAGCGCTCGACCTGCGACAATGTTTCTTTGGATATTTTGAAAACCAACACTTTCACCAGCACACAGACCTATGAAAGATGCTCCTTAGATGTTGAAATTCGCCACTTTCACCAGCTAACACCCATCTTTTAAACACACGTTAGCTGTTGAAAGCAATTTATGAAAATTTTGAAAAGAGGACTTTTGTGGGTCATCTTATTTCTAAAACAAAATCAAAACCTAAGCCTTACAGCTAGAAAAACTCAAAAATTATTTGAGAAAACTACCAATAGCCATGCTATCCACCAAAAATGTGACCAAAGGGAAGGGTTCATTTTGGGAGCTAACAGGTTCTACCTCATCCCACTTTGTTAAATACTCGATGGTGGTGATGATGTATTTCAATCCTATTCTTTTAGCTTTATTTGGGAATAGACCGACAAAGTCGATAGCCCAAATTTCAAACGACAAACTAAGGTTTATTGAGTGTAAGGGCATGTCATTTTTCCATAGAGGTCAACCCATCCAATGAAAAATGTTGCATTGATTCACTTTTGTTTGACAATCCTTATGAGATTCAACCACCAAAGGCTCGCTTGAAGAATCTTCCACTTTGTTGTGCCAACTTGAAAATGGCCTCTTGCAGGGCCAATGTGAGCTTCATCCATTATTCCTTCCCTTTCATGTTCTAGAGCACATCTCATTAATATATCATCGTGTCCTAATTTTTACAAGTATCCATTCATGAGGGTAAATGGTGCCACTTTTAACATTAGGACCTTCTTTTTATTATAGAAATATCTTCAGGATCCCTTCCCTACTCCAAAATTTGTACTATTTATTATAAATCATTGGGGGTGGCCTCGACTGTTACGAGGAAAATTACTCTATGGCATAGGGTAAACCACAATAGATGGAAATGACTACAGAAATCAACTCTAATATCAAGTATGCTATATAAAAAGATATGATAAAAAGACAAGATAAAGAGCCTACCTCGTCCAGACGTTCGATGAAGTCCACCATTGAGCACTCGACTCAAAGCAACATACTTGCAACTTGTCCTAAAAAACCGAGATACACAAACATATGGTGATAATATATAAAGTTATCACAGTTAATAGCATAATCCATCAATATTCATAACAAATATGCCCATGGAATAACAATTCAAATATTTGCAAGACATCAATTGGACGAGAAAAGAGTATTTCTATTAAAATGTAATCAACAGAAGTATATGAATGAAAAACTTCTGTGTTGTCACGTTCGAAACTGAGAAACTAATTCCCTTCTAGTTGGGCCTCCACCACTTTAATCCTCCACCAAAGGCAAGCTCATATAATAGATACAATGAGGTTCTCCATCAAGTAAGGAAGATCTTGGGGATGAACAATGTGTTCAGACTTAAAATGATAAAGGGATGCAGACTCAATATGAAGTGAGTAGTTTCTCCAGAGTAACTTTGCTCCCAAAGTTGAATTCTTCTCCTCTTTTCCATAGTTTGGATATGGCCCATTTATAGCCTTCAAACAGAGCTGAAGGTCCGAGTCGAAACATATCCAGTATATGGAAGGTCAAGGATCATGGATCTCGTGACGTGACATGGAAACCTGACACCATTTTTTTTTGAATTTTGGGCACAAAACCCGATGTACGCGGGCTGTAATGGTGGTACCTGCATACACACATGCTATATAATAGTTAGGGCATGTATATGTGGAAAAATATTTATTTTTAGTTCTGGGAACTGCAAAAAGGGAATTCAAGTCTCCATAGGGAAATGGAAAAGGCCTTCTGAGAAAATTTGCATAGTGTCAGGAAAATATTGCTATAACAGATGCCCCCTAATGTGTGAGGTCAGAGGAGTATTTGCGATGGCCGAAATACATTATAATACCCAAAATTGGAGTAATGGAGACCCAACTGGATGAACTAGTTTCTCATGCGAATATTACAATCTATACTGACTTTGCGCACATGGCTTCCAATTTGGATTACACTGCAGATCTATGTGAAAATATACCAAACAACTGTTCAAGGCCATGAATAGGAAATGAAAAGGTGGCTACATGCCATAGGCTGTCATAGTCACGAACAAGGTCCAGTAAAACTAGTCTCAAAATCAATTTGAAGATATCTATATACAATGGAGTACAATCTGATCTCCCGTGATCATTGAAGTCACATAGGTACTGGTCTAATGAAAGATAGAAACAACTCAGGAAAGATATGACTACGAACTGATGTCTTCAATTCTTCTACACGATCCTCCAAAGGTGCAAGTCCACATCATGTGAATAAAGGAGTTGAGGTCGAACACAATGATACTTCGTTTGTTTATCGGTCATTGAGGTATATTGTTAACAAACATGAGACAACCTACCGATAATGAAAGTAGGTATCAAGACATCGAGTAAATTCTTACAAGTGTGAATAAATGTGTTGAGGTTTAACACTTGAAGAATCCATCGATCATGAGACATTGATGTATTCCCAACTGTCGATGGCGAGAGAACTTGCCACTAATGACTACAAGCCTTTAGGTACTCATAGGACTCTAGGTCTTGTTTCCAAAATAGATGGGTTGAAGTCAATGGAAGGAGACCCACTGAAAGGAGAGCATTAAGGCATCTCTCATCATTCAACACGAGGTACAAATAAATATCTTGATGATTTGGAGTAATTTGGACGAAGAACATGTTTACGAACCAACGACCCTGTGCGTCTTTCACATGTGCCAGATGCAAGCGATACATGAAAAAGACCCTATGAATAGCATCCAATAAGGAAAAATGCTGAAAAAGGAGAGGAAACCACCAATAAGGCTAATGGTGTTGATTATTTGGGTTGGTTGTTATTGATGTCAACCCTTGAAGAAATTCTGGTAGCGAATTCCGGTAACACAAAGGTTTGGGTAATGGACCCAAGTTTGTTTGATGTATAATGGTATGAGTTTTAATATATTTGAAGGTAAGACTATTATGGATGGATAGTACATGTCATTCCATTTCCAGTGGTATGTGGAACGTCACATAACTGCTCACGGTTAGAGAGTTATGGCCATGTGAAGTTGGAGAACCCTCATGAGTCATCTAGAAGCCCCAAAAGGTCAAAGTAGTCAAAGTGGTTGCAAAGAATAAATTATTTAAATAATAAAATGAAGTGATGAGTGTACTATAAGTCAAAGTGGATACAAAATAAATTATTTAAATAATAAATTTAATGGAGAAATTACTAAGCGGACAAGTGGTTAGAAGTGGGTTAGCCCTAAAATATTGAAAGTGGGTTAAGATGGTTAGAAGGTAATTTAAATAATAAAGTGAAGTGATGAGTGTACTATAAGTCAAAGTGGATACAAAATAAATTATTTAAATAGTAAATTTAATGAAGAAATTACTATGTGGACAAGTGGTTAGAAGTGGGTTAGCCCTAAAATAAGGAAAGTGGGTTAAGATGGTTAAAAGGTAACCCCTTGAGGAAGCTACATGAAAGTATAAATAAGAGGCAAGGCTTTCTCATTTTAATTACACTTGAGAATATTGAGTATATACAAGTGACTGAGGTAACCAAAGGATATATAAGGCGAATTTTAGAGGGAAGGTGAAGTAAAGAATGTCGAAATTCAAGGGAGGATAAATTCTTTAGATGATGCTTTCTAAGGTATGTTATTTATAGGCCATCTCACTATTTTCACAATAATTGTTTTTTCTAGAATGATTCAGTCTATGAAATTGGGAGGCCATTGAGGAAACATATCGAAGTAGCCGTGATACAAATTTCAGCTTGTGGGTCATTTTATTTGTGGATTTACACTACATGGAAAATAGGGTTTGTGGCTAGTCCTGAAACTAGTCTTAAACAAGTGTTTCGGGTAAAAATGTCGTAAATTCTTCATAACAGATCCAAATTTAGTAATACCAAATTTATTGGTTAGAGTACAGTCTGTAGTATTCTGTGTACAATTTTCAGATCCATACAACAAATATTCCGTGTGAGGCACACTCTACAAGTTCACTCTCTAGAATAAGCCATAATTCAACAAGGTATGCCATTTTTTCTATAACTTCTTTTCTGAGATGTTCCAAGTAGTGAAATTTGGAGGAATTGCATAAATGACACTGAAGACAATTGTGTACCATTTTAAGATATTTATTCATTACAGGTACATAGTTATGATTATTGCAAGTTAAGGTTTTTGACTAATCCAAAATTAGTCATGTGAGACTAAAGTAAAGTTTGATGAAAATGCCTGTCTCTTGTTGTTAAAGTTAAGGAAGGTTTGCAGGTACGTGATCATATACACTAGGTTTGTCACAAAGTTATAAATCATATTTGGATGATGAAATCAATGAGGGATTTTGGTTGAGGTACATGTTGGGTACATGGTTGAGACAAGTAGTTGATGAGTTGGCACACACATGAGGTATATAGTTGATGATGTTGATACATCTTGATGAGTCATAGTTGATGAGTAGTTGATGCATGATTGGTACATACTTGATACATGGTTGGAGGCACTTGTTAGTAGTATTTTTGACTCACGGTTTATGAATGATGTAGCATACTTGTCTTGGTATATTATTAGAAGCACATATTGATCTTGGTGATGATTATGAGTTGTTGTGTTATGCTTGGTTGATGCACATCTTGGTGATATTGTGCATATGGTTGAGAGTTGTCTTGGTGATTGATATCGGTGAGTAGATCTGTAACACCCCAAGGCTAAGCCCTGCTGAATTGTAATTATGTTTATAGGCTAGTGAGCCAAGTGTTTATAAGATGAAGACTTATTTGTTTATTAGGCTGAAGAGCCTATATGCTTAAGGCCATGAGCCTGATTTTTGTATATGTAAATGCACATATCATTAATAAAATTACATTGTTGCATGTAGATCGATCACGAAGAAAGAGTTATGGGGGACTAAGCTCCACTAGGTAGGGTAAGGGAGGGGGCTAAGTGTCTAGGCCTAGGGGATAATCTAGAGGGATTACCTCTAAGGGAATAATATTTTATTATTATTTCCTAAAGGCTAAGGCGGACATGATCGATGTTGTCCTAATTTCCCAGGAAAGGGAACGAGTGCTAAGTGGAACTCATGCAACTGCATGAAGACATGTGTTGACTTGGGCGTATGCAATTATAGCTAGGAAAGATAGATAGTTGGGGGTTTGCTTCCCATTCTGGTGCTCCTTTGCCATCCTCGCGTCCTGACAAGTTGAGCATTTTACTCACGACCCTCATGACTCTGTAAGCCGTTGATCCTTCCCGATTCACCCACTGATTAACACATTTAACCATTGCTTCAATCGCCGCCTCTGCATCTAGAATGCTCCCTTGGAACCAACATTTGTACTTGAGTTATCCCGTGTGTCTCCTGTGAAGCCCAACACACCCTATAACTGCCTGAGTTGTGTTGTGTCTTAACTGTTGGCTGTTGTAGCCCATGCAGTTCCTTGACTGAGTGTGGCTTGCTACCATTGTCTATTCTTTACTGAGCCTTGTTGTTTCCATCACCTTACTGGAAATGATTTTGAAGCTAGTTTGAAGAAGAAGGTTGTTAGGCCTGTGGTTTGAAGAGGCGGGTTGTCAGGCCCATGGACTGAAGAAGCAGGTTGTCAGGCCTACAAGAAACTCTCTCTAGGTGAGAGAGGTTGTTGGGGAAGTGATTTCCCAGAGGGAGCCCAACTGCAGCTATAGTTCTCAGAGAATTCCTATCCAGCCTGTTGTTGAAGCCTTGGAAGGGAAGTGGGGAAGCCGAAGGACTGTTGAGAAGAGAAGGGGCACACTTCCTGAAGTGGGACATGAATGTGGGGAATGAGAGGCTGTAGGTTGTTAGTGTGAGCTAGCCCTGGGAGATAATCCTTCCTATTGACCGGTGTGACTTTCCTGTTGCCCTTGCCAAGCTTAAGAATACCTTGTTCGGTGGAGTTTAGTCCTAGCTCCGGGGTGACCCACTGCTAAGCATGATGAGCAACGTGGTCTAAGGCTGGGAGGTTCATGGAAGGTCTGCACACAGTTGGTGGTCATCTATTGAGATATAAGTACCAAATCTCTATTGATTGTATGTTGTGTAATTGTGCATGTTTTATATCTTGATGAGTAATGCCTAGATATATCATATATGTTGTATGTGTAGGCTTACTGTTATTTCTGCATTAATTTGTGTATGGTTAGAATATGTCGTCTGTATGCATATATTGTCAGTATGTTTTAATGATTATTTCCACATGAATAAGTGGCGTGAACATAATGATGTAAATGTTTAATTGCATATAAATTTACAAATTGGTATCAAAGTTAAGTGAAACATTAGAGAAGGGGCGTTTCCTGGCCTATTGGTGGCTGGGGATGTTACAAAATGGTATTAGAGCCATGGTTTCAAAAATGATCCTGGATGGTCCATGTTAGTGGAAGTTGAAGCAAAAGTTTCGGAAAAGAATTGTTGTCAAAATGGACAAATTCAAGTTCAGAGCTCATGGTTTCTACCCGGAACTTGGATGGGCCACGAACGAGAAATTCAGAGTAGAAAGTCTAGAGAATTTTGATGTACATTGTGACAAAAGGGCGTTGAAAGAACCCTTGGACTATGTTTGAAAACACAGGAGGTGTAAAAAGTTTAAGAAATGGCCATAGAGAAAGAAATCACAACATTCTTGGTGTTGGGCCATAGAATCTATTTGGGAGAAGGAGGATCCTTCACAACCGTCAGATTTGGAGAAAGGTGTAGGAGGGTTAAACTGCAAGTCCTTCGAAATTCACAACTTCGACAAGGTTTATGGGTTATAAGAGAAAAAAAGGGCCAAAGCTCGAAGTTTCGAAGTCCAAAAAATGACCTACACCGTAGATCCGGGGGGAAAAGTATTGACCGTTGGATCAACCGAACACAGATCAGAGTCGTTGGATCTATGCACAAGTGGTTGTAAACCATAGGTCTCATGATACTTCGTAACTTCGAAGTTCGGAGGTTGGGAGAATTGGGGTGTGGTAGTGAACAAACCACCGAAGCCCGAAGTCTCAAAGAAAAAGAGTAGAAGTGGCGTGGCAGGATGATGTCACTAGTGGTGATGTGGACCTTTCCTAGACATGCCACGTGCCACCACCGTAGTTGGTGATAGATGTACTATGTGGACCCTGGAGGGTAAGGAAGTTCGAGAGTTCGACGTTAGGAAGAATTGGAGTGTGTGAGTGTAAAAAATGTCGAGGCCCGAAGTTCTAAAGTGACATGGCTTGTTGATGTCACTCAAAATGATGTGGATAGATGAGATGTGTGCCAAGTATCAGTGATTTAAGCACCTTTGGATGATTAAATGCCCGATAGAATGTGACTTGTGTCACCCGTCTAAGTGGGACACGTGTCCTCTTCTAATATTTATCCACATGGGCCTCCTCTCGAGCATGGATGGTGGGGCCCTTGATGGTCAAAATGGACGTGTAGTGCCAGATTGTGAAGTCCGAAGACTTGACACTCCAAAAGAAATGGTTTAGGATGGAATGGGAGGAAGAAACCCTCCGAAGCCCCAAAGTTTGGAAGCTCCAAATTTTTTAAGTCTCAGAGCTTCGAAGCCAAGAGTTCCATAGTAAGTATCAGCCATTGGATGCTCGGGAGTCGTGGAATGTTGATCCACCCTACTTCACAAGTTCACCAATTCGACACTCTGAGAGAGTTGTATGGGAAGAACTTTGGAGACCGTCGAAGCCAGATTCCCTGAAGCTCCGATCCATATTAGATATGAGCAATGAATATGGACCATAGATATACCGTTCTTTACACATCTATTCGTTCATTGTTCCATGATGTTTGGGATGCGCGGAAAAGGGGAAACCTTCAAATCTTTGGATCCTGAAGTTTCAAGGCTTCGGATAAGCATCCAAATCATTAGAACTAGGTCACATCTGTGGTCACATGCGAACCAAGGGATGAAGAAAAGGGGCTAGCGCCCCAAAATTTGTTGCATAACAGAGCTAGGCTTAGAGATAGAAGCCCGAGGGGTTCTTGACCGACCAAGACCGCTGAAAAATGAATCTTATATTTCTTTTATTGAATCAGATTGGTTTATTCTGGAAAATGTTTAAAGTTTATTAGCCTGACAAAAATTCGGTTGAATGCACATTTTTCAGAATTAACAATTGTCAGAACCAAACCGAATTGTTCCATGGTGCAGCGAAATGGAGGAGGCACATGATGATTTCAGTTCAAAGAATGAAGCTAGAGGAATGGATGTCCATTTGGGAGTTGAAGGATCGAACTCCAATGGGCACGGAGAAGAGATAGATAAAGAATAAAACATGATGAAAATCATTAAAAAGTTGTAGAAAGATGTCCAAATTCACAGGGCAGATAACAAAAAACTCATGAAAGATAGGGAGAAAAAAGGAGAATTCAACATGAAATTGATGCAGAGCCTGGAAATAATAGAAAATAAATTGGATAAGGAGAGTGGCTCAAGAAAATGAGGGAGTCACAAAAAAACAAAAAGTGATAGAAGACATCACCAACACTCCCCGAGGCATTCCAATAAGAGAGCACATAGAAAATCAAGTCCATCCCCTGTTAGGAAGCACAAGAGGTATTGGGAGGATGAGCTACGAGGGGAAATGAACAAAATAAAACCTCCTACGTTTGATGGGGAGCATAAGAAGGATGAATATGCAGAGACATGGTTGTTAGGCATGAGAAAGTATTTTCAATTGCATAATTATTCTTCTCATGCAGAAGGAAGAATTTACATCTATCAACTCAAAGATAAGGCATTGTGTGATCAACTTGTGCAGGTGCAACACATTAAAGAGAAAAATGTTACTTGGAGGAAATTCAAGAAGTATTTTGAAAATAAATACTTGACTAAGAGGTACTATGATAATAAAATGAAAGAGTTCTTTGAACTCAAGTTAGGAAGTATGTTCATTGATGAGTATGAAAGAAGGTTTTTAGAATTGTTAAAGTATGTATCTTTCATCAAGGATGAGATAATAAATATTCAGAGGTAATTGAGTGGTTTTTCATCATCCATCCGTGAAAAAATAAAATATGATGATCCAAAAACATTGGAGGAGACCATAAGGAAAGCTAAGTGCCTATATGATCAGCAAAAAGCAAGGCCAAATTTCCAAAAATATTGGGAAGACAAGAAGAAATTCAAGATGGATCAGAGGAAGAAGGGAATTAAGCTGCCATTCTTCAGAAATAATCCTCAGGGGCAACCAACTTCTAGAGAACCCAGAACGATTGAGACAGGTGATCAAAGGCCAAGGCAACCACCTATCCAATGTTGGGGTTGTAAAGGAGATCATATGTTTAGAGATTGTCCCCACAGAAGTGACAAAGTGAGAGCTGTTAACAATATATAGCGAGCAGAAATAGTGGGGGACATGGGTAGAAATGTACCCAAGATATATGCATCCCTGGACAATAAGCAAGCAAAGTATCAATCATATATGATTGAAGTGGAAGATATGATCAACATCCAAACCATTACTATTTTAATTGATTCAAGAGCTAGTCATAGTTATATAGATCCCAAGATGGTGGAAAGTTTGAATTTGCCAAGAAGAAATCCTAGAAAATCTTGGTTGGTGAAGCTGGCTACTGGAGCCAAAAGAAAAGTCAATGAGATGATTAAGTCATGTCTTATGACATGAATGGAATGAGCACAAGGGAAGATTTGAACATCCGTCCTTTAGGTTCTTATGACTGCCTAATTGGTATGAATTGGTTAGACCAACACCATGCCATATTAGACTGTCGTAAAAAGGAATTCACTTGCCTAGATGAGGAAGGAAATCATAGAACAATCCAAGGAATTCCTAGGGCAGTGACTCTTAGACAAATTTCAGCAATGCGACTGAAAAAGTGTTACAGGAAGGGTTGTCAAATATTTGCATCCCATATGGAGGAAGAATCTAAGGGAAAGGTGCCAAATCTGGAGGACCATGCAGTCTTGGAAGACTTTGAAGATGTGTTCAAGGAGGTACCAGGACTACCCCAAAGAGAGATATTGATTTCTCTATAAATTTAATGCCTGGAGAAAATCTAGTATCAAAGACTCCTTACATACACCGGAGCTGAAGGAGTTACAAATGCAACTTGAAGAACTTATAAAGAAGGGGTATATACGCCCAAGTGTGTCACCTTGGGGTGTCCCAGTCTTGTTCGTGAAGAAGAAAGATGGGACATTGAGATTGTGCATCGATTCCGATAGTTGAATAAAGTGACTATAAAGAACAAGTATCCCTTACCAAGGATTGATGATCTCTTCGATCAATTGAAGGATGCAAAGATATTTTCAAATATAGATCTCAGGTCAGGATACCATCAGGTAAGGATTAAAGAGGAAGATATCAACAAGACCGCCTTCAAGACAAGGTATGGTCATTATGAGTTCACAGTGGTGCCATTTGGGTTGTCAAATGCACCAGTTGTTTTCATGTGCTTAATGAATGGTGTTTTTCGATAATATTTAGACAAGTTTTTCATTGTCTTTTTGGATGACATCCTTGTATATTCCAAGTCTGAAGAAGATCATGAGCATCATTTGATGATGGTGTTGCAAGTGATAAGGGAGCATCAATTGTATGCCAAATTGAGCAAGTGCTTGTTTTATCAAAACATAATTCACTACTTGCGGCATATCATTTCAAAGGATGGGATAACAGTGGATCCTGAGAATATATAAGCCATTAGAGAATGGTCAGTGCCAAAGAATGTGACAAAAGTCAGATCCTTTATAGGTCTAGCTGGCTACTACAGAAGGTTCATTGCAGGGTTTTCAAGAATAGTTCACCCCATCACTTCCTTGCAAAGGGAGGGGAAGAAATTTCAATGGACATAAGAATGTGAAAGAAGCTTCCAACAATTGAAGCAGTGGTTAACCAATGCTCCAATTTTGAGGATTGCTTATCCAAATGAAGAATTCATTGTATGCACAAATGCATGTAAAGAAGGACTGGGCGGAGTCCTCAGTCAAAATGTGTTTATTGTATGTTATGAATCAAGGAAGTTGAAGGAGCATGAAAGGCTCTATGCCACTCATGATTTGGAGTTGGAAGCCATAGTGAACACTTTGAAGAAGTGGATGCACTACCTCATGGGAAAGAGGTTTGAGTTGAGGACATACCATAATGGTCTGAAATATTTATTTGATCAGTGAACTCTAAATGCCAGACAAAGAAGATGGTTAGAGTTTCTCAGTGAATATGACTTTGATATAAAGCATATCAAGGGGAAAGAGAACAAAGTGGTTGATGAAATCAGTAGAAGAGTGCATGATTTGCATGCTACAACCATTAGCATGTGTCAATCATATTTGAAAGACAAATTTGTAGAGGTTGCAAAATCAGATTTGCAATACATGGAATTGGTAACAAAATTGCAATAAGGTAAAATGCAACCGAAGGTTGAGGATTATGAATTGGGAATTGATGGAATCCTCCTGTATAGAAACAAAGTTTATGTACCCAACTCTTATGAATTGAGGAGTGTGATTTTAAAATAAATGCACAATGTACCTTATGCAGGACACCCAGGATATCAAAAAACAATTTCAACTATCAAAAGCCAATATTATTGGCTAGGCATGAAGAGGGATATTGCTGATTTTATTGCCAAATGTTTGGAATGTCAAAGGGTAAGGGATGAGAATAGACACCCACCTAGTTTACTGCATCCATTACCTATTCCTGAGTGGAAATGGGAAGTTGTAACAATGGATTTTATCACGAGATTGCCTGGAACAAGAAAGCAACATGATGCAATCATGGTAGTAGTGGACAAGATTACTAAAGCTTCCCATTTCATTCATATGAAGACTACTCATAAGGAAACTAATGTTGCTAATATTTATATGAGGGAAGTAGCACGCTTGCATGGCGTACCTAAGAAAATTGTGTCTGACAGAGAACCAAATTTTACATCAAAGTTATGGAAGGGGTTATTCAAAGGGTTTGAAACAAATCTGAACTTCAGCACAGCTTATCACCCTGAGTCTGATGGGAAGATAGAAAGGGTGAACACAATGATAGAGGACATCCTAAGGATGTATGTGATGGAAAAACCATCTAAATGGGAATATTATCTACACTTGGTAGAATTTTCCTACAATAATGGGTATCAAGCATCACTGGTGATGATCCTGTTTGAAGCACTTTATGGAAGAAAGTGAAACACCCCAGTAAGCTGGGACAACCCAACTGATATGGCAGTGGTTGGGACATAGTTGTTCAAGGAAATGGAAGAACAAATGCTAAAGATTAAGCAAAATTTGAAGGCTTCCCAAGACATGTAGAAAATATATGCTGATAAGAACATAACTCATAGGGAATTTAAAGTAGGGGATCATGTATTCCTAAGAGTGAAGGCCAACAAAATCTCCCTGAAGTTGGGAATTTCTTCAAAGTTGGAAGCTCAATATTGTGGGTCATTTGAAATCCTAGAGAAAATTGATCCAGTAGCATATAGGCTTGCATTGCCTTCATGAATGCCTATACATAATGTATTTCATGTGTCATTACTTAAGAAATATGTACCTGATGCTAATCATGTTATTGATTGGAATGTGATTTAGGTGGAGCAGGAAAGCGCTTTTCAGGTGCATCCGATGCGTATACTGGACCAGAAAAGAAAGAAACTCTGGAATCAAGCCATAGGGATTGTAAAAGTCCAGTGGACCTGGTACGGTCCTGAAGATGCAACATGGGAGAATGAAGATGCTATGCGGGAAGAGTACCCGCATCTTTTGGAATATTTTGGAAATTTTGTTGTTGTTGTGTAAGTAAGTTGCACTGAGGATAGTGAAAAAATAAGGGGAGGGGATTGTAACACCCCAAGGTCGAGCCATGCTGAATTGTAATTATGTTTATAGGCTGTTGAGCCAAGTGTTTATAAGCTGAAGACTTATATGTTTATTAGGTCGAAGATCCTAGATGCTTAAGGCCATGAGCCTAATTTTTGTATATGTAAATGCACATATCATTAATAAAATTACACTACTGCATGTAGACCGACCACAAGGAAAGATTACAATTTTCAACAAAAAATTGAAGATTATAAGATGAGAGAGGATGGAATCCTCATGTACAAAGGAAGAGCATATGTGCCTAATTCTCAATAGCTGAAAAATATGGTATTAAGAGAAATTCATAATGTGCCTTATATTGGGCACCCAGGATACCAGAAAACCATTGCAGCTGTTAAGAGCCAATATATTTGTCCAGGTATGAAGAAAGAGGTGGCTGATTATATATCTAGAGGTATTGAATGTCAGAAGGTAAAGATAGAGCACAAACATCCATCTGGTTTGCTAAAACCAATGGCCATTCCTGAGTGGAAATGGGAATTGGCGACAATAGATTTCATCACCAAGCTTCCCGAAACAATGAAGTAACATGATTCCATCATGGTGGTGGTGGATAAGATCACTAAAGTTGCTCATTTTATTCCAGTGAAACTAACTCATAAGGAAACTGACATTTCAAATATTTATATTAAGGAGATTACTAGAATTCATGGTGTGCCTAATGAAATATTTTTTTATAGAGATCCCAAGTTCACACCAAATTTTTGGAAGGGGTTATTTAGAGGAATTGGGACAAATATAAATTTTAGCACAATGTATCATCCAGAGTCATATGGGAAAACATAGAGGGTAAATCAAGTGATTGAAGACATGTTAAAGATGTATGTGATGGATAAACCATCAAAATGGGAAGATTATCTACACTTATTTGAGTTTGATTATAATAATGGGTCTCATGCATCTTTGAATATGATTCCATTTGAAGCATTATATGAAATAAAGTGCAATGCACCAATGATATGGGACAACCCAATAGATAGAGCAGTGGTTGGGCCAAAATTACTCAAGGAAATGGAAGAACAAAAGGTGAATATTAAGTAGAATTTAAAGGATTCCTAAGACAGACAGAAAATCTATGCAAATAAGGGTAGACCTCACAAGGAGTTTAAAGTGGGTGACCATGCGTTCTTAAAAGTAATGGATAAGAGAAGTTCCCTAAAGTTGGGAAATTGTTCAAAGCTAGCAGCGAGATATTGTGGACCATTTGAAATCCCAGAAAGGATTGGTCCTATTGCATACATGCTTGCACTACATACATCTATGTGCATTCATAATGTATTCCATGTGTCTTTTCTTAAAAAGTATGTTCCTAATGTTAATCATGTAATTGATTGGTATGTGATTTAGGTGGAGCAAGAAGGAGACTTTTGAGATCAGCTGATGTCCATATTAGATCGGAATGTCAAGCTTCTTCAGAATCGAACAATAAGACTGGTAAAGGTCCAATGGACGTGTTATGGTCCTAAAGATGCAACCTGGGAACATGAATATTCCATGCAAGAGGAGTACCCACATATTTTGGAAGACTTTTGAAGATTTTTGAGTTGTACATGTGTACATAATGCACTGAGGACAATGCAATAAATAAGGAGGAGGGGAATGTAATACCCCTAGGTCGAACCCCAATTGTTACTGTACATATATGCTGGTGAGGTAGGATATTCTGGGCTAGAGTGCCTTTGTGTATATGTTTAGAGGCTAGAGTTCCAGTGTGGTTATTATGCTGAATATTCCAGATGCAAGACAACCAACGAGCCTATCATTGTAATATGTAATCACACTCTAATTATTAATAAAATACATCATTGTTGCAGACCAACTAGACAAAAGAGTATGGGGGGATAAAAATCCACCAGAAGGGAAAGGGGGCTAAGAGTCTAGGAAGAGGGGCTAAGCCAAAGGGGCTTAAGCCCAAGGGAATATTATATTAATATTTCCTAAAGTCTAAGTTGCGTGATATTTTATCCTAAGTCCTAAGGATGGAGAAACACATCATCCAAGAGGGGACAAGGTAGTTCCCAACATGACAAGTGTCAAGTTGGGAAAATGCATACATAAAGTTGGGAAATAGTGTATTTTCCATGATTATTACCATCATTCACTCATTCCTATGACCATTCGTACCTTCCTTCCATCACCATTCATACTTGTACTTGGGATCTTTTCGGAGCTGATTGTATCTAGAAGACCTAGGTAGTTTGAGCTGAAGAAGCAAGTTGTCAAGGTTGTGTGCATACTAAAGAGGAAGGTTTTCAAGCCCATGAACATTCTCTCTGGGTGAGAGAACTTCTGGGAATTTCTTTCCTTGGTGTTGGGAAATATTTATAGATTTCTAATAATTTTTGTCCGACCTGTTGTTGAAGCCCCGGAAGGGAAGTGGGAAGACCAAAGGACTGTTGAGTAGAGATGGGGTACACTTCATGGGTCGGGATAGGTTGTAGGATAGTTGCAACAGTTGGCACCTTGACTTAAATTTTATCATGTTGGTTAGACCTTAGTTTGGCTTAGGAATCGTTTCCTAGTGGAGTTTCTAGCCTCAGCTCGGGGGTGACCTGTTGTTGAGATTTATAAGAAACAAACTCTATGGCTGGGAGGAAAGTCTGAGGTCTGCATGCAATTGGTGAATTATTAAAAAGATAAGTGTTATTTTATTTGTGTTTTTATGCTCTTTACTATGTGAATGCTTATATAAAATTCTGTATGTTTTACTATACATGTTTATGCATGAATTGTATGATGTTTGCATTGCATAATTAATGCATATGCAGAGCATGTTATAAATTAAATATGGTATCAGAGAGTCGTAATTTCGTGTGGCATGGCCTATCTTAGGGCAGGGGATGCTACATCACATACCATTATTTCACATCCAATTCCTATGTTCAATGCATCTAGTTCTCTATCCTTGTTGGCTAGTCCCAAATTTTGAATTTGCTCCTTCATTCACACATTTGTGCACTCTGCAGGCCATGGATAAAGTAATTGTGCAAGGAGTGGATCACAAATTGAGCTTGACCGTAATGACCATCTAAATTAGCCACATGGTGTGTCCTCTTTTTTTTTTTAAGCTTAACTACTTAGTTAATTAAGAATACATAACAAATAGGAAAGTGGTGTGCTCAAGTGATAGAAAAACGTTCTATATCATTACTGGAAATTGCTCATAAGTAATAGAAATTGAGATTATTATGAAAACTAAATCTTGAATCACCCCTCAAACTATTATTCATAGAGTTGATTTACCATATGTAACACTCATCTATATTAAACCAAAAATGTGTCATGCTAATGTATAAATTTATCATTCTAACTTCATTATTAATTTATTAGTTTATATATATATATATATATATATATATAATCAACATTTGAAATCCCAACTCATATAAGCTTTGCAAATTCTTTCCTTAATATTTAATAACACATGGTTAACGGTTACACGACACAAGACTAAATTTTTCTGGTTCTATCTACGATATAAGATAGAAGATAAAATGTTGGAAATATAATAATAAGGATAAAGGCTTGCAAGGTTGATTTTTCATGGATTATATATTTTCAAGGAATGCTCTTTTAACCACACTATAGTATAACTATCCCTTAATTGTCTTTCACATAATACAAGGTTATACAAAATAAAAAAAAGTTTATGATTGTAACATATATTGTTATTATTATCTAAATATATAATACATGTAAGTATTAATGAAGTATATGTTAGTCGACTAGCAAATCAAAATTTATATTTCCACTATTAGTACTTGTTGAAGGCTAGGACTATAACAACGAGTTAGTCATTGAATGCCTATTAGTTCCATGTTTGACTTAAAAAAAATTTATGATTTCCAATGTCGAACCTATGGATATATCAATAATAATTTTATTGAGATTAAAATAAATAAAAACACTTTATTTTTCTGCTATCCTATTGGATTTTATCTTCGAAGTGTTATTTCTGCGGTGACGATGTGCATTAATATTTTGGATTTGATCTAGATCTATTCTCATCCCTTCTTCTTTGCAAGTGTCAGTGCATTAACACTTGCTAAGCTTTATCAGTGCATGGCCTTAAAACAACTTTGAATGCTCTGACATGCATAGCTCCATAGCTCTAGCTAACTAGAGATATATAGTCACCGCTTTGCCAAGAGAACATCGCGCTTTACCTCTTGGTACTATTCTTTTGCCTCTTGGGATTGTTATGTCCATTCATTTTTCCTCTTGGTAACGTGCTTTCCATGTCATGTATACATTGAAAACACTCATGTTCATGTCGTTGCATAGATTAAAAACTAGCAAGTTTTTTTAATCCACATCAAAGAAGGGTGTAATACAACTTGAATGAGTTCAATTTTGCAGCAACCTCCTTTTACCTTCTCAAATCATGTTTACAATGAATGCAATTCAAGTCATAATTTTTGGTAAGAAAGCCCTGGTTATGATGAATTCTCCCATGACACTTTTAATTTTTTTTGTTTATGTAGAAATTATTTATGGATGTTTTTAATTGCCATTTATATTTTTGAAACATGGATTTACATTGGTGTTATAGTGGGTTGGATTTATTATTTATTAAAATCATTTTAAAAATTATAGGTGGTTCTCTTGTGTTGATAGAGAAATATTATTAGTGGGTATAACTATGCATAGTAAACAAAAGAGACTTTGTTTTTGTCCAAGGAAGGATGAGAGCAAAGATATTGTAGCATCTATCCAAGTACGTTTTACTCCTAAACTTGTGGTTCTATCGTAACTCAGTCTTTTAAAAGTGTTTATTTATAGTTTGATTTATTTTTCTTAACAAGGATAGTGCACCATAAGATTAATTATCAATTACGATTTAAACTCTATGATTATTTTGAATGTGAAATTGGTAATACACTAACATACTCATTAATTACAAATTACACTTGAAATTTTGTCAATTATTTTTAATGTCAAAATGGGATTGGTAGCGAGGGTGACAAATTTATCTCGAAGAAATCTTAAACAAAGTGAGAGAATAATCTGCATGCATCTGACCGAACTAGAATAATAACTAAATATGCACTCGGCTATGGAATGGATACAACAAACATTGGACTAGATAAGAATCAAGGGTATATATTCAAACTGTGTCGTTCGACAAGATGAAGGAAACAGTGAGTGCATCTTTTACTCCTCATTCATATCCGTATATAGGATAACGAGAATATTACCTATGCCATAAATGAACATAATGGGAATATTCAGGTTTGGAATGTGTCACTTTGGTCAGACCTATCACCCTCTGGAATTAACCAACCAAACAATAGACAATGAAAAAATACAACTATTACATACAAAAATAAGAGCAAGATTAGGCAAGTGACAATCAACTTCGGAGGTTGGGACAAGGAAAATACATATCCACTTGATTAGGGTAGATAAGGGGCTTCTCCTAATGCTTAAAGTAACATTAATGAACAAACACCATTATCCCAAACTATGAATTTGGAACATTACAACTGCACATCGATAAAGGTAATCAATAACAAAAACAAACAATTCCCAATCAATCCTTAAAATCAAAGTGAAATGTGAAGCCAAAACAGGAATTTATGAATCAATTTATATGGAAAAAAATGTATTAGTTTTGTTATGAATAGAATGCAAAATTAAATGGGTATATTTATTTTCATACCTGGAGGAGCAAAAAAGAATACAAGTACCATGGAGCCAGAGAAACCATAAAAAAAAATCATGAAAAACAACACCCTTCTCACTCATAGCACAAAACATCCCACTTTTCCATAGAACAAAGAACACCCATGCATGAAAAAAATGATGGTCATGAACAAGGATGATAACTAATTAGCACATAGAGAACACTTGGTGGTGGCATTATCAAAACTAGATCCAGCAGAAGCAAAGCATACGCTGGTGACTAGGTGTAATATACCTAGTATATTACATTTCTTAGTATTTAATAACATGCTATAGGTTTGTTATTATGTAAATAGGCATTATAATGTAAATGATAAGTCAATGATAAGTCGTGACCTTTGGAAAGAACATGACTTATCATTCCCCACATGTATTTATATACACGTATTGTTTTTCATATGATGTCAAGTAAATATGTAAAATGAATAGTAAATAAATATTATTTATTATGGAAATATGGAATTATATTATGTATTCATGATGTGCTTATGAAGTGGATCACCATATCCACTTCATTTGGTATCAGAGTGAGTCTTGATCTGGCTTTTGTCCAATCCCATCGTTTCAAAGTTTCTCTAAGAAATCTAGGTCTTTTACCATGTTAGGGAATTTTTCCATTACCATTGAAGAAATAATCCTTCCGCTGCAAGAAAATTAGAAGAAGTTAGTACCAGATATTAAGAAGAAGAAAATTAAAAAAATAAAAATAAAGGAAAAAAGGGAGCAAAAGAAAGAAAGAAAGAAAGAATTAAAAATAACAAAGGATAAGGGCATTAGACATGGAAATAAATGAAGGTAAGAGAACCATATCAATCAATATGATGGAGGTTGACAAGATTAACTTCTATAAATTTCACTTTCCATTTGAAGTAAGAGAGATGGACACGGGGCTGAAATATTTAGGTTTCCAGCTAAAACCCAACTGTTACCTAAAATCTGACTGGCATTGGCTAGTAGTAAAACTGGAAAATAGGCTAAAGGTTTGGTGTTTTCGATGGATTTCCAGAGCGGGTCGACTAGTGTTGGTCAAATTGGTACTGGAAGCAATTCTGGTATATTGGATTTCATTAACATGGATCCCTGTTGGAGAAATTTTTATTTTTAGTACACTAGTTCAGTGGGAGTAACATTAGTTCAATGGGAGTTAATTGACTAGTTCTATTTTAGACTTTCTAATTTTATACCATCACTATTATTCATGCATTCCTAATTATAGGATGTCATTGCCTATATGAGTGAATATCACTCACTCATTGATTAGATCATAATATACATTGATTCTCATTCTTCATGTTGTATCTCTCTTCCTTTTCTTGATAAGATTTGTTTGTGTATGCTTTAGCTAGGTCTCCTGTGCAGGTTTCCATGAAACACTGACATGGTATCAGAGTCGAGTTGCTTGGAGCAATCCAGAGAAGAGCGGAAGAGGATTTGAGTAAACCTAGTTTCCACAATCGTTGCGGCCTATCCCTATCGAAAGGTGCAACGATTGGAATCATCACATCATATCCCTATCGAATGGTGCGACGGTCGCACACAATCATTGCACTGTGTCCTTCACTACGGTGTGACGATTTAACATCGTCACACTTTTCTCTTCTCTAGGGTGTGATGATTCAACAACCCTCCAAAAAATTGGGTTTCTGCAGTAAAATAGCCATATCTCGAAATCTGTGATTTGGGTCGGGATGAAATTTTTACTAGAGACGTATAACATAGGGATTGTTATGCTCACCAAAAATATCCAAAACCCACATCATACTTTAGGAGATATAGTTTTTTTTTTTTATCATATCTATAGCTACCATAGAACCGTGTGTCATATCTCAGAATCCACGATCTGGGTTTTCAGGATCTTTTGAGAATCAATAGCAGGCTGGAGGCGATGAAACTTCTTCAATAAATTCTAGTGATAATACTCACACCGTACAACTATTTTGAATGGAATACTAAGGCCACATTCCAACTCAAAATAAAAGGACTATATAATTTGATGATGGCGACAAAAACATAACCTACATCAGCGTTTGAGAAGACCAGATGGGCGAACTGTAAGGATGGGGCCACATGATTACTTCTTGAGTTAATATCCACTGATCTATGGTTTCTTATTGATGCATGCAAGACTCCAAATGAGATCTGGACCACCTTCGAAGAACTCTTTGGAAAGCAGGATGAGATGCGAGGTCATATGCTTGAGGTAGAGTTGAATACCTTAGACCCTAAAAGTTTTGATAATATAAAAGATTTCTTTACTAAATTTAAATCTTTGATTTTGAGCTTGGGTGAATGTGGTATTGACAAGTCTACACAAGAGAAACAACTTATTCTAACAATATTGGCCAAGCTAGGACCAAAATATGTTGTATATGTCTCCAATTTCCATTCTGCCAGATGTCTTTTGGGCGCAAATTGGAAAGTTCCTACGATGGCTCAGTTCATTGAGTCTCTCACACAAAAGCATACAAAAATCATACAAATAGGCCTCATGAAAGATCCCAAAGAACAGGCACTCACCATGCATGATGGAAAAGGGTCAACAAATCATAAATCAAAGCAAAAATGAAAGGCGCTATTACATCCAGAGTCAAAGAAGGAGGGATATTCCAAACCCTTCAAGGATTATTCAGGTTCCAAAGATTCTTCAAATTCCAAAGGGAATAAGAAGAAGGGAAAACAATGCACATATTGAAATAAAACGAATCATTAAGAATCCACATGCATGAAGAAGGAGATCGATCTTATGACATAGGTACTTCATAAGAATAACCTTGGAGACCTCATTCCTGAAGGATCCAAGAAGAAGGAAGAAGACCACGCGCCTAAGAAAGGTAATCATCATGCTCTGGTTGTAATTAATTCCTCATCTGATTCATGGATTATAGATTATGGTGGATCACAGCATATGGCAGCTAAAGAGGAAGTTTTTTCTTCTTTGATTTCATGCTCTGGACCTCCTATTCTCATGGGGGATGATACTCCAATACTAGTTGCAGGAGAGGGAAGAGTGTAACTCCCTAATGGAAGTTTTGAGAATGTCTTACATGCCCCAAAGCTTTATATAAATCTTCTCTCAGTTTATCAGATCACTCAAACAGCTAAAAAGGTTGAATTTACATCAGATTCAGTTACTTTACTCGACATGCATGGAAATTCCATTATTGCAGTTGGTGAGGTAGATCACAAATCACGCTTGTATAAGTTCACTAAGTTTATTGGCTATGACTCCTATTTGCTACTTACGCATGTTAATGATAATAGTAGAGTATGGCATGACAGATTTGGTCATTTAAACTTTAGGTACATGCAATGAATTTCCAAGCAAGAAATGATCAAAGGCTTTCCATACATTCAATTTTCTAAAGGGGTTTGTGAAGGATGCATTCTTGGCAAGCATCTTGAAGAGAAATTTGAAAAGGGGAAGGAAAGGAGAGCCTCCTCTTCCTTGGATCTTGTTCACAGTGATCTCATGGGTCCATTTCCACATCCTTCCATCAGAAAAGCAATGTATGTTCTTACATTTATTGATGATTACTCACACTATACTTGGGTTTATTTTCTCAAACAAAAGTCTAAAGTTTTTGAGCATCTCAAAGACTTCAAAGCTTTAGTAGAGACACAAACTAGGAACAAAATAAAAATCTTCCATACAGACAATGGGGGGG
>ML781177.1:1273793-1285730 GCA_009831015.1 Picea engelmannii | reverse complement strand
GGGAGTATATCAACAAATATGTTCAGAATCTTTGTCATGAAGCTAGTATCCAGTTGCAGCACACAGTTCCATATACTCCACAGTAGAATGGAGTTTCTGAAAGGAAGAACACGTCTCTCAAGGAGATGACCAGTTGCATGTTGCATGCAAGATCACTTCCTTCCAAGATTTGGGCTAAGGCATTAAACTGTCTTGCTTACATACATAAAAGAGAACCTCACAGATCTGTTGAGGATACAACACCTTTTGAGGCTTGGACATGTGACAAACCAGATGTCACACACTTTCGCATCTTTGGATCTAGAGCATGGGCCCATATTCCTTCTGAAAAAAGGAAATCCTTAGATCCACAAAGAACACCTTGTATCTTTGTGGGATATCCAGATGATGTGAAGGGGTAAATATTGATTGATCCCTCTACATACCGACTCATCATTGAGTGCAATGTTCAGTTTGAGGAGAGTCCTTTGCATGCACCTCCAGTGAAACATGCAGAGACTCTTGTGCTTCCATCAGTTCCAGACATCAGAGATGATTATTCCACACACTCAAATGATACATATTCATACATAGATTCAAAGAATTATGTACATGCGGATGAGAAGGTAGTACAACCAAGTGAGGAGCCAATGTTAGAGATTCAACAAATGCCCAAGTGGGCACAATCCACACTTCATGCAACAAACAACCTTGCAGGGGATCCATTGGATTTGAGGAGGAATCGATCTCAGCATGTAGATCCTTCTCATATACTTTCAGCTTCTAAACCAACGATTACCATGCATTTCTATATGGTTCAATATTCTGATCCACATACCTATAGTGAGGTCGTTGGAAATCCACTATGGGAAGCTTCCATGTAGGAGGAGCATGACTCACTCCTAGAAAATTAAACTTGGGATCTGGTTCCACTTCCACCAGGGAGGAAACTTGTCAGATGCAAATGGGTCTACGGGACCAAAAAAGCAACAGATGGTCAGGTGAGCATGTACAAGGACATATTAGTTTCAAAAGGATTTCAGCAGATTCATGGGATAGATTATGATGAGACATTTTCTCCTGTAGCAAATATGGACTACATTCGCTTGGATCTAGCCATTGTAACAACCCAAGGATGGGAAGTTCACCAGATGGATGTGAATAATGATTTTCTTCATGGTGACCTTTCAGAGGATATCTACATGGAGCAGCCATAGGGGTTCATTCAGAAAGCATCTTTAGTATGCAGACTGAAGAAGTCTCTCTATGATCTGAAGCAAGCACCTAGAGCATGGTATGCAAAGATGGTTTCTTACTTGATTTCACATGACTTTGTTATATGTAAATCTCATTCCAATGTGTGCATGTTGAGGAATACTAACTCTGTGGTGATTTTAGTACTTTATGTTGATGATATTTTGATCACTGGTAGCTCTGCTTTAGCCATTGCTTTGGTCAAAGATATTTTGCATGACCTGTTCTCTATGATGGACATGGGTCCACTACACTTTTTTCTTGGTCTTGAGATCAATCATAATGATTCCGACATCAAACTTTCTCAGGTTAAGTATGTCAATAATATTCTGGATAGATTCCACATGACAGATTGTAAGTCTCCACCTACACCCTTCTTATCTGGGATCAAACTTGAGGATGGCGGGGATACACCATTAGTGGACACCACTTTGTATCGACAGTTGGTGGGGAGTCTTTTGTATCTCACCCACACCCATCCAGATATCTCATATGCAGTAGGAGTAGTTTCTAGATACATGCAGGAACCCCATGATCTGCACTGGAAGGCTTCCAAGCGCATCCTTAGATATGTTCAGGGCACCATGAGTTATGGGATTCACTATGCAGTTGGTTGTGCATTAGATCTCATAGGTGTTATAGGAATATTTGCCTCACCATTGCTATATTGCACAGAGGGCCTTTTTCCATTTCCCTATGCAGATTTGTCATCCCTTTTTGATGAATCCAGAGATAAAAATACATATTTTTTCGCATATACGCACACTATCTACTATACAACATTCGTATACACAGGCTACTCCACTACAACCCGCATACAATGGGATTTGTGCCAGAAAATACAAAAATGAAGTAGGGTTTCCATGTCACGACAGGAGATCTCTGATCCTTGGCCTTCCATATACTAGAAACGTTCCGACTCAGTCCTTCGGTTGCATTTTTAAGGCTATAAGAGCACAATTCTGAGCTATGGAAAAAAGGAGAAAGCATTCGACTTTGAGAGCTAAGTTACTCTAGAGAAATTACTTCATATTGAGTCTGCATCCCTTTGTTCCTCAAGTATGAAAACAATGTTCAGACCCCAAGCTATTTCCCTATTGTTGAGATAACCTCATTGTCTCCCTTCTATGAGCTTGCCTTTGGTAGAGGATTGAAGTGGTGGAGGCCCAGTTGGAAGGAACTTGGTTTCTTGGTTCCGAACTGTGCCGACACCGAAGTCTATAATGTTATCACTTCTACTGATCATTTATTAATAGAAATACTCCTTTCCCGTCCTATTGGTATCATGCAAATATATGATTATTATCCATGGGCATGTTTGTAATGTTTATTAATGGATTATGCTATCTAATGTGCTAACCATTTATATTATCACTATATGCTTTCTCTATTTGCTTTTCGAGAACTTGTCGCGGGTATAAATTTTTGAGTCGAAGTGCTCAACAGTGGACATCTTAAAAATGTTGGAACGAGGTAGGCCCTTTTCTTATCTCGCTTGCACATTGGTTTATATAACATATGTTGGAATTGAGTAGATTTATGCAGTCATACCTATCTGTTGTGGTTTACCCTAGCCATAGAGAGTTTTTCCTTCGTAACATAATTGGCGACTCCACTGGGGAGAGATATTCTTTCTAAGGGTTGAAGTACTTTTTCTCCTTGCATTGCTCTTTTTCCTTTTTGTTTCTTGTCGTATCACTGCTTGACAGATTCTGTTCACTCTGGGTCTGAGTCTTCAACCTTTTTCCCTTGCCTGGCCTTGTTTTAAAGCCTATACGTTCCTTTTTCCTTGAAATTCATGTATACACGCGTGTTGTCTCATTGCAAGCTACGTATATATGCACTTTTTCCCTGAACAAATGCATATACCACTTTTCCTTTCCTGTTTTCTTGGTTTTGTGATTGCTGGGTGGGATTTCATAGTTGTTGAGCCTTCTTAGGTCTTTGTAGTGCCTGTTAAGATTCTATGGGTTGACAGGAAACATGTTTGGACTTGAATTTTTGGGCGGATTCTTTCTCATTGTTTTTCATTTTTTATTTGTCCTTGAACTCTGAGTTGTTTGCTTGGCTGCTTGGTATTCTGCTTGAGTTATTCCATTTATACACAGTAGAATTTATATATCAGGTTGCTTATCAGTCCATGCATTTTCTTTTTGGTATATTGAAAATACAAAAAAAAACATGCATTTTACATTTCTTGGCATTTTTGTTTTCTGAATCTTTATCATTAGCTTAGTGAATTTAGTGAAGGATTTCTTTTTACTTTTGAATTGCAGAGTTGAAATTGAAAATTGCACTATTTTTTTTATGCATATCATTCATTGAAAAGTTAAAATTAGACTTTGCATTATATTTATATTCATTTTCTTGTAGAGTCATAATATCGTGAGTTTCACTTCCATACCCTTTTGAGTAATCATGGCCAATAAAACTTGCGCTTTAAACTAAAATTGATTAGTCACGATTTTATTTTCTAGGGTGCACAAACTAGTATAGGATTTAGTGCCTTGGAATAGGATTTTTTGAGTAAACTTCTCCAAGGCAATTAAATCAACATATGTGTCTGAGACAGGGAGTTGAGAAGTCCATTGTATAATTGGTAATATTAGGAGGCTCCACTCACACCGGAGTTAATCACGAGGTCGCGCGAAGTTAGTTGAAGGGATAACCCCTGGATACTCGCCTAGCATCAGAGATATTTCTGTGGATTTATTCGTATTTGGGGATCTTGCTAGTACCCATACCTTTGTGAGAGGCGATGCTTTCAAGGTTTCAGGCTTTGCTACCCTGCCCATATGGTAATCCAAACTTACGACTGCTCACCTGTGCATCAGTTATACAGTGGTTTATTAGTTTCTTGACTTAGGTATCTCATAGGTTACTTGCAGGGGTTATTCTTCTTGTATCCTAGGTCAGATAGGGGTCAGACAACACACAACCTTTATGGAAGATTACCTCTCCAAGGGGATCTGACCGACTGGTTGTTAAGCCCACGTGGGTCCCTATAACTGATTATGTTACCTCCAAACTTTAGCGGCGAGTATCGGGTCCCTCTTGGACGAGACATACCTTCTTTAACGAGGGAGGCCACTTAGGCACTTTAGCCCATTTGTGTGCATATTGGTCGTTTGACTTTTTGGTATGCTCTTTGAATACTAGTTGGCCTTAGGAGTCTCTTTTGGGTTTCATCATTATGGATAGCAAAGTTTCTTTTTCTCCCTCATTTACTGCTACCCATCCCATGATACCTACTCATTTCATGGGGACGGATCCTTCCACTTTTCACAATGGTATACAAAACTATAACACTCAGTCTGCACCTTGGGTCTCTAGTCATTTTTCTGTTGATATGCCTTCACCCATGTAATCCTCTCCCTAGCCCACGTATATGAATCCTAGCATTAGATCCGGGGGCACCATGGCTTCGATGCCTACTTCTTCATTTGATATGAGTCTTGTCCCCATGGGAGGTTGGAACCTCCCCCCTTATGGATCCAATGCTAGCTATGCTCTTCCAGGACCTAGTGCTCATATGGGTAGTTATCCCACTTATTATGCCCAATCCATGTATCTTTCATCTGCTATGTCGGTTCCATCGAACACTTTTTCCATGACAGGCCCTCAAGTACCCCCAGGTATTTCATATGGGGAGAATCAATTTTACAATTCGGGCTACCCTCTTTATGGGACCCCTTCACAAGGGGGAAACATATATCATCACTCGAATAATTCTTATCCTACCTCCATCTCTTTGCAGACTTCGGTGATGATGCCCGTCCAAACCTCTTTGGATAATTTTCGCGTAGGCCACCACCTTTATGAGTAGGGATAGGAGATACACCAGGATCCTTTCTGGCCTGCAATATTTCAAAACCAATCTTTCCCAGGACCTTGGCATCAAATTCCACAATCTACCTCTAGCCCAATCACTTTCAGTAATACCGGTGCTCCATCACCAACCTCTTCCAGTCACGTCAGAGATGGGTCAACATTTTCTACAAATTATGTCGACAACTCACACCCAACCTCTGCCAATTATGTTGGGGACACCATCCTATTCATCCTGAATCATAGTTGTGTCACATCTCCAACCTCTATTCATCATATAAGAGAAGACTCTCTTACCTCTTCCAGTCATGATGAGAGCATGCCACCAACCATTGTAAACAACGCTGGGGGCATCAAGAAACCTAGATGTCTCAGACGTAAACCTAAATTCCTTCGAGGGACTTGTGAAGGAAGTCACCTTACTCGTTTGTGTCCAGCTACTACCGAGATACCATGAGCATGGAGCTCTTCCAAGAGCCCTTTAGATTTTGAGACATACGGGTGGGACGGAAGGGAGTACTATATTATATTTGGTAGCAGTTGTGTCACCTTTGAACATAGCATAAAGTTATTGATTCCTTGTGTCATCATAATTTTGGGTTTATCATGGCCTTAGGACGCTGATCTTGTTACATAGTTTTCTCTACCGACTGGTTACTCTTCCAGTCCCTATAGAGAACATTATTTATGCCTCCTGCATCTAATAGTTACATCATTGAGTCTATGTTGTCGAAGTCTACCATATATCTCATGCTCTTGTTCAAAGGAAGTCTATCAACCTATGTCGACCATTCCTCAGAACTCTTGACTTTGCATGTCGGTGATACCCTCAATTTTTCTCAGAATCACATGATACTATGGTCTTATCATGCAACCTGGCCCTACTTTCATCATTGGTAGGTCACCTTGAACCCAACAGTCAACATTTCATCATTGTTCGTTAACTGGGTGGTTTCCCTTGTGTTTGATGGCAAGACATCTATTCACACTTTGGGATTCGTGCAGTGTCTTGGATGTCATTAGACTTATTGGTGGTTTCCTCACCTTTGTCAGTAGTTTTCATCATTGGCTGCTATTCAAACGGTATTTTTCCTGTACCGCTTGCATTTGGCACACGCGAAAGACGCACAGGGTCTTTGGTTCATGAACATGTTCTTCATTTGATCTCCACCAAGTTATGAAGATCCTACTTTGTTCCTCGTGCTGACTGATGAGAGATGCCTTAATGCTCTCCTTTTAGTGGGTCTCTTTCCATCGACTTCATCTCATTTATTCTGGATATGGGACCTAGAGTTTTATGAGTACCTTGAGTCTTGTAGTCATTAGTGGCAGGCTCTCTCGCCATTGACAGATAAGAATACATCAATGTCTCCTGATCAATGGATTCCTCAAGTGTTCGACATCGACTCCTTTATTCACACTTGTAGGAATGTGCTTGGTGCCTTGATACCTAATTTCATTATTGGTAGGTTGTCTCGTGTTTGTTAACGGTATACCTCAATGACCGGTAATCAAACAATGTCTCATTGTGTTCGACCTCAACTCCTTTATTCACATAATGTAGACTTGCACCCTTGGCGGATATTGTAGAAGACTCGAAGACATCACTCTGTGGCCGCAACTTTCCTGAGTTGTTGCTTCCTTTTCATTGGACCATCACCTATTTGACTTCAGTAATCATGGGACATCAGATTATACTCCATTGTATACAGATACCTTCAGATTGGTTTTGAGACTGGTTCTATTGGGCCTTGTTCGTGATTATGACTGCTTTTGGCATATAACCACATTTGTATTTGCCTATTCATGGCCATGGACACTTATTTTGTATATTTCCACATGTATATGCATTGTATTCTATTGGAAACCATGTATGTAAAGTCAACACATAATGAAATGAACAACTAGTCTTTCCAACTAGGTTCCCATCACTCCACTTCTGGGTTATTTATAATGTATTTCGACTATCACAGATACTCCTCTGATCTCACACATTAGGGGGCATATGTTATAGAAATATTTGCCTCACCATTGTTATCTTTCACAAAGGGCCTTTTTCCATTTCCCTATACAGACTTGTCATCCCTTTTTGATGAATCCAGAGCTAAAAATACATATTTTTCCACATATACGCACCCTATCTACTATACAACATGCGTGTATGCAGGCTGCTCCACTATAGCCCGCGTACATCAGGATTTGTGCCAGAAAATACAAAAATGAAGTCAGGTTTCCATGTCATGATCAAAGATCTCTGATCCTTGGCCTTCCATATACTGGAAACATTCCGACTCAACCCTTCAGTTGCATTTTGAAGGCTATAAGAGCACAATTCCGAGCTATGGAAAAAATGAGAAAGCATTCAACTTTGAGAGCAAAGTTACTCTGGAGAAATTACTTCATATTGAGTCTGCATCCCTTTGTTCCTCAAGTCTGAACACAATGTTGAGCCCCCAAGCTCTTTCCCTGTTGTTGAGAGAACCTCATTGTCTCCCTTCTATGATCTTGCCTTTAGTGGAGGATTGAAGTGGTGGAGGCCCAGTTGGAAGGAACTTGGTTTCTTAGTTCCAAACCATGCCGAAAAAGAAGTCTGTAATGTTATCACTTATGTTGATCATTTATTAATAGAAATACTCCTTTCCCATCCTATTGGTATCATGAAAATATATGATTATTATCCATGGGCATGTTTGTAATGTTTATTAATGGATTATGCTATCTAATGTGCTAACATTTTATATTATCACTATATTCTTGCTATATTTTCTTGTCGAGGACTTGTCGCAGGTATAAATTTTTGAGTCGAAGTGCTCAATGGTAGACATCTTCAAACGTTGGAACGAGGTAGGCCCTTTTCTTATCTCGCTTTCACATTGGTTTATATAACATATGTTGGAATTGAGTAGATTTCTACAGTCATACCTGTCTGTTGTGGTTTACCCTGGCCATAGAGAGTTTTTCCCTTGTAACAATAGGATTCACAGATTCAGATTAGGCTGGTGATAGCATAGATCACAAGTACACAACTAGGTACACTCTTAGTTTGGGGTCAGGCCCAATTTGTTGGTCAAGTAAGAATAAATCAACCATTTCTTTATCTTCTGAAGAGGCTGAGTACAAAGGAGTAGTCAATTGGGTCATTCAGACACTTTGGCTTCACCACTTCCTTATTGAGCTTGGTATCCAGTTTCACTATCTGACTATCATATGGTGTGATAATAAAAGTACACTGAAATTTTGCAGAGATCCAGTACATCGAAAACGAACCAAACACATTGAGGTCCACATGAATTTCATCAGAGATTTAGTACATGACATGATCATTGATTTGCAGTTATGTCCTTCCTCTAAACAGACTACCGACATATTCACCAAGACCTTCATTGAGCAGAAGTTTCAGACTTTGTAGGATCGTCTTGCAGTGAAGAACACAGTTTCCTAGTAACTACCTTTTCTTCTTTTGATGCATCGTCTTTTGAGGGGGGTTTTGTTCCCACATGGTTTTCCCTCTTTCCTCATTTTTATTCAGTATTCATTAGTTTCATTGTACATGAGTACCTAATATGTCTTAGTAGCAGGGACTCATTTTTTACTCCATAGTGATGTTCAGGGGGGTGTTGGAGAAATTTCTATTTTCGGCACACTAGTTCAGTGGGAGTAACACTAGTTCAGTGGGAGTTAACTGAGTAGTTATATTTTAGACTTTCTAATTTTATACCATCACTATTATGCATGCATTCCTAATTATAGGATGTCATTTCCTATATGAGTGAAGATCACTCACTCATTTATTAGACCATAATATACATTGATTCTCACTCTTCATGTTGTATCTCTCTTCCTTTTCTTGATAATTTTTGTTTGTGTATGCTTTAGCTAGGTCTCCTATGTAGATTTCCATGAAACACTGACAATCCCAAAGGGGGTATTAGAGAATATTCGTCGGCTATGTTTTAAATTTTTGTGGGTAGGATCCCAAGAAAAAAAATGTCTTGCCTTGGGCAAAATGGGAGGCTCTGGCTATCCCAAAGGCTTTGGGGGGTTGGGGTTTAATTTTTTTTTTCTCTTCTCCAAGGAACTCACAGTAAAATCAATTTGGAGACTAATATCCACTAATAGCCTCTGGAAAAATGTTGTCTCACATAAATATATCACCCCAAATTCTATTTTGGATTGGATCAAGACCCCCAAAAAGGGAAGCACGGTTTGCTCCATATTCTGGAAAGCTATAATAAAATATTTTGAATTCATTGGTGAAGGCCTTGCATGGTGGGTTTGGAATGGAATGCAAGTGCATATATGATCCAATCCTTGGCCTGGGAGTGGTATATCTCATTTACTTCCTCCAACTTTGATTCAATATTTACATTCCCAGGGTATTTTTCACCTAAATAATATTTCATACCAAGAGCACACCTCAATTTGGAGTCAATAGTGGCTTGGTATTTCCCCTCTCGGTTTGGTTGGGGAGGTGACCACTCTATGGAGAGACTATAACCGCTCATTAAAATCTATCCATATCAGAATCATTGATCATGCAGATGAGCTGATTTGGAAACATGCCCCCTTGGGCTTATACACACCAAAATTAGGCTATATTCAGTTAAATATAGCCCAACACTTAAGGGAGCCTCTTTGGTGGTGGAGGAGTTCGTGGAAAGTCTGCTTCTTGTTAAAAGAAAGAATTTTCATGTGGTGTCTACTTATGAATAAGGAAACAACTTGGGACAAAATGAAACACATGAAAATAGAAGGGTCGGGATGGTGTCCCCTATGTAAATCAGATAGTGAGACGACCATTCATCTTTTTATAAATTGTTCTTTTGTCACCCAAATTTGGAAGGAGGCCTCTTCTGCTTTGCATCTAGCATGTGAATGGAGCGTCTGTTCTATGGAGAAAACATGGAAAATTTGGGTCTCTATCCCCTCAAACCGAAATATAAAAGCATTACCTTTAATACTCTGTTGGGGTGCTTTTTTGGCAAGGAAAAGTGCCATTTTTAGAGAAACATTATCCACTCCTAACCGTGTTGCAACACAAGGAATCAACTTACTATCATTTTTTCCCCAAGAAAAAGATGGTCATCCTCCGAGGGCTTTGGATGAGATTCAGTTTGATAAATCCATGCCTTTGTCTTTTTTTGATGGAACTTCCCAAAATCATAATCTCTTGTGTGTGTGGGGGTGGTATACTCTTCATATCATAGTCTCACTTCTTTATGATGAAAATGGGGTTTGGAAGTGGAACAAATAAATTTGTTGAACTGACATCCTTCAAACTTCTACTTCTCTTTGCATTAGAAAAGGGGTTGAATCAATTATAGGTTATGGGTGATTCGATGGTTGTTATAAATTAGGCCATAAAATATCAACTATGCCACAATCTTTAGCTTCTTTCTCTTCTTGAAGAAGTTCACAGAATTATGGACTCTTTTGATTTGATCAGTGTTCGACATATTTACAGGGAAAAGAACTGAGAAGCATACTCTCTATCTAAAGCTGATCAGGGGATCAAATTTTGCTCAAAATTTCAAAGTGCTTGGAATGCGATGGGTGGGGGTCGGGCCAGAGCTTAGCCCCGACCCGTGGTCCTATTCATTGTAATGTGACCTATTGTTATATTGCGCGCGGGTGTTAATACGATGGAGTTCGGTTTATGTTGTATGCCACGATTATATGGTTTGCCATGTGACCATGTATGGAGTGCAGGGGGAGTTACACCGTTGTAACCATATTAACCACATTTTGCCATGCGTGCGGTCCTATGAGCCATATGCCCAGGTGCCTAGGCGATTAGGGGCTGGCGCGCCCTTAACCGTTCTATGGTTTGCACCGTTGGCATGGTTGCACTCGGTGCTAGGTTTTCACGCTACTTATTACGTGTGAGCCAGGTTCTCTGAGGAAGGGTGCGTTTTGTAGATGGAGAGACAACAAGCTTGAAGGGGGGACTTCCAGGAGGCCTAACTTCTTCGTTTTTCGACCGATTGAGGTGTCGAAAGAGCCCAGACAGGGGTTTTGGAACGCTCTGAAGCCATTGGAGCAGTGGGTTTGTCAGTTTGAGCATTGTAAGACATGTTTTTTTTATCACTTTTGAGCAATTAATAATAATGATCCATTGGAAGCTGGACCAGGAGATGTAGCCCAAGAGAGGGGTAAACTCCTTTATCAATTGTTGTGGTTATGTGCTTATGTTCATTGATTATGCTGCTATCTATGTGTAATTTGCATAAGTAATCCTTTAATCTATGTGTTGCAAACTGATCCTTTTGCTTTAAACACATAACATTTACATTGCAAATAATTTCAAGTATTTCAAGTCTTCTTCATTTTTAGATCAAGTTGGTATCAGAGCATTGGTTTTTGAAGACTTGATTGTTTGCAAGTTTTGTTTCTGATGCTCACAAGGTTGAAACTCACAAGAGGAGAAGGTCAACTTGTGGAGCCAAGTTCTCATCCGAAAAGGAGGAAGCATATACCATCACCGCAAGTTTCAGGGAGGCATTCACCAAGTATGGCTCATGCAGAAAGTCATGAACGTGTTTCGGCAGAAGAGGAAGATCTCAGACAGGTTATCATGGAGTTGAGAGATATGATGAAGATCTTGATGGAACGGAACATATTGTCGTAGGGTGAAGGCTCCAACCCTTCAATGCATAAGGGAGGCGGTGGTGACAAAACTCCAGACGGAAATGGAGGGAATGGTGCTTCTCCACCACCCTCTCCTCCATAATAATCTTCTTCTTCTTCTTCTACCAGTTCGAAACATCTTCTGAATTCTCCAAAGGGGCATGGTAAAACTCCTTCACAAATTCCTTCATTAAAGCTTGATATAAAATTTGAATTGCCAATATACAATGGAGAAGTTAATGCTGAGAA
>ML781177.1:1216077-1262987 GCA_009831015.1 Picea engelmannii | reverse complement strand
AAATATTTTTTAATATAACATTGTAACCCTTGTATATTTGATTTAAATTCTTTTGTCATAACTGCATTTGTTTAAAGTTTTAAATAATAAATGGAAATTTTTAAATTTTAAATATTTCTTAATAAAAAAATTTAACTTTATATATAAAAAAATTTAAAAATATTTTTAATATAACATTTTAACTTAGACTGAAAAGCTTGGAAAAACCCTAGCCGTCATGGGATAACACCGCTCAGGGATATGGCGATCAAGCATCTTTATGCGTCGGATCTTAATGTTGGCTGGGGCATCCACATTGTGCAGGAGGTGAAGCTCTTGGTCAGGAAGGCAGATAAACAGGCCCTTGATGCGCCCATCAAAGAACTCATGCAAGTGGGTGTCATAAGGGTCGAGATGGACCAGCAACAACCCATGGAGAAGGATCCCGAAACGGAAACACAGTGAATCCCCGCAGATGGAGTCTCCATCAGGCTTCCAACACTAGGATGGAAGAAACGGTTCATCTCGTCGATAAGGTTAGCGGTCGGCGTAGAAGAAACTGAGGAGGGAGGCTCCAACTCATTCTCTAGCGAGAGAGAACCAACGATTTGGGACCAGATCAATGCTAAGAATAGACTGCGGGTGCGGCAAGCGCTAAACCCTAGCTGTCGCCACCGCCTTGATCTAAAGTTCAAAATCCATTCAACTAGCAGAGACCTCAGGGATCCACGGCTCTTGGGGGATTCTCCGCCTTCGCTTTGGTACAAGAATCTAGTTAAGAGTAATGCAAGAGCAAGGTTTCATTATGCGGCAAGACTAGCTCTGAGATTGCGGCAAGCTTTCCCCTTTTTGTAAAGACCATTGCCAGATCTTCTCTTTGCTTACATGCTCAAGACTCAGACTCCGTCTTTAAGCTCAAAACCCAAATCCACCAGGCTACAGGTACTCCACCTGGGTTCCAATGACTAATCTTCAAAGGATGGTATCTTGGGGATGGCTCTCTGCTACGAGACTATGGGAATCTAAAAAACACAACCATTTCTCTCACTTCTCGTTTGCATGGAGGAGAACCTTTAGTCACTCATCCAAGCTCTTACAAGCATGCCATGAAATCAAGGACTTCTGCTCCCTCGGGGATCAAGGCTGGAGCTTCAAAAGTAAAGGAGCCCTTTGGATCTTCCTTCATTGTGGAGCAGTGCGCAGAACCTCCAACAACAGAAGTCGAAGATCCCCAAGTCTATGTCTATGCCTTTATCTACTAGGAAAAAGCCCTCATATGCCGCTTCAACGAACTTTGGCCCTCGACCTCTGTGCTAAAGGAATGGATTAACAAGACCTGGTCAGAAGGTCATGAGATGTTCTTCTACTCCAAGGGGTTCTTCATCGTCAACTTCTCCACAGAAGCCGAATGTCAATGCGTGTTAGAGCAAGGCCTGTGGTTTTGGGGAAGATCTGGTCTCTCCATGCAGAGATGGTTCCCCGAATTCAATCCACTAACCATGACAACCATGACTACACCGGTCTCGGTAAGACTACCCAATTTACCCCTGCATTTCTATTCTTCATCTTTTTTACCCACCCTGGGCAATGCGTTGGGGAGATTTATCAAGATAGACATAGACATGATAGAGAAAGGCTTTGTCACTTTCGCCCGCTTATGCGTTGAAATTGACCTCAGTCAAAGGTTGTCGGATATGATTCTTATAGATTGGGATAAGGGAGATCCTTTCACACAAATGGTCGATTATGAGAACACCGCCTTCATATGCCGCTCCTGTCAGCAAACAGGGCACCTCCAGGAAACTTGTCCTCTATCCCCAATCCCTTCCTCAACTTCTGGAGGAAAAGAGCCAATGGTCAGCAAGGACCAAAATCTCACAAAAGCTGCCCTAACCCTTCACAAAGACGCTTCAACTCCTTCGCCTTCCTCAGTGCCTCCGCAAGCCCCAACTTTTTCTCAGCAGCCAACTGTCGACCCAAAACACCAACCTGCAGCCTCAACACAAAATCCTGAAGATTCATAAGTCATGATTCCAATGCCCACAATTAAGTCCTTGCACCCACCTCTCGAAAAGGGGGAAACAATTGACACAATCATGATCACAACCCCGCTCACAGGGACTCAGAAGCATCCTCATGAATCATACAACTCAGACAACGACAAAGAAGCACCCCTGAATTCAACAGCTCAAGATTACGGCACTTCCTTAGACCATATGGCTTTGGCGGTAAAAGATGTTGAGCCTATCAACTCCTCTGGTTGGATTGATGTTCGTAAGAAAAAAGGTAGAAAGGATCCCCACCGGCCAACACAATGATCCGACCCTTTCTCCTTATATTGTAATGTTTCAGCTTGCTTTTCCCACGCACTCTATGGGGCTCTCTTTTAGCAAAGGCTAGTTTCAAGTGATCCCCTGTTCTCTTTCTGGGGGGGTCTTCTCCCATCAGCAAATCAATGTATCACTTTGTACTTTTCTCATGGATTGAATAGAAGGATTCTCCCACCTTTTTTACTTAAATATATATATATAACATTTTAACATATAAATTTTAAAATATTTTTAATATAACATTTTAACTTTATTTGATTTAAAATTTTCTGTCATAGCTGGAATTGCTTAAATTTTTAAACAATAAATATTTAAAATGTTAAGTATTCTTAATATGAAAATTTAACTTTATATATAAAAAAAAAATTAAAAATTTTAAATATAACATTTTAATCTTATTTGATTTAAAATTTTCTGTGCAATTGCTTAAAATTACATAACTCACTTTCTTATTCTCATATGTCTTATATTGTCTAAATGTTTTGTTTGTCTAGGGACATCTAAGTCGTCAAAATCACCTGAGAGATTTCGAACTGGTGACTTTAACATCAGGGAGTGCCTTAACAACACACTCCATCACCAACTATCCTACACCTCGGAAACAAATAGATTATTATTATTAATAATTAATATAAACAATTTTTTTAATTTTGTTATTAGCTTTTGCAAAGTTGCTCATGGAATAAAGTCATAAATTAAATCCAAAATGAACATATTCATGTTACTAATAACTTTATTTTTTTACAAAATAAACTTTTCAACCCAATTCCCTCCTGCATTCCGAGGGAAAAAAAACCTACAAAGCACACCAAGGCAATAGTAGGAAATGCTATTAGAAAGTGTATAGCGAACAATTTACTAATGGCACAACCAATTTTGGGGAAGCACTTGAGTTTCTCAAAACAATTTGTTCAAACAAATGTGTTTGAATTTGGGCTTCGTTAAAGGAAAATTCCATGATTAAACCATAATTTATTATTTTATTTCACAGTTTTTATGATTTCTACAAATGGACAGAGAGCCACCATTTACTAGATTTTTCTGTTTCAAGGTAGCCACTTTTCCTTTTGTGATAAACTTTTATTTTTGAAGCAAATCAGTTTCTAGAAACAAATAACAAATTTGCAGCGAACTATTCAAATATAGTATTAGTAAGTCTCCCATAACAACCACTCTTGTCTAGTTAGAAAAATGATATTATTTCTCACAAACCAACCTGCATATTTTTTTGGTGTGAATTTTCCCATTCTAGACGTTTATTGAAGTGTGTCTATTGACGTTAGAGAAGCATGTCTATTGACTTTATCTGCTAGATTTCACATCTATTTATTAAATTTTAAAAACTGAAAAAACAATATTGATCAAGAAATAAGGTCTACAACCTTCTTCTTCTTAAAAAACAATAATTATGCAAATTGTTTTACAGATCTTGCATAGATCTATCTTAACCTATATTAGTACCCGGAAGTTTCATCTTGTCAATGCTTAACCTATATCTATTAACCACTGACAATTTCATCTTCTCAATGCTTAATAATAATATTCAGATTAAGTTGATAAACAATTACTTTGCAACCACCATGATAAGTTGTAATATGCTATGATAGATCAAATGTATCCCCAAATATCATAAAGAAAATGTATCCCCAAACTCATTTGTTTATGTGTATAGCTACATTTGACACTGCACCATATCAAAATCAAACTACAAAATACCCATCACTAAATTATAAAAGAGGAGTGTATCACACCTACTTTCCGTTTTCTTATCATGGACTGGGTATGTTTTAGCCATATCTACTCTACCCCGTATTCCTTGGCTAGAAATTACATTGTCTTTGTAACCAAACAAACACAGTGAGTCAGAAATTAAATCACTCAATAGGATAATTCCATATAAATTAACATAAACTACCACGGTAAAGGAAGATTGAAATTCAAAACAAAGTATGCAATCTACTGTGTTGGAATAAATTAAAAGACAAAAAGTTGTAAAAGGAAAAGGAACATAAATACTCATTTAATTTTTTTTTTACTACAATCTTGTAAAATACATTATATTTGCAGTATCATTGCGAAAACCCTTCCCTGTATGCGTCGACCCCCCTGCAGACGGAATTGTCACGCCTAAGGTAGTCGTGTTGCACCAGGACGATGCCACTGATTGCACAAGATGAACAAAAATGTCGTCGCCAACGACAGGGAAGGATTGCAGGCGAAGCGGCCTGCCTTTGAGCTGCCGCTTCACTTGTGAGATCAACTCTTAGCCAAGGAAGAGGGGTTCAATAAAGAAATGGAAGTTGAGCCGAGCACGTCTCATCCAAAGGCATCTCAGAGATGGGAACCAGGGAGATGCATTCCCCAATCGAAAAAACTACCAAGGTACACCATTATCTCAACTAGGGTCGATGAACACACCCAGTTCATGAGGGATCATTCTCTCATTGGAAAGTTTATGGGCCTATGGCCTTCCGAAAGAGACCTCATGAGATGGATCAAAGACTAGTGGAACCCCAAGGGAGACTACAAAGTGCATCTCAGCTCCAAGGGGTTTTTCATGATCATCCTCTACAGTTTGGAAGATAAGGATAGGATTTTTGATAATGGGCCATACTTCTACAACTCTGTTGGGCTATTCCTCAAATTATGGATAGATCATTTCAGCCCAGAGAAAGAATACTTCACAATGGCACTGATATGGATAAGATTATATTCCCTACCGCGGGAGTTCTGGTTGGAGGAAATCCTCATGGGAATAGGGAACACTGTGGGAAGATATGTGAAATATTCTTAAGCCATAAAGCATAGGAAATACACTTCCTAAGATCAAATCTGCGTCTACATGGAGATATCGAAGGCTCTACCAGGATCAGTAACCCTAGAATATCAAGATGAGGATTGGAATCAAATGATGGACTATGAGCATATTCCTTTCCACTGCAGAGAGTGCGATGAGCACAATCACCTCTTTCATGACTGTCCCTTAAATGTCCATAACCCAAAATTAGGAGAGGGGAAGCAAAAGGAAGGTTATACTACAGTCACCGGTAGGAAAAGACATTCCCCCAGAAAACAAACTCAAGAAAGCACTCAGAATATCCCCAGCAAAAACTCCTTCGACATTTTTAATCAACTCCTGGAGGAAGAGGAGGTAGGAAATCCACACAAAAAAGACAACCAAGACAAGGAAAAGGGAAAATTCAAGCATCAAACGAAACCATGAAAAGAAAACCATCAAGAAACAATCCCAACATCCCAACAAAATGTGGATAAGCCAGAGGAGGGGGGGGCACTTCAATGCAACTCGATGAACAAGATCTGACGGATATAGATCTAGAAAACTGGAGGAGGCCTTCAACAGAAAGGAACTGCAAACCATCCCAGTAGAACAACTCAGAAAGGTGCATAAAGTTTTCATCGATTCTATCGCAAGATCCACCTCAAGATTAGGGATATCCTTAGACCCATCCACTGAGATCAAACGTACTTCTCATGAAAGAAAGCGATGAGGCCGCAAATCAACTCATCAACTCATTAAGGAGGTAGGGAACTTCATGCTCAAATCAGGGAAGATCCAGTGACTCACGGAAGGGTATCTCCATCCACCTCATAACTCATCATGATGAAGATCATAACATGGAATATAAGAGGGCTTAATGGAAGATCCAAGAAAAGGACTCTTCGAGACAACATTAGTGTTGAGAATCTAGACATTCTCCGTTTACAAGAAACAAAATGTGCAGGGGAGGAAGCTGAGGACATATTCCAGCGTTGTTGGAGGGCCTGTAACTCCATTCATACCGACTCAAATGGGGTTGCGGGGGGTCTAGCAATCTTGTGGAACCCGACTACAATCATCATAGACCAATTCTTTTCCATGGTGGGCACGCTCATGGCTCACTTCATAGTAATATGGTCTACCAAAGAAGGTATGATTACAAATTCTTACAGGCATCAAAGTGCTCAAGACAAAGATCTATTCATGGGAAGAATAGCCACTATAAAGACATTGTTGGGTTCACAAAACTGGTTGATTGGTGGAACACAAACATATTTGGGAACATTTTACAAAGGAAGTAGGAAATTGAGAAACGCTTGGAAACAATGCAAAAGATATTTATCACTGGAGACAGAATGACAACCTTAATGATGGAGGAGGAGCAACTCAGAGAAGAAATGGAAGAGAGGCAGGAACAAGAAGAAATAATCTAGAGGTAGAAATCCATAGTACAATGGCTTAAGAAAGGTGAAAAGAACACCAAGTTATTCCACAGATCCATGGTGCACAAAAGATACATAAACATAATCACTCAACTAGAAGACAGTTAGGGCAACCCCATTTGGGATCATGCAAGCATAACAGAGGAATTTACCAACTACTACAAATATCTTCTAACATAACCCATCAAATAAAGAATCCCTACTATTCGCAAGATCACTAGGCACATCCCCTCCTTGGTCACACAAGAACAAAATGAATCCCTGACCAGGACAATCACTCAAGAGGAAGTGGATCAAGCAATCAAAAAGATGCCCCTAGGTAAAGCTCATGGGCTGGACAACTTCATGACAAACTTCTTCCACTATTGTTGGTCGTTGATCAGGGAATAAGTTTGTCAAGTAGTTGAGGAATCAAGAACTTTGGAGCAAGTTCTCTCGGCCTTCAATGCCACATTCCTCACTCACATTCCAAAGGAAGAAAGGGTCACACATCCTAAGCAATTTCGGCTGATAGTACTTTGCAATGTCATCTACAAAATCATCACTAAATTCATTTCCCTGTGACTCAAACCGATCTTTCCTTACATCATCTCCAAAGAACAAGATGGATATGTGGAGGGAAGGTAAATCATGGATAGTGTCATCCTATCCCATGAGGTCATTCATTCGTTGAATTCAACAATAACCCCAGGTATGCTCATCAAGATCGACCTCTCCAAAGATTTTGACAGAATAAGCTGGCAATACCTGAGCTCCCTCCTCGAAGCCTTTGGCTTTGATAATATTTGGGTGGCCTAGATCATGTGGCTCACTTTCTTAACCTTCTTCTATATCCTCATCAATGGAGTGACCTCCCAACCCTTTTCTCCCTCCCAGGGCATTCGACAAGGGGATCCCCTCTCCCCCTTCCTATTTGTCATAATGGTGGAAGTTATGGGATGCTACATCAAAGCCTAGGTTGAGGATGGCTCTCTCAAAGGCCTACCTCTCCACAACCTCCATCCAGCCCCCTCCCACAATCAATTTGTTGATGATACCCTTATGATGAATACACCAACTTTCCTAGAGGATAATAAGCTCAAAACAATCCTCATAGACTTTGTTGAAGCTTCATGAACTTCCTTAAACCTCGATAGGTCACAACTTTGTTTATTCAATACCCCAGTGGACATTCAAAACCACATCTCTCGGCTTCTGGGCATCCCCAAGAGATCCCTTCCATCAAATTATTTAGGTGTTCCCCTCATGGGAGCGGCTACACGTAACATCTCCTGGGACAATCTACTACTTTCCATCTCCAACAAGATCAGTAACTGGACCTTTAGATCACTTAATCTTTCATCCCACCTAGTTCTTCTAAAGTCTGTTCTCCAAGCTCCACCAACTTACCTCTTCACCGCTCTAGAATCCCCCTAGTCTGTCATCAGAACTATCAGGAACCTCCAATGTAGATTCATGTGGCATGGACACCATCCGAAAAAAAATTGGCACTGGTGGGATGGGATAAAATCTGTGGGCCCAAATATCTAGGGGGACTAGGCCTCAAAGATCTAGGAAAACTCAACAGATTAATGGGGGAAAAAATTTGGTGGCGCTAGCTCAAACGCCCCACAAAACTCTGGGCAAGAATCTGGAAAGGAAAATATGTGCCCAACACCAGAGAAGAGCTTCTAATCAGATTCAATGATCAGATTTAGGGATCAAATATTTGGAACACGGCTTGGAACAATAGAACACTCATACATAAGCATGCTTTATGGGAGATTAGGAATGGAGAAAACTCCCTATTCTGGCAAGACTCCTAGAAGCAACAACCTCCACTAACCTCCATATAAGACCTCAACCCTATTTATCAACAAATGCAATCAAGGGATTCCCTACACATAAAGGACTTATGGAAGGAAAAAACTCCACAACACCCCTGTCGCAGATGGAAAAATGAACCCCATGAATTACACCTTCATGTGGAAATAGACCTGCAGACCTAGAGGGACTGTGCAAATCAATGAAAAATACACATCAGGGAAGGACCAAACATCCTCATATGGGGCCATTCCCTAACAGGTAACTTCTCAGTCAAAGAAGCATACCATCTCCAGGAAAATCACCAAGGGAAACCAAAGGAGCACATATGGAGCAAAATCTGGAATCCAAAGTTCTGGTTGAAAGTTTCGATCTTCCTCTGGCGAATTTTGCAAAACCACATACTCACTTGGGACAACCTCAAAAACAAAGGGTTTGTAGGCCCTTCAATCTATCCCCTCTGTCAGCAACAAGAAGAGACAATGGAGCACTTACTAAAACATTTCGGCCACAATGAGGCCATCTGGGATATGGCAACATAACTAATGCGCCACTCCAATAGAAACTGAGCCAACATCATAAGCACCATGGAAAATTGGGATTCAATCTCCTACCAAAATCCAATTCTGGACCGCATCTGGTAGCTAATACCAGGCTTCCCAGTTTGGCAAATTTGGAAATAACGAAACAAAATAATTTTTCGCTCCACTTCCTCCCCCCCTCACTCAACTTGGGAAGGAATCCTAAACTTGATTCAGGAAGCGATTAGAGCTGAGAATTGGACCCAGGAGGACCTCAAATGAAATCCTGGGGAATGTCACATCCTACAGGCCTGACAACTAATCTCATTGATGAATCGAGAAAGAAGGATACATGCAATACTAATATCAGTTGTAGTCTGTGCACTTGGTCCCCTCCTCCCCTAGGTTTTGTCAAACTAAACTTTGATGGTGCTTCAAAGGGTAATCAGGAACCGACGGGTTTTGGAGTGATTCTAAGAGACTGTGAGGGGAAAATTATGCACTACACAACAGGCTATTTGGGACTCAATACTAACAATGTTGCATAATTCTGGAGCCTACTAATGCAGGAGCATCGTCAACAAGTACACGTGACAGAACAACTCAGTGCATGAGCACCAATTTGGAATCTCGAATGCTAGTTGTTACTGAAATCTTTTGAAGCGATAGAAACCAAAAGAGGAAAGATCACACGCGTGGAGACAAAATTAGCACGCGTGACCTGAGATCTTAACCCTAGTTTCGATGTAACCACAATTAGATAACAGTTAGTTGTTTTTTTTTTTGTATAAAGAGAGGTTTTGTACGCCCAGGAGGAGGGTTACGAGAATTATGAGCAAGTAGGAATTTGTGAACAGTAGTTGCTACTTTGATTTTCGCTGTAACCATTTTCTTGATTTTGAATGAAGATAACAGAGGAAAATTGATCCAATGTATGGTGTGCATAGTGTTTGAAATTTCCCTGTTGTTGTCTTAATATTTTAAATAATGAATGAATCTTGCTAAGAGTGTATGTAGATTTTAAATTCTTGCATAAAAATTCAAATCGTTTTCCTTCATGAGTTGGTGCAAGGTGTGCATACAGTCCGCAAGGAGTGCATCGACAGGGTCCTTTTCGACTCGTAAAGATCAGAAGAAATAGAGTAAGACTTTCTTTGTAAGAAGTATAAAGCGACTGTCGCAAGGAGTGCACAATTGTCGCAAGAACTTGAATCTTATGTAAAAATCTGTTGCAAAGAGTGCCTAGGCCTGGAATTCGACGAAGAGTCGAAGCGACTCCATAAAGAAGTCGAACGAAGAGAGAGAAAGAATGCCAGGAAGGTGAGAAAGGAGTCTTTTCAAGAATATTTGGATCTAAGTTTGACAAATTTCCCAAAAAAGCAAGAAGTGCTTGGGAGATCGAAATCTTTGGAGAGATCAAGCTGAGGAGGAGTAGCACTTTCCAAGAAGCACGAACGAGATCCAAGAAATGGACTCGCAGGAAGGATAAAGGTCGAAGCCTTTAAATAATTTCAAAAATATTCTAAGTTTGAAGAAATATTTAGCTCAGAGGGAAGATCTGGACCATTCGATTAGTGTCCAAACAACGAGGAGCAAGTGCAGAGGAGGAAATATCTCAATCATTCGATCTAAGAGAAAACAGATCATAGCCACCTAGTCAAGGTAAAGTGCACTAACGTGAAAGATTTGAACGTACACAGGAGGAACAAGGTTATAGAACTATGAAATCATCAACATTTCGCTGACTTGCAGAGTGGAAAGGTCAAAGAGAAGATTTGTGAGGATTCACGAAGTGTGAACTCGCGAAAAGATCATAGTCGTTGATCGTTCCAAAATCATTGAGACCGTCTGTTGTCAAGGAGGACACATGGTGAGAGATCAACGTTTCGTTGACTCGTGACTTGAAGGAGTCAAAAGTTGAGTCGTGAGAAGTCGCGAAACGTGAAATCGCGACTTGATCTAAGTCGTTGATCAAAGGGAAGGATCTGAATCATCGATCCAGCACCATCACAATTTCAGCTATTGGGAGAACGGAGGCACGAAGACTTCCAAAGTCACGAAACGCGAAACACCGATTTGATCGCAGTCGTCGATCAACAAAATATTTGGACCGTAGATTTAGGATCATCGCGATTTCGGCTATCGAGGGAACAGATGTAGCAACACTCCCAGAGTCGCAAAATGTGAAATTGCGACATGCCTTTCTATTAGCCAATTGGTCACAGCCTTGGCCACATAGAGGGAGGGGCTTAACCAGGAGAGCTAACGCCTGAGTACGTTGAAGCTTTAAAAGAGTTAAGGAGAAGCCCGTGGGTTCTATAGAACCTGTGTCTTAAGAAGAAGGGGGCCTATTCAGTTGATTGAAGGTCCTTGAGAGACTGGAGAGTCAATCAGACTCGGTTTCTTGATCGATCCTAGACCGGGAGATCGCGTAGCCCTTAGGAGTGAAGGGGGGGTCTGCATCAAGTGGTATCAGAGTTGATTTTCATCTGTAGATTTCAGGCGAAGGAGATAAAGGAGATAAATGAGACAAAAGAACTCAAAGTTGTACTTTGTGTGTAAGAGGCAATCAACATAATGCCACCAAGGAGACGAGGGGAGCCACCTTTATCCAATCTCATTGTAGAAAGAGAGATGCGAGAACTTCATGAAAGGTTAGAAGCGATGGAATCAACGCAGAGAAGAGCACTTGATGTTGGAGATGGCAGTGATGCAGAGAGAAAAGATGCAGAAGTTGAAGAAGTTGCAGGGGAACACGTTGCTGAAGAATGCTTGCTAAGAGCAGTTGTTAGATTGGGAGCTAGAGACAATATAGAGGTGCCAATGTATGAAGGCAATTTGGATGCTAAATAACTGTTGGATTGGATAAGGTCCATGGACAAATATTTTGATTATGAAGATGTCGATGGGGAGAAAAGGGTGAGGCATGCTGTCACCAGGCTTAAAGGACATGGAACACTGTGGTGGGATGAACTGTAGGCTGAGAGGTGAAGTAGAGGCAAATAGAAGATATAGAATTGAGACATAATGGTAGCTAAGATGAAGGCTAAATTCATGCCCAAATATTATCAGATCAATCTGTTCAAGAAGCTGCAGAACCTGAGACAGAAGGGTATGAAAGTCAAAGAAAACATAGAGGACTTCTACAAGCTGAACATCAGATTTGGACAAAGAGAGCGGGACAAAGAAAATTTTTCCAGGTATATGAATGGCCTGAGGTACGAAATTCAGGATGAGCTCAGCATGATGTCGGTAAGGAGAGGGGAGGATGCTTATCAGTTTGTGTTGAAGGCAGAAGAGAAATTGGCCAGAAAATAAATCCAGCGAGGTAGAGGTAAAATCTCATCCCCAAACAAAGGCAAGGGAGTTTCCCATGACAAGGCGCATAATTCCAAAGACAAGGATGAAACTCCACACAGTCACTCGGAAAGAGGAGGAAGTTCCCGAGGAAGACATGGTTGTGGAAGAAACTCTTCTAGAGGAAGAGGTAGAGGAGCAATAAGATGTTATGCATGTGGAAAGACAGGGCACATGTCTTGGAAATGCCCCAAGAAAAAGAAAGGAGGAGGAGAATCTCACATTTCAAAAGCACAGAGAGAGAATGTTGAAGCAGAGGGAGCAGAGGATGGAACATCATTGATGATGAGGAAGGTTCTCTTAAAACTAGAGGCAGAAGTTAAAAATACAGTACAGAAGAATAGTCTATTTAGGACAACTTGCAAGACTAAAGACATAGTATGCAAGGTGATAATTGACAGTGGGAGCACTGATAACTTAGTATCCATGGAGATGGTGGATAAATTGGAGCTAGATACAACTTCACACCTAGAGCCATATAAAGTCTCATGGTTGTAGAAAGCACACCAGGTAATGGTTACTAAACAATGCTTGGTTGAATTTAAGATAGGAGGATATAGAAATCAAATTGTGTGTGATGTAATTCCCATGGATGTATGCCATATTTTGTTGGGAAGACCATGGCAGTTTGACAGGAATGTCATTCATGATGGGTGGAAGAATACATACACCTTGGAGAAGAATGGTAGAACACACATGTTGTTTCCAATAGAGGAGAAGAAAGTGAAAGGGGAAGCCAGCACAAGCATACTTCTCATGAGTGGGAAGGAACTCATGAAAGAAGTTAAGAAAGAACAAGAGATGCAGTTTGTTGTGGTGAGGAAACCCAGAGTCATCCTTACTAGTACTTTGATGGATGATTTACCTGAAGAAGTTCAGGAATTGTTGGATAATGTTTGCGACATAGTGGTGGATGAGCTACCTAACTCATTACCACCCATCAGAAGTATCAAACATCATATTGATTTGATACCGGGAGCAAGTCTTCCAAACAAACAAGCATACATACTGACACCTCGAGAGAATGAGGAGGTAAAGAACTAAGTCCAGGAACTATTAGACAAGGGTTTGGTCAGAGAGAGCTTGAGTCCATGCACATTACCAACTATGTTGATTCCAAAGAAAGATGGAGGATGGAGAATGTGTACAGACTCAAGAGCCGTCAATAAGATCAATATTAGGTATAGATTCCCTTTGCTAAGAATAGATGATTTGGTGGACTGTTTAAGTAGAGAAAATTTCTTTTCTAAGATAGATTTGAAAAGTGGATATCACCAGATCAGAATGAGAGAAGGTGATGAGTGGAAGATAACCTTTAAGACAAATGAAGGTTTGCATGAGTGGCTTGTTATTCCATTTGGCTTAACTAATGCCCTGAGTACTTTTATGAGGTTGATGAATGAAATACTAAAATATTTCATTGGCAAGTTCGTGGTTGTGTATCTAGATAATATATTGATCTTTAGCAGGACTAAAGAGGAGCATTTGAGGCACCTGACATTAGTGATGAGGAGACTACAACAAGAGAAGCTATTGATAAATCTGAATAAGTCCTCTTTTATGAAGATATAACTCATTTACTTGGGTTTTGTGATCTCTTCAAATGACTGAAGATGGATCCAGAGAAGGTGAAAGCAATCAAAGAATGGTCATCACCGAGGAGCATGTTTGAGGTAATAAGCTTCCATGGATTAGCGAGTTTCTATAGGAGGTTCATTAGATATTTCAATGGAATTTGTGCACCAATGATGGATACAGTGAAGAAAAGGCACAAGTCTTTTAAATGGACAGAGGAGGTCGAGAAGAGCTTCAATATACTGAAGGAGAAAATAACAGAGTGACCAATTTTGGTCTTGCCAAATTTTGAGAAGACATTTCAGGTGAGGTGTGATGCAAGTGGTGTTGCGATTGGAGGAGTTTTGAGCTAGGACAATAGACCTATTGCTTACTTCAGTGAGAATTTGAATGAGACTAAGAGAAAATACTCCACCTATGACAAGGATTTTTATGCCATAATCCAAGCCCTGAAGAAATGGGCATTATCGTGTCCCACAAGAATTTGTTTTGTATAGCGATAGCCAAGCTTTACAATTCATAACCAGATAGGAAAAATTGAATCAAAGGCATACGAAGTGGATTGAGTTTATGAAAAATTTTACTTTTGCCATAAAACATATTGTTGGGAATGCTAACAAAGTTGTTGATGCATTGAGCAGGAGATGTTTGACTCTACAAGAATTTCAGGTAAAGACCTTAGGGTTTGAACACCTTGAGGAAATGTACAGTGATGATCCAGACTTCAAGGAAGCATACAAAGTATGTGTGAATCCTGTGCTGAGAGATAGGAGACAATGGACAAAGTATATGATTCAAGAGGGATTGTTTTTCAAGGGCAATCAATTGTGCATACCAAAATTCTCAATGAGGGATAACCTTTTGAAGGAAAAACATAGTGTAGGATTGGATGGACATTTCAGCCATGATAAGACATTTTCACAGTTGAACAGTTCATACTATTGGTCAGGTATGATAACATATGTGATAAAATTTGTGAATAGATGTAGAATATTCCAACATGGAAAAGGTAAAAGACATAACACTGGATTGTATCAACCATTGCCCATACTAGAGAGGCCTTGCGATGCAATAAGCATGGATTTTGTGTTGGGACTGCCAAGAACACAACGGGGATGTGATTCCATATTTGTGGTGCTGGATATATTTTCCAAGATGGCAAACTTTATCCCATGTTAGAAGACCAATGATGCAACACATGTTGCAAACCTGTTTTTCAAGGAAGTTGTGAGACTTCACGGCCTACCCAGAAGCATTGTCTCGGATAGAGACACGAAATTTGTTGTTCATTTTTGGAGAACACTGTGGAAGAAGTTGGGGACATATTTTTCCTTCAGCTCAACTTATCACCCTCAGACAGATGGGCAGAATGAGGTGGTAAACAAAAGTTTGGGAAACTTATTCAGGAGTCTGGTCACTGAGCACCATAATCAATGGGATCGGATTCTTCCACAATCAGAATTTGCATACAAAGAATCACCAAACAGGAGCATTGGGAAGAGCCCGTTCCAAATATTGTATGGAATGCAACCCAATGGAGTACCTGAGTTGAGAGACTTGGAACAAACTGATACCAAGAGCATTGGAGAAGAATATTTTTCTACAGAAATGCACAAGATCCATAACCAGATCAGAGGGAAGTTGCAGAATTCTAGCCAAGAGTACAAACACAGAGTTGACCAACATCACAGAGAACTCCAATTTGAAATAGGGGATCAGGTTCTAGCACATCTTAGGAAGGAAAGGTTCCCTAGGGGGACATATAACAAGTGAAATATGAAGAAGATAGGACCATGTAATATCTTGAGGAAGTTTGATGCAAACGCCTATGAGATTGAACTACCAGATGATGTGGGAATATCACCCATATTCAACATATTAGACCGATATCCTTAGAGGAAGGATGACATAGAGGGATCAACAGATCAAGGGAAGATTCAGTGGGAGAAATGAATGCCTATAGCAGGAAAACCATAGATGGAAAATATCGTTGATCAAGGGATTGGTAAGAAGACCCAGAGGAAGACCTATTTTGAATATCTAGTCAAGTGGAAGGGACACCCAATAGAATATGTCAGTTGGGAAAGTGAAGCTGATATCCAGAAGCATGGAAATTCAATATAGGAGCTCATGGACAAGAGTCCATGAATTTTTGTCCAGGGGAGTATGATGCAAGAGCATCGTCAGTAAGTACACATGGAAGAACAACTCAGTGACTTAGGACCAATTTGGAATCTCGAATGCTGGTCGTTACTGAAATATTTTGAAGCAATAGAAACCAAAAGAGGAAATATCACAGCATGGAGACAAAATGAGTATGTGTGACCTGAGAGCTTAACCCTAGTCTCGATGTAACCGCAATTAGATAGCAGTTAGTTGTTTTCTTTTGTATAAAGAGAGGTTTCGTATGCCCATAAGGAGGGTTACGAGAATTATGAGAAAGTAGGAATTTGTGAACAGTTGTTGTTGCTTTGATTTTAGTTGTAACCATTTTCTTGATTTTTAATGAAGATAAAAGAGGAAATTTGATCCAATGTATGGTGTGCATAGTGTTTTCAATTTCCATGTTGTTGTCTTAATCTTTTCAATAATGAATGAATCTTTCTATGAGTGTATGTAGCTTTGAAATGCTTGTATAAGAATTTAAATCGCTTTCCTTTTTGAGCCGGTGCAACGTGTTGTCGCAAGAGTTGACTCTAGGCTGTAAAAGAGCCAAGCCTTAGCACATTTTAAAAGAAATAAATTTTGTTGATTGATCAGTCATAGGAGATTTCTAGAACTAGGTCTAAAACAATCATTTCACTCATTTATAGATCAGAAACGAAAAGGCATGACCTCGTTTGTCTAATAAATTTTAAAATCATGAGGATGGATAGAAGATAGGGGATGAACAAAACTGAAAGAAAAATCCAGGTATCTAATTCTGATAAGTCTGGTCCTCCTTTCAATAGAATAAATAACACCAAACTTCAAATATCTGAACATAGGTCTTGTCTCACTCATAGCAAGACAGAGGAAAATCTATGAACAAATAAAACTTGTAAATAAGGAAAAACAATTAAGATGCATGTCTTGTTCTACTCACAACAAAACTGAGGAAAAAATGCACTTTAAGGCAGGCTTTAAATTAACTACAACAGAAGTATTATTGAATTGTAACCATTGCAAGATGAATTAATGAATGGAAGGAAGAAAGAGAAGTGATGAAAACTTCAGAAACAATAACACGGGAAGAAGACATAATTAGACAGTGACAAGGTGTAGAATCTCTTGGAACTCTATTCTATATTTACTGAAAAGGAATGCATTACAAACCCAGCCTCCAAAAGGCTCCCGAGCTGTTCCCCCTTTTTCTTCAAGAAGATACAATAATATATGTCTTCTGCCCCCTTTCGAATAACTGAAAAATGATTTGGATTCCAAAAGAAATCCCTCTAGAAATTAATAGGCATTTCATGTAGGTATTGAGGTCGAAATCCTCCCAAAAGATAACAATAGTTACCATCAAATTCAGAAACTTTCTTCCATAGAAAATGGGTCGAACTACTGAAAATTGGGGTTGTGGTTATGGTTCTGTATCTCTCGAATCGTGACAATTGTGTATAAAATGAAAGAGTTTTTTGTTCATCTATTTTTTCTAACCAAAAACCTCTCTCGGTTTCTTGAGATCCGTTTCCATTCTCCCCAGATCTGCCTTTCAAAAACATGTGTCAAACGGAGAAATTTTGAGATCTGAAAATTAAGGCTTAGAGATGGATTTGATTCTCCCAATATGTGACACCTGTAGGAAACCTGAGGGAGTTTATTGATCTCTAATGTGTTAGGCACAAAAAAATCCGACCGTTTCGCAAAATTATATTCGATTCTCTCAAAATCATCATTTGAAAATGATGACTCAACACAGTAAAAAACGCCACATTTCTGAAAACGAACCTCCTATTTCGGGGGTCTTTTGATTGCCTTCCCAAGATCCAAATGAAAATATGAATACACCAATGGAAATCCTAGGATCTGTAGATGTCAATTGACCATTTGAGCGCACAAAATGACCTCTCCACGACTGAGACAACTGATTTTTTGTTGAGGCAGTTTTTTGCATATGAAAAATCTGCGATTTCGGTGGCTAACACGTCCAAAAAAAAGGTATCTTAGTTGTCGAAAGTCCTGGATTTCGGTGGCTAACAGTGCAATTTCAGAGCATCGTAAACCACCAAAAGTACCGAAACCCCGATTTTGGGATTTCAGGATTTCGGGTTTTGGGAAATAGAAAACAAAAATTTTGTCGACCAAACCTTCGATGGCCGAAACCCGAAATGATGATGTGGCATTTTGTAAAACCTTATTTTAGTGATTTTATTTCCATTTATTGCATTTTATTTTTTGTTTTTATTTTTTTGTGTGCCTCCTCTTGAGCTCTTCCTCCATGTTACGCTTGAGTGCCTAGTCTCGGCCAATACACTTTCGGCAGTTAAGGGCATATGAAAACTAAGATTTAAGCTACTGAAAGTCTGCAACACTATAAATATTTTCCTCCTAAGATACCGAAAGCCAAAATTTCAATATTTGTTCCAACACAAGGTGTGCACAGAGTCCGCAAGGAGTGTGTCGACAGGGTCTTTTTCGACTCGTAAAACTCAGAAGAAAGAGCGTAAGACTTTCTTTGCAGGAAGTATAAAGTGACTGTTGCAAGGAGTTCACAGTCATTATAAGAAATTGAATCTTGTGTAAATATATGTTGCAAAGAGTGCAAAGACCTGGAATTCGATGAAGAGTCGAAGTGACTCTGTAAAGAAGTCGAAGGACGAGAGCAGAAGAACACCAGGAAGGCGAGAAAGGATTCTTTTCAAGAATCTTTGGATATGAGTTTGACGAATTTCCCATAAAAGAAAGAAGTTCTTGGGAGATCGAAATCTTTGGAGAGATCAAGCTTAGGAGGAGTATCACTTTCCAAGAAGCGCGAACGAGGTCCAATAAATGGACTCGCAGGAAGGATAGAGGTTGACGTCTTTAAATCCTTTCGAAAATTTTCTAAGTCTGAAGAACGATTTAGCTCAGAGGGAAGATCTGGACCATCCGATCAGCGTCCAAACAACGAGGAGAAAGTGCAGAGGAGGAAAGATATCAACTGTTTGATCTGAGTGCAAACAGATCGTAGCCGCCTAGTCAAGGTAAAGTGCACTAACGTTAAAGCTTTGAACTTACACAGGAGGAACAAAGTTACAGAACTCCGAAATCATCGGATTCGTCCGCTGGAAAAGAGGATACTTGGCGAGAGATAAACATTTCGCTGACTCGCAGAGTGGAAAGGTCAAAGAGCAGAGTTGTGAGGATTCGCGAAGTGTGAATTCGCGAAAAGATCACAGTCGTTGATCATTCCGAAATCATCAAGACCGTCTGTTTTCAAGGAGGACACGTGGCGAGAGATCAATGTTTCGCTGACTCGTGACTCGAAGGATTCAAAGGTTGAGTCATGAGAACTCGGAAAACACGAAATTGTGACTTGATCTGAGTCGTTGATCAAGGGGAAGGATCTGAACCGTCGATCCAACACGATCGCAATTTCGACTATTGGGAGAACGGAGGCACGGAGACTTCCAAATTCGTGAAACGTGAAACGTCGATTTGATCGTAGCCATCAATCAAAGAAATATATGGACCATAGATCAAGGGTCATCGCGATTTCGCCTATCGAGGGAATGGAGGTAGCAACACTCCTAGAGTCACGAAATGTGAAATCGCGACATGCCTTTTGATTAGGTGACTGGTCACAACCTTGACCACATAGAGAGAGGGGCTTAACCATGAGATTTAATGCCTGAGTACGCTGAAGATTTAAAAGCGTTAAATAGAATCCCGCGGGTTCCATAGAACCTGCATCTTAAGAAGAAGGGGGCCTATTCAGTTGATTGAAGGTCCTTGAGAGACTGGAGAGTCAATCAGACTCGGTTTCTTGATCGAACATAGACCAAGAGTTTGCGCATCCCTTAGGAGAGAAGGGGGGGTCTGCATCACCTACTTAGAGGGTTGAAGTTAGCAATTGATCACAACTTCTACCAGCTCATAGTGGAAGGGGATTCCCAGATCATCATCCATCTCATCACCAAAATAATCCATGGATCACACCCCTCAGACATCTCACCCAGCTGGAGACTACTAGGACTGCTGGAAGACTTCAAGCCCCTCCTACAGCCCCATCTCACTCTCATCCCATCCCATGTGAAAAGAGATGCTAACAAAATTGCAGATTGTTTGGACAACGAGGGAGTGGACTCAAAGGAGATTTAATCCAATGGAACACTCAAACCTCTCAACTGACCATGATACTAGGTTGTTGTCAGGATCTCGCTAGAAGAGATTATCCCACCCCAGATGGGGTGCCACATAGCAGAAGGAGGCCACACAACCCTCCTGTTAACTAAGCCATAAATATGACCATCCGTTGTCTGTCACCTTAGTCTTGAATGGAGGGCGATCTTAATAGCTTGCAGAGGAAGGGAGGATAGTTCCCTCATGTCAGTTTAATGGAGGTATTATTGATTAATGGTAGGATGCGGGTGTTGATTACAGGTGGATGCATTGCAATCATGTCTTCCCCTTGTATATCTATCCAATTTATCCTTGGATTGCAACACTTCGCCTCCATGCTTTGTCACCTCACTCTACCCAGGAATTGGGTTTTATCATATTTGGTTCTCCTAACTACAATTCAGTCGATTCTTCGCCCCCTAGGCTCTGCCATGCCGAGAGAGAGAGAGGAAAGCCCAAATGAGGATCTGCCTGGTACAATCATCCAGCCAGGAAGAGACGCCTGCATAATCTAGAGCAGGCCCTTCCATAGCTAGGACTTAGCGCATGACGTGGCCTCATACTCCTCCAATGGCCTATGTCGAGGAGGAATTCCCAGAGGAACCAATCCAGGTTCCACCAGAATCTATCCTCTACATGGTCCCAAACGATTACTTGCGGCCCAACACCAGTAAAGTGGACACAGGTACAACGAAATCCATGGAAGGCGCCACATGCATTGTTTAGGAGGAATTCCTCCACACGGCCCCAGACACGAACATTCACCCTAGCACCAACGAAGTGGTTACATGAGCAGTGGCGGATATGGAGGGAGCCACTTGCATTGTGAAGGAGGAATTCCCCATCTAGGCGCCTCCACCGCTGAATACAATTAAGGAATGTGACCTGGCTCCCCCCAGCCTCTTCAGCCCAGAGTATATGGAGCTCATTTTAGACATCAAATGTTATATGGAAGACTAACTTCATCGAGACACCCTCATCAACAATTTCATTGACATGTTGTTCGATGCATTTTCGAATGCACTAACCAAGAAGAGGTGACCGACATGTGCGGATCCCTTCATGCTCCAGCCCAGCGACGACATCCTTCACAGTGGATCTTTGGATGATAGGTTCTATGGTCATCAAAGCCCTGCTAATGTTTAGATTTTCAAAGTTATCTGAGCTCCACCAACACAATGACGGTGCTTTTTTATTGTTAACCTGCATTGGTACTCTGCTCATTTCTTGCCTAGTTTTCATTTTTCATAGGTTTTTAGTTTGTTTTAGCTTACACAAATAGTTCTGTTAGCACTATCATCCGCCACCTGCTCTGGTTTCCAATTGGCAGGGCAAGTGGCAGATTCCTTTTTTGGCTGAAAGTATAATAGGCGGCCACCTATTTCGGTTTCCACTAGTTTGGTGGAATAGGTGGCAGGCCAGTGACATGTATCAATTTTGTACAGTGACAATTGATTAATAGGAATTACCTCTTTTTATTTAAAAAAAAAATACATTATATTTTAAGAGGAAAAGAGTTTGTCTTCTTCACACCTTCAGGGCATGTTGCATCCCCAATGAATTCACAATGTACAAAATTATCTTAGTAAAAAAATAGAAGACAAACATATATTTGCATCATGCATCACACCATGGCTTTGACAATAAGCAAGTCCCCAATATAACCATGACATGAAGCTTTGCAATTCATCATAAATGTTTGTATTGTCCCCTTCCAATTGACTGTGATGAAGGAGGACTCAATAGCCTATATGACTCCCATAGACTACATTCAACAAGGAAAAATGGATTCACGGAGGTTTATTTGGTGTCACTAGGTAAACAAAATGACAAATCCTAAAAGTGACATTAAATATAATAAATAATTATATTTAAATGGAATTGGAAGGAAATGAAGATTTGATTTGGTAAAAATGGGGAAAGATCTAGAAGGTCCAAGGAAAGCATAAATAGAAGAGTAACCCTTCCCCTTAGCATTATGTTTTGATATCTTATTTAAGTGCTCTTGTAGCCAACGTTTTCATTGGGGTTTTGGGAAAAACCCTTCCACTGCAGGTTTAGTTTTGGTGGTGCAATATCCACCCTAGCTAGACAAGAGGAGAATTCATCCAGAGTTCTCATTGGGGTTCATTGTGGTGTTTGGTTTCATGTTGGAGAGAGTTGGGAGGCATATATGCTTGCGCAGTGTGTTTGCGACGATTTTTAGGAGGAGGCCGAGCGTGTGATCTGTAGGTTCGAGGAGGGTTTTCACACATCTTTGGGAGGATACACCCCCATGGGTTGAGAAAGGGTTGTCCCATGAGGCCCCGCTAGACGCATAGTAGTCGTCCTGCAAGTTCCTCTACAAATCAGAGTTGCAACAGTGTGTCATATCAAGTTTGTGAGGGGCTCAGGTTAGGATTGGAAGGTCGCTTGCAGGGTGGATATTATTGGAACAAAGTAGTGTAGGGCTTGGATATTCTTGGGAAAGTGGATTGCCATCATAACATGTTTTCTTGCATTATTTATGTAGAATATTGTGTAGCTTCCTGGCAACCATTATATTTGTGTGCTTAGGAGTATTCTGCAGCTATGATTACAACCAGTAGATATTAGTGTATTGGTTTTGGGAGTTTCCATCCATAATAAGATGTCATGTTATCTTCTCTATTTTCTGTGTAATGGATGTATGTTATATGTTTGATAATATTTCTAATTGATAAAACTATTTGTAAGAAGTTAACAACACATTCACATAAGAAGGAATAAAACATTTGGGACATAAAACATAATTTCCCCTCCTATCTTGGTTGGGGACATTACAGTGGTGTAACATTCCCTCGGCCACCCGCAGGTCGGGGAATCCCACTCTAGAGAAATATCTCATGCTCTGACACAAGTTGGTAACATCCCCAGCCTTAAACAGGTCGGGCCATGCTACTCTAGGGAACACTTTTGTTCTCTTACTGCGGAACATATGGTAACATACCCAGTAATCGACTGAGCTCTGCCACATAAATTTTATCTTCAAACTGCATGCAACTTAAACATATACATACAACACTCTTGCAGAATCTTTACATATAAACATAAACAAACAATTACATTCTGTAATATACGACTTTATACTGAAATAACAGTAACCATAGATATGCAACATATACAGGAAAATACCCATAAACGTACATGAAATTATAATCACTTTTATGATAAACCATAACATAAGCACGTAAATAGCAATGCAACATATCATTTTATCATACGATTAGTACTTATCTTGGAAATATTGTCACCAATTGCATACAGACCGTCCACGAACCTCCTAGCCTTAGAATACACTATTCATCACTCTCAACAGTGAGTCACCCCCGAGCTGGGACTAAACTCCTCCCGGGTAAAGGGTTCCTAACCAGGCTAAGGCTCATGGAAAATAGGAAAGAATCTGTCTCAGGTGCTCACTCAACTAACAACCTACAGCCTCTCATTCCCCACATGCATGTCCCACCCATGGAAGTGTGCCCCTTCTCTGCTCAACAGTCCCTCGGTTGCCCCACTTCCCTTCCAGGGCTTCAGTATCAGGCCAGACCGGAAGTCTCAGAGCACTGTAGTTGCATTTTAGCACCTTCATGAATCAATCCCCAACAATTATCTCGCTCAGAGAATTGCTCACAGGCCTGAGAACCCACTTCTTCAATCCCTCTCCAAGCTAACCAGGTACACCAACCGAAAAATGTTATGGGAACAGGCTCAGATATGGTGAAATGGATGTCTCAAGGATAACGGGCTGCATGAGTGAAAATGGTCATGGAATCATTGACTGGATAACTGAGTGATGGAAGGAATCATCGTGAAAGTGATGGTGAGAATGATGGTCAAGCTGTTGGTAAGAATCCCCATGAAAAGTGACCAAATGAGCTAAGTTCTCGCACGATATGAATGCGTGTCCCCAACTTGACATTTGTCATATAGAAAGTTACTTTGGTCGACTTGTCCCCAACTTTAGAACTTAGGATAAAATAATTATCCATACTTTATGCTTTAGGAAATATTAATATAATATTCCCTTGACTTTTGGCCCTCCCTTTCCCTAACTGGTGAAGTTCATTCCCCCATCTCTTTTATCATGGTCGGTCTGCGTGTAACAATGTATTTTATATTAATCATGAGTCATGTACAAAATAGGCACATTGGCCTTTAACATCTAGGCGGTCTGGCCTAATACCAAAACATAAGCATCCCAACTTATAATAACTGGATCACCAACCTATAACACATATCATATACACGAGGCTCACTATCCTCCATACTACGCGCACTTTAGTTACTGCGCGTGGTATCCGGGAATGTGCATACTACATCATTTTATTGCGCAGTTCATGCACGCACTATGCCATGGGAAGTGCATTACAAAATGATGTCAAAAAAACTCACCAGCTTAAGTACACTTATATTACATTTACAATTGGGCTTGGCCGAGGGATATTACAATCCCCTCCCCTTATTTATGCACTGTCCTCAGCGCATCATACACCCATATACAACAGAGTTTTCAAAAATCTTCAAAAAGATGCAGGTATTATGTCTACATTGCATCCTCATGCTCCCAAGTAGTGTCCTTAGGACCATACCAGGTCCATTGAACCTTTACAAGCCCTGTGGCTTGGTTTCATAGCTGCTTGACTTTCCGGTCCAAAATGTGCACCGGATGCACTTGAAAGCCCCTTCTTGCTCCACCTGAATCACATTCCAATCAATAACATGATTAGCATTAGGTATATATTTCTTTAGCAATGATACATGGAAGACATTATGAACAGACATAGATGGAGGCAATGCAATCATATAAGAAACTGGACCAATCCTCTTTAGGATTTCAAATGGCCCACAAAATCTGGCTGCCAACTTGGCACAGCTTCCCAGCTTCAGGGAACTCCTGTTAGCTTTTACTTTCAGGAAAACATGATCACCCACTTTGAATTATCTATGGGTTTTGTTCTTATCGGCATAACTTTTCTGTCTATCTTGGGTAGCTTTTAAATTCTTCTTAATTTTTATCATTTGGTCCTCCATCTCCTTAAGCAACTCTGGCCCAACTATTGTCCTATCAGCTGGATTATCCCAACTCACTGGAGTATTGCACTTTTTGCCGTAAAGTGCTTCAAATGGGCTCATCTTCAATGATGCCTGATACCCATTGTTGTAAGAGAATTCAACCAAGTGTAGGTAGTCTTCCAATTTCGATGGTTTCTCCATCATATACATTCTCATTATATCTTCTATCACTCTATTCACCCTCTCTGTCTGTGCATCAGAATCATAATGATAAGTTGTACTAAAGTTCAGATTCATTCTAAATCCTTTGAACAATCCTTTCCATAAATTCGAGGTGAATTTCAAGTCTCCGTTGGACAAAATTGTTTTAGGAATCCCGTGCAATCGTGCCACTTCCTTCATGAAAATATCAGCAACATCTACTAACTTGTGCGTAGTTTTCAGTGCAATAAAATGGGCATCTTTCGTAAGCTTGTCCACCACCACCATGACCGAATCATACAACTTTCATGTTCTAGGAAATCCCGTAATAAAATCCATTGTCACCACTTCTCACTTCCATTCAGGAATGGGTAAAGGTTGCAGCAACCCTGTTGGGTGCCTATTCTCAACTTTAACTTTCTGGCATTCCATACATCTAGCGGTGTATTCAGCGATCTCTCTCTTCATACCTAACCAAAAGTAATGGCTCTTGATCGCTGCCATGGTTTTCTAATATCCAGGGTGCCCTGCATAAGGAATATTATGCATTTCATGTAAAATCATATGTTTCAAGTCCTGGACATTTGGAACAAAAGTTATGTTCTTGCACAACAATATTCCATCTATTTCGAAATTATAATTATACACTTTTTGTGGCATTTTACCCTGTTGTAGCATTGCTACCAATTCTCTGTATTGTAGATTTGCATGTGCAGCCTCCATAATTTTTCTTTTAATATCAGTCTAATACATGCTAATGGATGTAGCATGTAATTCATGCACCTTCCTACCGAGTGCATCAACCACTTTATTCTCCTTCCCCTTAATATGATTTATATCAAATTCATATTCTCTTAGAAATTCTAACCATCTTCTTTGCCTAGCATTTAGATTGGGCTAATCAAATAAATATTTCAGACCATTGTGGTCTGTTCTTAGCTCAAACCTCTTTCCCATGAGGTAGTGTCTCCACTTCCTCAAGGCATGCACTATGGATACCAACTCCAAATCATGAGTGGCATAGTTTCTTTCATGATCCTTCAACTTCCTTGATTCATAACATATGACAAACCCATTTTGACTAAGGACTCCACCAATTCCTTCATTACATGCATCAGTGCATACGATGAAGTCTTCATCTGGGTCTGTGATCCTTAATATTGGAGCACTTTTCAATAATTGTTTCAAGTGTTGGAAACTCTTCTCGCAATCCAGTGTCCAATGAAACTTCACTCCCTTCCTTTGCAAGGAAGTGATTAGGTGTGAAATATTTGAGAATCCTTCAATAAATCTTTTGTAATAGCCTGCAAGACCCATGAAAGATCTCACCTCTGTCACATTCTTCGGTCCTGACCATTCTCTAATGGCCTCTATCTTCTAAGGATCCACTACTATCCCATCCTTTGAAATGATATGCCCCAAATACTGAATTCATTTCTGATAAAATGAGCACTTGCTCAATTTGGCATACAACTGATGTTCCCTTAATACTTGCAACACCATCCTCAAATGATGTTCATTCTCTTCCTCTGACTTGGAATATATAAGAATGTCATCCAAAAAGACAATGACAAACTTGTCCAAATACTATCGGAAAACACCATTCATTAAGCACATGAAAATAGCCGGTGCATTAGACAACCCAAATGGCACCACTGTGAACTCATAATGACCATACCTTGTCCTGAAGGTGGTCTTGCTGACATCTTCTTATTTAATCCTTACCTGATGGTATCCTGATCTGAGATCTATCTTTGAAAATATCTTTGCATCCTTCAATTGATCAAAGAGGTCATCAATCCTTGGCAGAGGATACTTGTTATTAACAAACACTTTATTCAACTGTCTAAAGTCAATGCACAATCTTAGTGTTCCATCTTTCTTTCTCACAAACAAGACTGGGGCACCCCAAGGTGACATGCTTGGGCGTATATACCCCTTCTTCATAAGTTCTTCAAGCTGCATTTGTAACTCCTTCAATTATAGTGTACTCATTTTGTAAGGAGTCTTTGATACTGGCGCTGCTCCAAGCATCAAATTTATAGAGAAATCAATGTCTCTCCTTGGGGGTAGTCCGGGTACCTCCTTGAAAACATCTTCAAAATATTATAGGACTGCATAATCCTCCAAATTTGGCACCTTATCTCTAGGTGTCTATGCCAAATGAGCTGCAATTATTTGACACCCTTTTCTATAACATTTCTTCAGCTGCAATGCTGAAATTTCTCTAATGGTTATTGCCCTGGGAATTCCCTGTACTTTCCTTAGTTTCCCTTCCTCATCCAGTTAAGTAAATGCTTTGTTGTGACAGTCTAAGAGAGTGTGATGTTGGTCCAACCAATACATCCCAATTAGACATTCATAGGAACCTAAAGGCAATATGTTTAAATCTGCCTTGTTGTTCAGTCCATTCAAGTCTATGAGGCATGACTTAACCATCTCATTAAATTTTCTTCTGGCTCCAGTCAGTTGCACCAACTAGGATTTCCCATGCTTGCTTCTTGGAAATAACAAAATTTCCACTATCTTAGGGTCTATATAACTATGAATAGCTCCTGAATCAATTAAAATAGAAATGGTTGGTTGTTGATCATACCTTCCACTTCAATCATGTGGGACTGATACTCTGCTTGCTTGTTGTCCAGGGCTGCATAAATCCTTGGCACATATCTGCCCATGTCCTCCACTATTTCATCTTGTTGTACATTGTGAACAACCCTTCCTTTTTCACCTCTGTGAGGACAATCTCTGAACCTATGGTCTCCTTTACAACCCCAACATTGCATAGGTGGCTGCCTTGGCCCTTGACTCCCTGTGTCAATCATTTTGGGTTCTTTAGGCGTTTTCTGTCCTTGTGGATTATTTCTAAATAATGGTGGCTTAGCTCCCTTCTTCCTCTGATCCATCTTGAATTTCTTATTGTCTTCCCAAGACTTTTGGAAAGTTGGCCTTGCTTTTTGTTGATCATATAGGCATTTAGCTCACCTTATGGTCTCTTCTAATGTCTTGGGATCATCATACTGTATTTTGTCACTGATGAACGATGGAAATCCACTCAAATACCTTTGAATTTTGACAGTCTCATCCTTGATGAAGGAGACATACTTCAACAGTTCCAAAAACCTTCTCTCATATTCATCTATGGTCATACTTCCAAGCTTGAGTTCAAAGAACTCTTTCATTTTCTTGTCATAGTATCTCTTAGTCAAGTACGTCTTCTCAAAATACTTCTTGAATTCCCTCCAAGTAACATTTTTCTCTTCAATGTGTTGCACCTGCACAAGTTGATCCCACCACATGGAGGCCTTTCCTTTGAGTTGATAGATAGCAATTCTACATTCTACATGAGAAGAAAATTATGCAATTGAAAATACTTTCTCATGCCCAACAACCATGTTTCTGCATCTTCATCCTTCTTGTACTGCTCACCATCAAATGTAGGAGATTTTATTTTGTTCATTTCTCCTCGCAGCTCATCCACCCCAGACCTATTATACCTTCTGACAGGGGATAGACTTGAGTTGTTTCTTGCTCTCTTATTGGAATGCCTTGGGGAATGATGGTGATGTCTACTAACACTTTTTTCTTTTCTTTTCTCATCCAAAGGCTTGTGACTTCTAGATTTTCTTGAGCCACTCTCCTTAACCAATTTCTTTTCTATTATGTTCAGGCCCTCCAATAACTTCATGTTGAAGTCATCTTGCTTCTCTTTGGCTCTCATAAGACTTTCATTATCATCTTTATGGATTTGGACATCCTTTTGCAAATTCTTAATGATCTCATTCATATTCATGTTTTCATTCCTTTCTTCTCCATGTCCGTTGGAGTTCGTTCCTTCAATGCCCAAATGGACACCCACCCCTCTTCTCTCATCTTGCTGACTGTAATTCCCCTGTGCTTCTTCCATTCCTATGGACTCTGCACTGGTCTGATTTGATCTAGTTTTTGTTAATTCTACAAAATGTGCAGCCATTGAAACTTATCAGGCTAACAATTCAACAATTCATGAGAATATGCACCATTTTGGTTCAATATATACATCAAAATTATCTCTCCCGGTTTCTTGGTGTTATCACCATGAAAATTCTAGATAAGACCCAAGTCTTGAAAACATAGACACGCAGTGCCTTCAGAGATACATCTGTGCAAGAAGGTGGTTTATCGAAACCACTTTCGCCAAGACACGGTATCATGTGTCTCAACATGTCAAGTCCACCACTCGTGGAGTGGGTGACGACTAGTTAGATCACCTCACTTCACTCATTCGGTACTTTGCAGCCATGTGACGTTATCTAAATGTCGCCATGTAATGAACTCAAAAGCTAATCATTCGAAATGGATTAGTCGAGCATGGAAACCCAACACTCTTGTACGTAATCCGTCTGCGCTTCATAATTGGAATTATATAACTACCAATCCTCAAGTATGAAGGTATCTACGTATCCATAACCGAAGTAATCTCCAAACTGCTCGACTTTCTGCTCTCTGTAAAATCATTTCGGTATCCACAACCTGAGATACATGCACAAGGCTAAATCAAGTGAGACTGGTTATTCGGGCAACATGCTAGACTTTCCTATGAATAAGGAGGAATGGATCCTTGCAGACATTCTAGCGACTAAATTCCACACAGAGCCGGCTATAGACTCACGGTTGTAAGTCAAGCTGAATCCCACTATGAAGGATTTAGTCATCAATAGACCAGTTGCTAAGAAGAAAAGGAGAAAGCGGCAGAAGAAGGAGGAATCCACGGCTGAAGCGGTCAAAAGTGTTGGAGAGAATCAACCGGTCTGGTTAGATTCTTTAATGGAGGAGATCGCTAAGCTGAAGTGAGTCTTCAACTAAAATTAAGCATGTTTCACCGAATTTTTGAACAGCTGGTAGCGGAGTTAAGGAGCACCAGAGATGATAGGCTTGTTCTTAAACGACTCTTTTTACAACAGGATAACTGTTGTCATCCCCCTTTTGTAATTTTGTGATCAATACGATTATATAAATACAAAAGCGGATTTTAGATTATTTATTACAAAATTCTATCTGGTAGTGTTATGAATCTTGTTTTCTTTTATATTATTCTTTTCTTGTAATCTTATATTTCACTTTCATCTGTCTGAATCGGAGGAATATAAAACTCAGAATTCTTTTTAATTAATGCTTCGATGCGGTTGTGTGTTTCTTTTTCTTTTAATATTATGCAAATTAAACTCAGACTCATCGCCTTCCAAACGACTTCACGCGCACTAAACTTCGACCTGTACATTTATATTTATCGTGCATAGCAACATCTCAAGGTAAAATGCTTTTCTGCGCACCTATATCCACTATGCATTTCTTCTCCGTCGCGCCGACAACTTGCATGCACTACTTTTGCATTGTGCGCTAATATCCACTGCGCACAGTTTTGGTATTGCGCACCGATACTCCACATGAATTTCACCTTATTCATTGCACCATGTCAAAGTTCAACATGTTCCATCACACACAATTATCTACGCGCACCATTGAATACACTGTTGCGAGACAACTTATACTCATACTATGCGCGTACCAACAAAACTCCTATGTGTTAAGCAATACTTGCGCACCCCATGTGCACATTACTATGTGCGTGCTCACCGCGTAGGGATAAATTCAACGCATGCATCCACACATTATAATCTTCCACGCGGCGCCACAATTTACCGCACACACTTGCATGCCAACATTTTCTGCGCGATGCCAAAATTTACCACATGCGCTAGCACGCCAACATTTTCCATGGACGCTCTGTGAATTGAATTTTGGTCACATCGAAGTTACTCTTCTATGAATATTCACTTCAACTGAACTCCTCTGGCCCATCCATACTCAGTGTTGAAACTGAATCTCTGATACCAATTTGTAACGTTCCCCCAGCCACCCGCAGGCCAGGGAATGCCACTCCAGAGAAATCTCTCATGCTCTGACACCAGTTGGTAACATTTCCAACCTTAAATAGGATGGGCCATGCTACTTTAGGGAACACTTTCGTTCTCTTACCGCAAAACATATGGTAACATACCCAGTAATCGACCGAGCTATGCCACATAAATTTTCTCTTCAAACTACATGCAACTTAAACATATACACACAACACTCTTGCGGAATCTTTACATATAAACATAAACAAACAATTACATTTTGTAATATATGACTTTATACTGAAATAACAATAACCATAGATATGCAGCATATACAGGAAAATACCCATAAACGTACAGGCAATTATAATAACTTATATGATAAACCATAAAATAAGCACGTAAATAACAATGTAGCATATCATTTTATCATACGATTGGTACTTATCTTGGAAAGATTGTCACCAATTGCGTACAGACCGTCCACGAACCTCCCAGCCTTAGACTACACTGTTCATCACTCTCAACAGTGAGTCACCCTCGAGCTAGGACTCAACTCCACCCGGGTAAAGGGTTCCTAACCAGGCTAAGGCTCATGGACAACAAGAAAGACTCCATCTCAGGTGCTCACTCAACTAATAGCCTACAACCTCTCAGTACCCACATGCCTGTCCCACCCAAGGAAGTGTGCCCCTTCTCTGCTCAATAGTCTCTCGTTTGCCCCACTTCCCTTCCAGGGCTTCAACAGCAGGCCGGACCGGAAGTCTCAGAGAACTGTAGCTGCAGTTTATCACCTTCGGGAATCAATCCCTAACAATTCTCATGTTCGGATAATTGCTCACGGGCCTGACAACCCGCTTCTTCAATCTCTCTCCAAGATAACCAGGTACACCAACCAAAAAAGGTTATGCGAATAGGCTCAGATATGGTGAAATGGATGTCTCAAGGATAACGGATTGTGTGAGTGAAAATGGTCATGGAATCATTGACTGGATAACTGAGTGATGGAAGGAATCACCGTGAAACTCATCATGAAATTGATGGTAAGAATGATGGTCAAGTTGCTAGTAAGAATCCCCGTGAAAAGTGACCAAATGAGCTAAGTCACCCCACGATATGAATGCATGTCCCCAACTTGACACTTGTCATATCGGAAGTTACTTTGGTCCACTTGTCCCCAACTTTAGAACTTAGGATAAAATAATTATCCATACTTTATGCTTTAGGAAATATTAATATAATATTCCCTTGACTTTTGGCCCTCCCTTTCCCTAACTGGTGAAGTTCAATCCCCCATCTCTTTTATCGTGATTGGTCTGCGCGCAGTGATGTATTTTATGTTAATCATGAGTCATGTACAAAATAGGTGCATTGGCCTTTAACATCTAGGCGTTCCGGACTAATACCAAAACATAAACATCCTAGCTTATAATAACTGGCTCACCAGTCTATATCACATATCATATACACGAGGCTCATTGTCCTCCATACTGCGCGCACTTTAGTTACTGCACGCGGTATCTAGGAATGTGCATACTACATCATTTTACTGCACAGTTCATGTGCACACTATGCCATGGGAAGTGCATTACAAAATGATGTCAAAACAACTCACCAACTTAAGTACACTTATATTACATTTACAATTGGGTTCGGCCGAGGGATATTACAAGTGTTATCAAATTTGGTGGTTCTGCTAGCTTGTAACTACTTAATGCCTAGAAGAAAAGGGCGTGGAGGAAAAACCTCTCGAGAGTCACCAGAAAGAGAAACATAAGAAAATCACAGAGAATCAGAGCCATAAGGAAGCATGGGAGACAACCATGAAGGGACTATGCTCCAAATATTAAAAGATCTAGTCAAGGGACAAAATGAGGTATCCTAGAGACAGAAAAATACAACAAGGTTCCAACAGCAGACGCTGGAGGTGATCACACAGTTGGTGGGATAGTGTGGGAATACAAATGGTGTGGTTCAAGGTGGAACTAATGGATCCTGTTGGGGTGACATAATACATATGGAGAGTATCAATAACCATACCCCAACTTAGAGAAGGAGCCTAAATATCCCTAGGCCCTTATTGCCATATTTCCTGATATGGAAGCCTATAGAAGCACATGAGAAACCGGATTAGGGGCTTGATATTAACACCTCATACAGGGAGTACAAGACAATAGATGAAGATATATGTGAGAAAGTTTCCTATAATGACTTCTGCGACCTCAAACAAAAGTACAGACCTAAGGAGGGGAGTAGAGGTGCACAAAGCCCACAAAACTATGACCTCATGTGAAATATAGGAAGGTTGAATATCCCACCCTTTGATGGGTCTATAAAGAGCATGACCAAACCCTGGGTACATAAATTGGACACTTACCTCTAACTTAACCCAATGACCGAGGTAGAAGAAATGAAGTATGCCACCCTTCACTTGGAAGGAGAAGCTCATGAATGGTGGTACCATGGGCTATTAACATTAGGCCATGCCAAAATCACTTCATATGTGGAATTCAATCAACGTTTGATGGACATGTTTGATAAGAAGGACCCGAAGATACACTTCAGGGAGTTTTCAGGGTTGAGACAAACAAGTACAACAAAAGCATACATCACAAATTTTCAGAGGATGGCAATTATGGTGACAGATATTTCTCAACAATTATGGTGACATATATTTTGGGTGAATTCCTTCAGGCCAACTACATTGTAGGAGGCCATCATGAGATCCCAATACATTAAGGATGAGTCAACAAGAAGGTACCGACAAAACCCTTTATCCCTCAAAGAGGTAAGGAGACAAAGTTTTCCCAAAATTCATGGACAAGGAAGGATAAGACAGATTAGGAGATTCAAAGAGAACTAAGGAGGAAGAAAATTTGTTTCAGTTGCAACGATCTGTGGGAGCCAGGTCATCGATGCATGGGAAAAGGTAAATTCCATTACATTGAGGTAGTTTTTTATGAGGAGGATGACAGTGATGATGAAAGTATTGAACATGAAAATGGTGAACCATTGCAAGCTATAGAGCATGCACCATTGTAGATTAGATCCAAGGGAGTGACCATTGCCACACTTTCATGAGTCCCTAAATATTACACCTTTAGGGTCAGAGGAATTGTGCAGGGGCATAGGGTTACAACATTGGTTGATGGTGGATCCACCCACAACTTCATTGATGTTGCACTTGTCACCAAAAGAAAAATCCCTGTGGAGGATTTTGAGGGATTCAATGTGGTAGTAGCATATGGGTACAACATGATGTGTACTCATAGGATCAGAGGACTGGAAGTAACAATGGAAAATTATACATTGACTAATGAAGTTTACGTCATGGATTTATCATATACTCACGTGGTTCTAGGAGTTCAATGGTTGTACTCATTGAGATATATCCGCATGAATTATTGGGACATGAGGATGGAGTTCCAAGACAAGGGTGGACAACATATCGCTGAGATGTATGTCGAAAAGTGCCCCTAGGATCGTGTCTAATTGACGCATGGAGGCCCTTTTTTAGACACAGAGATGTGGCTTGCGCAACATAGTGCTTGATCACCATGGAGAAGCCATCATAGGAATGAAAAAATTATCTCGTAGATATCTAGGCATTGCTTGGAAAGAATGAGAGAGTATTTGAACAATTTCCAGCAGGGAGACCACCTAACAAAAGATTTGAGCATGTCATTGAACTAGAAGAGGAGTCAAAACCCATGATCACCACCCCCTATAGGCATCCAAGGATGAAATAGAGAAGTATATAAAGAAGTTGTTAGAGATGGGGCATATCAAGCCTAGCTCTAGTTCTTTCGCTTCATTAGTTTTATTGGTGAAGAAGAATGTTGGCACTAGGAGGATGTGCATAGACTACAAGGCGCTAAATAAGAAGACCATAAAAAAATGATACCCAATACCAAGGATTGATGAACTGATCAACGAACTACATGGGGAAATGTACTTCTCAAAGGTTGATTTGTGATCACGATACCACCAGATTCAGGTCAGAGAGGAGGTTATCCTAAAACAACATTCAAGTGTCACTATGGGAACTATGATTTTCTAGTCATTCCCTTCGGGTTGACTAATGCACCCACTACCTTTCAATCACACATGAACCATATATTCAACAAATTGTTGATTAAATTATCATTTGTGTTCTTTGACGATATTCTAATCTACAACATGACGTGGGAGGAACATATAAATCATGTGGACGAGATTCTCACCATTATGGTGGAGCATTTGCTTTTTTCCAAGAAGGAAAAATTTGAGTTCGGGTTGACAAAGATCCTTTATCTCGGGCACACGATTGGTGTTGAGGGAGTGAAGGTTCATCGGGAAAATATATATACCATCTTAGAATGGCCCACCCCCAGGTCACTCACAAATCTGCGATGATTCTTTAGGATATGCAGCTGTTACACGCGCTTTGTGAAAGGATTTTCACAATTGGTTGCACCACTGTAAAACCTCATCAAGAAGGGGGAGTTCCAATGGTCAAAGGATGCACAGGTAACATTTGAAAAAAATAAGAGGGTGATGAGCACTTGTCTAGTATTAGCACTCCCAGATTTCATGCAACCTTTTATCCTGGAGTGTGATGCATCCGGTGAGGGGATAGGAGAAGTATTGATGCATAACCGACATCCGATAACTTTCAAGAGAAGAAGGATGAGGGAGCCTGAGAATCTATACCTATTCTATGATAAGGTGATGTTTTTCATCATGCATGCATTGGAAAATTTCAGACAATACTTAGTAGGAGGATGTGTTGTGGTGAGGACTGACCACAACAATTTGACATATTTCTTGGAGTAGCGGGACCTGAATGAGAGGAAACAAAAATGGGTTATTAAGTTTGAAGCATATGATTTTGAAATTGAGTATATAAAGGGGAAGACGAATATAGTTGTTGATGCCTTATCCAGGAGACTTGTAGCCTTCTCCATGACAGGGATCTCAATAAACTAGAAGTCCATTCTCTTGGTGGAATACTCCAAGAATACCTTCGCTTGTGAGTTGATGGAGGGTAGTATTCAAGATGACAGGTACAGGGTAGTGGATGACATCATCTACTCCAAGGAAAAGATCTATCTTGTCCTTGAGTCCACACTCAAGGATAATATTTTGAGGGAAGTACATGACGCACCACTAGCAGGGCACCATGGGTATCTGAAGACCTACATGCAGGTGAGAGAGATATTATCATGGAAGGGTGTCAATGGGGATGTACTTCATCATGTGAGGGAGCTCATGACTTGCCAACAAAACAAGTCAAAATTCACACATCCGACAAGACTACTTCTACAATTGGCGATTCCAGAGTGGAAGTGGGATAACATTTCCATGGAATTCAACACATGATTTCCAAGGTGCGGGGTAGGGACTGTATCTATGTGGTAGTGGAAATATTGACTAAATATGCACACTTCTTTGCCATTCCTACATAATACAACACATATCAGGTAGAAAATCTATTCTTCAGGGAGGAGTTTAGGCTGCATGGTCTCCCGAGGAACATAGTTAATGATTGGGATAACAAGTTTCTCAATGCATTTTGGCAGGAGCTTTTCAGGATTTCCAGGACAGAGTTGACACCTAGTACTAGATATAACCCCTAGACAGACGGGTAGGACGAGATAGTGAACAAATGGATCGATGGGTACCTAAGGAACTATGTGTCAGGGCAACAGTGGGAATGGATAAAGTAGATGCATCTATGGGATCACTACTTCAACGCCACTCATCAAATGTCCATCAAGATGAGCCCATTCAAGGAATTATATGGCTATGACGCTCCATCTTTTGTGGATTTTGCGTTTGGGGAGAGCCGAGCTCCCAAGGCTAAAGAATGGTTGCAGGAAAGTCAAGAAATATTGAGGGTCCTGAAGGATAATTTGTAGGCCACTCAAAATCAATAGAAGATATATGCAAATAAGAACAGGGTAGAACATAGCTTTGAGTTTGTAGATCTAGTATTTCTTAGGTTTCAACCTTATAGATAGTTGTTGCTAAAGAAGAGTGGTGTAGAGAAGCTAAAGCCTCATTTTTATGGACACTACAGAGTGTTCAAGAGAGTTGGGGAAGCAAAATACGAGCTGAAGCTACCAGAGGGTAGCAGGATCCACAACACCTTCCATGTATCCTGCCTCAAGAAGGCATTGGGAAATAGGTTGCCACTTCGGTAGATCTTCCTCCACTAGATGAGGAAAGACAATTAGTTTTATCTTCTGAGAGGATTGTTGATGTTAGAGAATGGAGACTGAGGATCAGGGTCATTCCAGAATACCTAGTTGTATGGAGAGGATTTCCTGTAGACGATGCTACCTAGGAAGGAGAATAAATCTTACAACACCCTGATCTGTAATTTCTTGAGGACAAGAAATCTTGGGGAGGGAGGTATGTAATGTCCCTTTCCAATTGATCGTGACAGAGGAGGAATCAATAACCTATATGACTCTAGTAGGATATAGTAAAGAAGGAAAAAGGGAGTCAAAGAGGTTTATTTGGTGTCACCAGGTAAAAATAATGAAAAATCCTAAAAGTGATATTAAATATAATAAATAATTATATTTAAATGGAATTGGAAGGAAATGAAGATTTGATTTGGTCAAAATGGGGATAGATATAGAAGGTCCAAGGAAAGCAAAAATATAATAGTAACCCTTTCCCTTAGAATTACGATTTGATATCTTATTGGAGTGCTCTTGTGGCCATTGTTTTCATTGGGGTTTGGGAAAAACCCGTCCACTGCAGGTTTGGTTTTGGTGGTGCAATATCCACCCTAGCTAGACAAGAGGAGAATTCATTTGAAGTTCTCATTGGGGTTCATTGTGGTGTTTGGTTTCATGCTAGAGAGAGTTGGGAGGAATATTTTATTGCGTAGTGTTTTTGTGACAAGTTTCAGGAGGAGGCCGAGCGTCTAATTTGTAGGTGCCAGGAGGGTTTTCACGCATCTGTGGGAGGAGACACCCCAACGAGTTGAGTAAGGGTTGTCCCGCGAGGCCCCGTTAGATGCCTAGAAGTCATCCTGCAAGGACCTCTATGAATCAGGGTTGCAATAGTTTGTCGAATCAAGTTTGCGAGGGGCTTAGTTCAGGATTGGAAGGCCACTTTCAAGGTGGATATTACTGGAACAGAGTAGTGTAGGGCTTGTAGATTCTTGGGATAGTGGATTGGCATCATTCTAGGTTTTCTTGCATTATTTCTATAGTAGATTGTGTAGCTACTTGGAAACCATTATATTTGTGTGCTTAGAAGTATTGTTCAGGTGTGATTACAACCATTAAATATCATTGTAATAGTTTTGGGAGTTTCCATCCATAATAAGATGCCATGTTTTCTACTCTATTTTCTCTGTAATGGATGTATAATATATGTTTGAAAATATTCCTAATTGAGAAAACTATTTGTAAGAAGTTAACAACACATTCACATAAGAAGGAATAACAAATTTGGGACTGAAAACATAATTTCCCCTCCTAGCTTGGTCGGGGACATTACAATTTCAATATATCAAACGCCAGCTATAAAGTCCAAAACTTAGCCCAAATTTACAAGAAAATAACAAATATGTTATGTATGCAGATACAACTCTCAAATACAATCTATAATTTATGCTTAGGCTTTCTCCCAGAAGATAGAAATTTTGTTGAGGATTCCTCCAAGAACTCTTCCATCTCTAATGTGAAGGCTCGTGCAGGGTATGTATAAGAATGAATCCCTCTTCTTGGACAATAGTTGGGATTGTGTACTTGAGCCTGACCCACTTAGTAACAAGGCCCTGGAGTTCTATGAAATAAATAAAAAATAGATTTATAAAGAGTCCATAAGGCCCTGGGGATGTATAATAAAGAGTCCATATTCTTGGACAATGGTTGGGACTCTGTACTTGAGCCTGCCCCATTTAGTGACAAAACCCTAAAGTTCTATGAAAGAGTGAGAAATACCCTAATTCCCCTTCCCACTGGTTATTTCCTATTAGCATCCCTAACCTTTCGTGGCCCTCTAGATTAAACCAGTCAACACCAAATTTGTCAGGTAATTCAACCCCCAACAAACCATATTTAGAGTATGAGATGAGACAATGCAAGTCGTCCACTACAAGAGCAAAGATCTCAAAATTGTTCAGTGTCAAATTAAAGCCGACAAGCGCAAGTCCCTAGCCCGCATCTTGCTGGTTAGTGCACATGTGATTATATCTCACAAAAAAATCAATGTAACTCGTATTCAAAGACACCAACACCAACGAAGGCGGTGCAATAGTTCTGTAGAGGCCATGAGATGGTGCAATAGTTTAGCGAGAGCCGCTCTAGTGGTGGAAAAATATCTAGAAGCATAAATGTCTGGATAAAACAAGGTTCTTTATGTGGTGTGCTATGGAAAACAAAGCTCCTACATGGGATAACATTTAGAATAGGAACAAACAGGGGCTTTGTTGGTTCTATTTATGAAAAAATGAAGAAGAATCAACTCTGCACCTTTTTCCGGGTTGCCTCTACATAAGGGAAGTTTGGAGAGAGTGCAATAGATTATTGGGAATTAATTGTATCTGTAACAGGCCCTCCCTGGAGAGGGCGTATCACTTTTGGCTTGATCGAAGAGATTTCAAACATGTAAAAGCTCTCCCACTATTAATCATTTGGGGTGTTTGTTTGGCCCGAAATAAGATCATTTTTCAAGAAAATCCCACTGTTGTTGAAATCACAACAACCCAAAGCCTGGAAATTCTTTCTTATTGTCTACAGGAGAAATGATTAGCTGGCATTCAGGTGATACAAGAAGAAGAGCTAGACAAGTCCATGCCTTGGGGGTATTTTGATAGAGCTTCACAAAACACAATCTATGGTGGAGGAGCGCTCCTTTATCTTAGTGACTCATACTTCTTCAAGATGACGATGGCTCTAGGTGAAGGAACAAACAATTTTTCTGAACTCATGAGCCTAAAACTACTTATCATTTTTTCCATTGAAAAAGGTTGAAGGGAGCTCAATGTGTTTGTTGATTCCATGACAGTGATAAATTGGTCTAGGGGAACCCAGAGATGCCTCAATCTAAGATTAGTTTCAGTTCTTAAAAAAATAAAATATTTATAGAGCACCTTTGATAGTTTCACTTGTTGTCATATCTACAGGGAAAGAAACGACGAAGCGGACCAAAGGTCGAAAGAGGGCATCCATTTGGCTTCGGGCCAATGGAAAATTTTAGAATTCAAAGATGGAACACAAACACATATCTTCCACATGCCTTTTCACAAGAGATCATGGATACAACTAAATGCAATCTTTTTTGAAGAACTGTCAAAATATAACCCAAAGGCACATGAAATTCACCTTCCCATGCGCATGAAATTCAATTAAAAATTACAATAATTTATTTCTCTCATCCACTTTTCTTAATTTCTTTAAATTATTCCTAGATGTTTCTTAGCTTTTATTCAAGATTCCCCACCTTTTCTTGTATCTTAGCTTTTCTCCTAGATGTTTTCCACCTTTTCTTGTCTCTTAGATTTTCCGCTAGATGTTTCCCAACTTTTCTTGTCTCTTAGATTTTCCCCTAAATGTTTCTTAGCTTTTCTTGTCTCCTAGATTTTCTCCTTAATGTTTCTCAACTTTTCTTGTTTCTTAAAGTTTTCTCCTCCACTTTTCATTTCATTAGAGTTCTCTTGTATTTGAATTTCTCCATTAATTAATTTGCTAACTTGAAACATGTACAATTTGGACTCAAACTCATTTCCTAGGTGTATTAAATTTTATTTGACTTTACCCCAAGTTACTAAGTAATCATATTTTGTCTCTTTTACTAATTTACTCTTTTCAAAGTGCATAATATATTTCAACGTTTTACTAAATGATAATCTCTAAGTACCTTTTACTTGTACCTTTCCCTTAGATTATTTATCACTTTTACCTTTATATAGTTGTCTCAAATTTTATAAGAATGATAAGGGTGCCATGCATGCCATGCCCTTCAAGATGTACCTTCGTACTCCAAGGATTCCATGCATCGTGCCCTTCAAACATTTGACTTTGAGAATTGTGAAGAGTGGCGCAAATGTAGAGACTTATTAACTCCATTTGTTTCTCCTATTTATGAGACAACTGGATGCTGAGGAATAAGGCTTTCACCTTATTGCATACCCCTAAGTTTACCCTCATGAGTGACTGAGTCCGGCCTACCCTCACAACATCATGCAACTTCTCGAGCAAAAGTGCCCTGCACTTTTAGACTCCAGCCACAGTGGGAGTGCTAGTAGGTAGGATCAGGAATGTTGTTCCACCTCTCCCCATAATACTAATCTAGCTCTATACAACCCCGTTATTCTTATGTGAGTCGGATCAGAAATCATGGTCCCTGTTCCTGCATCCACTAAACATATTCTGGTCAACATTGTCATAAGTCAGTTCAATTACAATAACCAAAATCGCCAATTGAGAACTACTCCCTGACTCATTCCATAGTCCCAGAGTCTCATTGATGATGTCCACGTCAACATGTCATTAAGTTTCCTGTCAACTCATGAAATTGTCAGTAACATATGCAATATATAATCAATCTCATGCATATCATCAACTTAATAATTATTTCATTAATTATTCATCAACATATCATGCATTTAATTTAACCAATTCCACATTTTAATCTAAGCAATCAAATAAATAGAGTCTGAATGTCACCATAACATTCATTAACCAGATCGTTTGTGAGAAAATGCCCTCGAAAAATAAGTTTAGTTTTGTGAAAGTATTCAAATAAAATGGGGCACTACATTGACCTTCAAAAAAATTGTATGTCTTCTCATTGTTTTTCACACATCTTATCATACTTTGCCATACATTTCCTAGTAGCCACCATATTGAACAAAATGAATTTATTTGTTTTATACCATTCATGCTCATTTGCAATGTCATTTAGCACTTAATATTATCTGTTTTTACAAATAAAACAATTATTCTTTAAATAAAACAACTATAATCATATATATGCAAATTAAGTGGATTACCTCTCATAACATGTGTTTATACATTCTTTTAATCATTCTTCATCACTATCTGATCCAAAAAGATCTTTTAAAGACTATGGTTGAGTTTCAAAAACATGAGTTCATTAACCATTTAGGAACTTGAGTAAAGAGGAAGAATTAATGATGTAACATAGAAACCATAATGAAATATATAGATCTATAAATAAGCACAAGAATCAACAAACTATAACAACAAAATTTGTTAACGGAGTTTGGAAATCTCGCATACATCTCTGGGCCTTTGTCTCAGTGGGCAAGGCTTTCTTATTTCTCTTAAAATATTCAAAAGTACATCATAAAAGTGTCAAATGTATTACATACTAATATAGTTGTGTTCTTCTATATCTCAAGAACCCATCACAACTGACGACACTGAAAACGGATGAACGAAGCTCTCAGAAATGGCTCACAAAGTTGCTCTCCTCAATAGCTTCCCTGCATAAAAATGGCTTTGGATTTACAATTCTTCAACATTTCTCTTGTGTTGAACCTCTATAAGGCTGCCAAGAAACTTTGGTTTATATAGGCTTTAAGTTGGCAACAAACTCCCAACTTCTCCCCAAGATCCGGCCTAAAAAAGAGCTCCAGATCCTCCAATAATGGCCAAAATATCTCAAAACTGGCTGAAAATCAAATAAAATCATATAATAAAGTTTACAAACCCACTTTTGGCTAAAATTAGGGCGCATCCCCTCTTCCCGGGCTCTTGTTCATATGGATGCCCTCCATGTGGCCCTGGGCTGGCTGGCGCTGATCCTTAGCCCCCCGATCTCGGGCCCTGGTCATGTGGCTTGGTCATATGGTCGCTCCCTTGCCTTCCACGTGCCCCTCTACAAGTTATCTCCTGGTTTAAATCCTTTTGTTATGCGCCTTGGTCGGCGGGCTAGCCCAGCCAACCGGGCGCTAACCCCATACATCCGAGCCAAACATCAAAGGAATAGGCCATAGGGCATATGGTAGCGGTCATATGCCAACGCGTCGAGCTTAACACTGGAATGAGGCTTAAACATCCATATGCTCTAGTCATATGGCAAGGTTCCATGGTATGTGTTGGGGCTGGGGCTAGGCCCTAGCCCTTTATTCCACCAACCAACACTCTGTTACACTTTAAATATTTAAATGCGACCATAGTTAATAAGTAACACTGTGGGAGGGCTGGTAGCCTGACCCTGCCAAGTCGCTTCGCCCGAACTGGAGGTCACAGGTTCGACTCCCTAGAGTCCATACAATTTTACCATTTACAACCTATGGAGGGGTTCCACGTGGAAGCCAAAGACTGGGCCACGTGGCACCATTACATTCGTCCACTAACTGCCAAATGTCATACAATGATTCATCCACCTGTCAACACTTTCCCACATCAGCACCTGTCCACGTCAGCTTGCCAAATCAATTCCATGTCACCTATACGGACGTATAGTCTGTATGGTCAGATCCATGTCAACACTGTACGAACTGTACGGACTGTACAACTAGCAAAATTTTGTCTATTTGGAAAAATGAAAATACCGCGATATTTTTCGCATACAGTGTTTGTTTGATCATGTTCAAGTTGCGTTGGGTTCGTATCAATGAGGCCTACGCACACGCCCGTTTTGAAGCGATTCTGAGCACTTTGATTTTTAGGCCTTCCTAGACCCATTTTGGTTCTGGTATCCATTTTGGATCACACCTCCCCACTAAGACCTTTTGGTCCTCCAAAAGGTTACAAAATTGACCTTACTGATTACATACTCATAAGGATAAAACAAAACACTATGTTGTACAAAATGATGTTATAACAAGTCATCATTACAACGTTTGTGTTTACATTAATGGAAGCAAAATACAATGAAGATGTGACATCCACTTCTGGCAAAACCAAGTGAATGGTTTATTTCCTTCATGTTGTTCCTCTTGCTTCGTTGTTACTACCTCTTCCTTTTTTAGTACATGCACAATCCTTTTGTCCTTCTTTGGACGAAGCTCCATATTAAGCTTCCAATATTTAGCCTTTTGATGTCCACCCTTGTTGCAATAAGTGCAATGATTTTTTGACATGCAAACTTGTTTTCCCTTCTCTTTCTTCCATTGTGGAGTTGAGTATTTATGTCGTGTCTCCTTCCTGGTCGACATAAATTTCCTGTACAAATATTGTCTCTTCCAACACTTGGCCACACAATGCTTGGGTGAATGACAAAACGTACAAGGATACATATTCCACAAGTTTTGGATTACATGATTATGCTTTTTATAATCAAAAAGAGGTTTGGAACAACCATGACCATTATACCTTTCTTTCTTATCTTCACTTTTCTTTGGAGATGACTTGCATTCACTATCACCATCATGGAGTGATACACCATCACCGTTCGTGAATTGTTCCTGCAATGACTTAAGCTGGTCATTTGAAGCATCACTTGCTTCCAATGTTTTGGCGCATTCTCCAATCTCATCTTCTCCATATCCCAATCCTAAATAACGAGGTCTTTCCACAACCTCTATGGGATTAACGATACCTTGGCCCTTATTTCCAAGGCCCTTTCTTTCATAACCCATCTTGGTTAGCAATTTCAAACCTATACCTCTTGATGAATTAATTCCACTGCATACCTCTGAGATGATTTTTGAATCAAGTGTAGCAGGAAATTCCTTCAATTCTTCTTCGCTTTTGTCATTCTTTGAATATTTCCCTTGAACCGATCTCTTTCGTTCCAAGTAATATTCATACATCATTTTCACCATCTCTGCCATGGCAAAAAGAGTATTTCAAAAATCCTTCTCATCTTGAGAAAGTCCCTCTTTAGATGTCATTTTCTCACTTTGAGATGTCCTCTTTCTCTATCCAATCTCAGGATTCTCTTCAACAATCTCTCCTTCACCAAAATTTAGATTTTCCCTGGTAATCATGCAAACTCAAAAACCAATTGTCAACTAGTTCTGATACCACTTGATCCAAAAAGATCTTGTAAAGACTATGGTTGAGTTTTAAAAACATGAGTTCATTAACCATTTAGGAATTTGAGGAAAGAGGAAGAATTAAAGATGTAACATAATAGCCATAATGAAATATATAGATCTGGAAATAAGCACAAGAATCAACAAACCATAACAACAAAAGTTGTTAACAAAATTCGACAATCTCGCCTACGTCTCCGAGCCTTTGTCTCAGTGGGTGAGGCTTTCTTATTTCTCTTCAAAGCTTCAAAAGTACATCATAAAAGTGCCAAATGGATTAAAAACTGATCAGGATGTGTTTTTCTAGATCGCAAGAACCCATCACAACTGACGACACTGAAAATGGATGAACGGAGCTCCCAAAAATGGCCCACAAAGTTGCTCTCCTCAATAGCTTCCCTGCACAAAAATGTCTTTGGCTTTACAATTCTTCAGCATTTCTCTTGTGCTGAACCTATCTAAGGTTATGAAATAAATATGCTAAAATAGAAATATGGAATGAAGCAAAGAGAAACCCTAAAAGTGGAATGTAATAGGAACTCTAGGGGGCCTTTTCTCTACCTATAATACTTCCCTAAAAATTAATTAGAGTATAATTCTAGAAACCTATAATCCTAAGGGGACCCTAGAGGAGTACTACTTGAACTGAGATGTAACCGGAAAAATAAATTATTTGTAATTATGAGAATAGTGCATAAAACCACCCCAAAAAGTGCACTAGGAGCGTAGAAACAGGGATAGAAAGCTGCACTAAATGAGTGTAGGAAACAATATCAAAATTTGTGTTGGACCAGAATCGGTACCAAAAACTATGCTAGCAATGTTACAAATCAGAGGTAGAAACGTGAATTATCCCTAAAATAGAACATGGAATTTTTTTTGTCTATAACTGGGGTAGAAATAAAGGTTTTCAACCTAGTGACCTACGTAAAAATGGAAAATATAGAAACATAAATCAACTCCAAAATATAAACTATGAGTGAAAGTGACGAAGGGGTCAACAAACACACCAACAACCAGGGAGGAAGATATGTGTCTTTTCCCTAGTAGAGTTTCCAATCCATTGGTGTAGATTTTTACAAGGGTAAACAAATCCCACTAGCTTAATGGTTGTATATTAATCCCAAAAAAATGGTTTGAAGAGTTAGAAAATCAAACCCTAATCCCGCATAACAAGCTTCAAACCCTAAGCTATTTATGAGATAAAGAACTAAAACACTAAAGCATTTAATCAACATGAACATAAGAGATGGAAGAATACCAAGAATTACATTACCAATGAGAAGGCCAAAAGATTACACCCGGTGGATGAGCTTGTTGAAGTTGAATGGGCTCCAAAGCCACTCCTTGGGATGAGTCCTTGGCTTCCTTAATGTTCCTACGACTCTCTCATTTTTTGGTGAGCAAGGAACCTAGGCTAGAAAAGTACTATCAAGAGGAAGAGGTCCTCATGATTTGGGTGACATTTCAACAACATAACCTTACTTGTGAGGATGGATGGATGGAGTGACCTCAAATGCTTTATTTTACAGTAGAATAATGGTTAAACCCCCTTGACATGGTATTCTAAATAATGGTTAAATATGATTAAATCAAGATTAAAAAAAAATTATGGTTTAGGATGGTCCACATATAACTAACCTCCCATTATACCAATACAAGTGCATTGATGGGGTTGGAAATAGTCAAAATTGGTTATTTTAAGGGGCAATGTAGCTTTTGGGGGTAATATCTATGCTATACGTTTGCA